>VZZY01014310.1:0-22767 GCA_013400335.1 Eurystomus gularis | reverse complement strand
CCAAGGCATTCCATGTTTTTGTTTACTTTACACTATTTGCAGTGGCACTAGTTTTGCATTAATCCAACATGCAATCTTAAAGCCTGCTTAATTTGACAGGAAATATGGATGACACAAAAGATGTAAAACAACAGAAAACAGATACAAATATATAAAAAGCCTACTATGGTAAAAATCAAGACATTTCATGTAACAACAGCAACATCAAGAAATTAATTTAATGCATTTTCCCCTGGTGTCGATGTATCTGACTGAAGAAATGCTATCCAGTCTGCTCAGTAAACTGACGGTACAGCAGTACTTTTAGTAGCACCATGTGAAAACTACTCTATATAAATACATCAATGTTTATTACAGTCTAGTTCCTTCAAGGAAGGAATATTCTAGATCTTTTATTATTACACTCCTGAAGGCTGACTAGGAGCAAAGCTCAATGAACTTTAAAGACATCGTAATAACTACAATAATGGAGCACATCCTGATATTTGGTTAAAAGCAAGTATTTATCCTAAACTGGGAAGAATCAAATTCTGTGCATTAATAAGGATTACATACTTCACTTTCCTCCTAAGTAAAGGAGAAATAATATCTCTAGAGTATACCGATTATACTCGAACACTATAACCATTTGAGAGCACAAGAACTTTCACACTCATTTTCATTTAATGGAAGAAGACTCTGTGACATGAAGGCTTGTCTTAGCAGACTAGGGCACGTGATTTTCATGCAATTGTTTTGAGGAGTTGACTTTAAAAACCAGATTGTAAAACATGCCAAAACCCATAGAAATCTCGATCATATTGGACATGACGGGTTGTCAGTACTCCTGAGGCCAGCCACAATATATTTGAAGTTTGGCACTCCTCAGATGAACCTGGATAACAAAAAACTGGCTACATTGTGCAAAAAATTATCCATGTGAAATCACTTGTAGGTCTTGTGTTGCTCCTGCCTTACACCACTTATCTGTAATTCAGAAATTCCTTCAGAATTTCCATCCCTTTCCCAATATAAGAACAAAGTGCTTTGAGATGTCTGAAATCAGAAAAACCACATGAGATCTAGAAAAGACATTATTATTAGCAATTGTTAATGTTTTTTACACATGGTATGCAGTATTTTTAGTTAATTCATCAGAATAGTTTATACCATACATTTGACACATGCAGCTGCATAAAAGAAATCACCGCATAGGAAAATAAGCATGCATCTTCTTTGTAACAGAGAAACAGGTTTTAAATACGTTGTTCTGTAGAAGATGCAATATACTGACACATAGTATTTGGTTTCTTATCTGTTCCAGCCAAATTAGTGGTACCGCAGCATACCTAAGCATACCTTAATGCCTTCTGAGTTTACACATGTGCCTTGTATCAATCTCTAAAGGTTAAATTAACCCAGTGAGATGGAACTTGAAAGAGCAAGTAAGGATGAATGTTCGCTCCTTCAGAACTAATGTGAACTTAGCTTTTGGTTTCATCAGATGCAGGTTAGAGAAACAAATATAATTAACATTTCCTATATTTGCCTAGACAACAGAGACATATTAATTGTTTTTTTCCTAGTAAGATCCAGATCCCAGGTAGGAGTTCTCACGCTACAATACATTCAACACAGAGGGATCCTCTATCTACATAAAGATGGTTGCAGCAACAACCATCATCATCAGAGGATGTTATTAATTTTAAGTAGCCGGATCAAAGACGCTAGTGAGATAGCACATAATGAGGTCCAGGGGCAGGGATGGGGGTAGTGCTAGATGGTTGGGACAGGAGTTCTGCTGCTGCTGCGTGTAAGAGCTTATAGGCTACAATACCTACCAACACAGTGGGAGCCATCTGCAGATGTGACATAACCTCGTGGACAGATGCAGAAATAACTTCCCACAGTGTTAGCGCATTCACCGCCTTCACAGATTCCTGGTATGATGCTGCATTCATCAATATCTATCCAAAAAGAAAAGAACACAGGATAATTAGCAGAGCACTTGAACATATTGTATTAAAAAGAGGGCAAGAGAGCTTTTCTGAAATGAAGTTGTTGTTCATCTCAGACTGAGTAACATATTCCTGGTGCTGGCATACTGCAAATAATTTTGCTTGCCATCCAAGGGACCATTCAAGGGGTGCATCACTTCAAGCTGCAGAGTACATGCAAGCAGGCTAGGATTTCCTCTAATGACACTTACTGAGTGCCATCTCTAGGAAGCACAAAGCAGCTACAATGCAATACCAAAACACACATCCTGCTTTTGAGCTGAAGGACGGAGAAGGATACAGCAGCCAAGCATGCCAGCTCTGGGCTTTTGCAACCACAGAAGTATCTCATCAGATCTGACTGCTTTCTGGCCTTCCAATACTCCAACTGTAAACGAGAATTTTGGTGAAGCTCTTCAAATGTGACCAAATGTTACTTTATTCAGATATTTTTAATCCATTCAAATGTTTAAGTATCTAAAGGCAATGGTCTCATCTGAACCCTGAAACAATTTTCTATGTAAAGCATACAAAGTGAGATTCCATCAAGCTGATGAATGAGCTGCTGTATGTAACAAAGAGCTGCTAGGGCATTTGGCACCAGGACTGTGTGCTGTCCCAGCAGAAACTGGAAGCAAAACGAGGAGCTGAGGCAATGGGAAATTATAGGAGAAAGCTGTCTTGCTGTATTGATAGAGATGTGAAGCCCAGCAGAGCAAACTGGAGCAGAAGAAATACAGGCAGGAAGAACAGCATGAGAATAAAGACTACATCATGACCATTTATACAAATGAGCCATTTTAAGTAACCACTTCATTCTACAACTGTGACGATCTTTAGACATATGAATCTTTTTAGGGTCTTTTTAGTAACCTAATTTTGCTTTTAATTGACCTCTGTACATTAGCTTTTCAAGCGGCTTTCAGTGAATGTGGTCAAGGTTTAACATGGGAGGTATTCTGAGTCAACATAGGAGGTATTCTGAGTCAATATGGGAAAACCTGGGCCAACTTTCTAACTAACTTGAGATGAATTCTGTTTTCCACTTGGAATGGTATGATACCACAGGTTTTGCATGACTTATTACCAAAGACAGTCACAGGTACAAGATTTTGGCTTGTTTGCAAAAATCTGTGAGCAATACTAATTCAAATTAGCTTTTGTATTGTGAAACAAAAATCAAAACAAAAGAAGTCCGACTGTTGAACCTACCCTGAAGGAGAAGCACCAGAAAGAGCGTATGACAGAAATTACCTTGTGATGACACTAAAGGTCTTCACATTCCTTGTAAGAAAATCTTGGGACTGCACAGACCACTCCTTTCACTTTTACACATACCTATCACTCTAGAAATTCTCTTGAGATTAATGGCTACTTGAGAACTAAACTTTAGCAGGTGCTATTTCTTTGAAAATCTTTATGTGATGTATACTTTGGTCCCTCCCTTGCTACATTCTCCGCACCGAAAGCTCAAAGAAAACAAAGAGTGCCAAGAAGATCTGGCATGCACAGGCACTATATTAAAACTGTGTGAAAGTCCATGCATAAAGGACTCCCTTTAGATATGAATTTACAGAGGACATTCAAGTACCGAAAGGAAAATAAAGTTTTGTCACGAGGCCACTACGAATGTGGAAACTGTTCTTTGTAAAGTGAAGGTATGAATAAAACACTCCCTCTCTCACTGACATGTCATTTTGGGTGTCACTGGAGAAAATCTATCTTACAGGCAACATGTCTTTAAACTTCCTAACTAGTCCATACAAATAAGCATCCTGTGGCCTTTGACATTTGTTTTTTGCCTATGAGGCATCATCAGAGGTAGTGAAAATTTTGGCTTTTTAATAAGGTTATTCAAGCATTTCAGAGGATGCAAATAGTTCAATTTTTACATTAAGATAGTTATGAAATGAAAACTATCCCTCAAATTTTAGACATCTGCTCAAGTATGTACAAAAGAAAGTATTATTTTTGCTAAATCGAAGTATTTCTAAGATACAGTGCTTTCACATCAGACTTCACGGTTACCCACTGCAGAGATTCCAGAATTCCAGATGAAGGTATACATCAAAACCAAGTGATTCCCCAGGAAATCTCTGAAGTCTTGCATTAATTTACTATATTAAAGACAATATATATAACGTGGTGAACTGCTTACCATCTGATTTAATCCAATGAAATGAAACCATGTGTGTAAATCAAAACAGAACCGGAACCAGCTGCATGCCTTGTTGAGATCTTTCATGCAGTACAGGTCTTTCACAATCCATAAGTGTTTTGAACATGAATACTGTCTTCTGTACACACACACATTCTGAAACATCATGTCAGAAAGACAGGCAAGAAAATTGGACAAAATAAGGACTGTGCAGGAAGAGCTTACTTTTTCTGGAAAGTGACACCTTCCCAACAGCAGTCACTGGATGCTTAGGCAAGAAAACCATCCCTTGAAGCACATCTTTGATCTCAAGGAAATACTACGCTATCCTTTTTCATTACTACTGTAGTGGTTCCAAAAATAAATTCCAAGACTAATTCTGAAGTTCAGAGGTGCTAAAACTTTACCAGCATGAAAATACTGTCTGAAGATGCAAATGCTGTTTACACAAATGGGATCGCACAAAGCTGGTAGCAACTGCCACCAGGGATACACGACCAAGATAAATTTAAGAATCTCTGAGCTAGGAACTAATAACGTAGTATTTCCTGAATATCTGTTTCATTCAGTCACTCTCTTAAATTTCATAACATTTATTTCTTTTTTTTTTTAAAATAACTGAGGTACAACCACAGTTTCTTTACAGGAGAAAAAAAATCACAGAAAAAATGAATCTGTAAAAATCAGACTACTAAAACCAGCAGGCACTTAAAAAACTCAAAGTTTCCTTTCATTTTCACTCTGTTTGGCACAGGTACCTGCTACATTGAAAGCAGTAATCTTAATTACAAGAACACAACACTTGATCTTCTACCAAAGGGAAAACAAATCCCAAACTAGTTGGTCATACAGTACAAAACCCATTGAGGTAATGAGAAGGAGGAATTCATAGTGCTGGCAAGTGAAAGACATAGGAAGGAAAAAGCCTCTTCTGCAAAACTGCAGGACATTATGGACCATCCCTCTCACCTGGCTACATGCACAGGAGTTTAACACTGTCTAGGGCTCTTGTCCAAGAATGACAGGGAGCTAGGAAGGGGGGGGAGTACTTTCCTGAAATCTGGGCAGTGAACAGAGTGGAAAGAAGACTCCACAGTCTTCTCCATGCTGAGAGAAAAACATTTTTTTAACTAATTAACAAGGAGAACCCTCATGCAAGAATAATCTTCTTACTTGCTGGAGCAGTACCATATCACTGTTTTTTTCATCTCACCAGTTTCTGAGCTAAATTTCTGTCTCTCCTTCCACCTCCCTGGTTCTTGCATGTGTAATTCTTTCAACAAATCTGTTACCTCTGACTGGAAACTTGTACCTCAGGAAGAGCTATTTTTAGGATGGCCGATTGAAAAGATTACTACATTTCCTCCCTTCCCCCCTCCAAAATACAGAAATTAATGCTCTCAGTGAAAATGCTCCAAAGACAGTAGGAAGAGATAGTGTCTTAAGGGTGAAAAAGATTGGTGGTGTGAAAGGCTGCAGTTCGAATGCTGCATACAAGATGAAAAAGTCAGTCAATGTGAGAACCAATTTAAATATGTGGCATAAACTTTGCAGGTGTAAGTATTAATAGGTGAGCTTCTGCCAAAAAAACCTCAGGCTGGCTACCTGTCATCCAGAATTCATCACTTTTACTGCTACAGTAAGCAAGTATGAATAACTGAATTTAAAGTACCAAAAAAGGACTCTCAACTGCAGAGTTATGAAAAAGAGTTCCTTGAAAATAGCTATAGTTTATAGCAATATCTGGTAGCATCAAAGCTGAAGAACACATAGTGCAGTGAAATTAGATATTAAAGTGGGAAAACCAGAAATGGAGCTGTTTCTTTTAAAAAGTTCTTTGATTTTGGTGCCACATTTAAAAAAAAAAAAGAAAAAAAGCAGTTAGACTGTGTCATATAGTCCTAGCCCTTTGATGTAAATACAACAGCAGCGTGTCTTGTTGGAAGAGCATCAGAGGCATCCTATCTCCTATAGTACCTTTGACTATAAAGAGTGTCATAACTAACTACATTTAGTCAAGAAATATGATGGATTTCCAAATCGAGATAAGTGTAACACATTTATTAGATCCCTGAGGTACTAGTAAGTAATAGTCCACCTGTTACAAAAATTAGCAAGCACAACTGAAAGTTTATTTCTCCTCTCAGCTTATCTGTATACAATCTACCACTGAACAACGCACAGATACAAGTTCCATTAATTCTGGAAGACAACATCCTAAAAAATGAACAGAATTTTATTCCTAAAACGACAATGAGAACTCAATATATTCACAGAATCATAGGATCACAGAATCGTAAGATGTTTAGGGTTGGAAGTGGCCTTTAAAGGTCATCTAGTCCAAACCCCTGCAGTAAGCAGGGATATCTTCAACTAGATCAGGCTTCTCAGAAATCCATTCAACCTAATCTTGAATGTTTCTAGGGAGGCGGTAATGACCACCTCTCTGGGCAACCTGGGCCAGTGTCTCACCACCCTCACTGTAAAATATTTCTTCCTTATATCTGATCTCTTTTCGTTTAAAAACATTGCCCCTTGACCTGCTGCAACAGGCCCTGCTAAAAAGACTGCCTCCATCTTTCTTATAGCCCCCTTTTAAGTACTGAAAGGCTGCAATAAGGTCTCCTCAGAGCCTTCTCTTCTCCAGGCTGAACAGTCCCAACTCTCTCAGCCTGCCTTCATGGGAAAGGTGTTCTATTCCTCTGATTATTTTTGTGGCCCTCCTCTGTACCTCCTCCAAAAGATTCGTATCCTTGTGCTGAGTGNAGTACCCCCAAGTCCTCTGCAGGGCTGTTCTCAATCTCATCACCTCCCAGCCTGTATTGATACCAAGGATTGCCCCAGTCCAGGTGCAGGACCTTGCACTTGGCCTTGTTTAACTTGATGAGGTTCACATAAACTCACTTCTCAAGCATGTCCAGGTCCCTCTGGATGACATCCCATTCCCAATGTGTATCAACCTCACTACTCAGCTCGGTGTCATCTGCAAACTTGCTGAGGCTGCACTTGATCCCACAGTCTATGTCACTGATGAAGATATTAAATAGTATTGGTCCCAGTACATAATCATGAGGGACACCACTTGTCACCTATCTCCATCTGGACATCAAGCCATTGACCAGTAGCCTCTGGATGCAACCATCCAAACAATTCCTTATGCATGGACTGTAGATCAAAACTTCTAGGCCAAAAAAGAGATGGCTTTCAAGTTTTCTTTTGTTTAGTTATGACATCACACTACTGTTCTGGGTATCTGGAATGGGGTACAACCCCTGCAATGGCCTTTTTCACATTTTTTCAGCTCTGTGCCCTTTCCTTGAATCCTTCCACAACTTCCACAGTAGCGGCCAGGAGTTGCCCTGACTACTGTGGAAAGTCTATAAATCAGGAAGATGGAAAAGTTTCTAAATAAAATCAGTAATTTTTAACCCTTAGCAGGATTAATTTTAAAGGTCATATTCCCAAATATCCTAAACTACCTAGTTACATTCCTACACATAGGGCATACACACACAGTTACACATGGAAGTTGTTCTCATGTGCTTTGGAAATCATTTAAACCCTCTTCATTGATACACAATTGTCATTAATTTCTGAAAGGTCTGTGTCAGTAAACTGTAATCTGAGGCTCAAAATAAATCCAACAAGCCAAATATACGCCTCTTTACTGATTTTAAAAGAAAAAAGAAACATGGGAATATAATGCAAGCAAATAGCCTAGCAAAGCAATGTTTATTGCTTAACATAGTTCTAGCAAAATCCATTATGACACAAAAAGTGTACATGAACATTCCTACTTATTCTAACAATAGCTATTGTTTCTAAGAGGACCAACAGGATAAAAAATCCTAACTCACAAAATATATCTGGATGTTTAGGGGCAAATCTCAAATCTTTTCTTCTCAAGTAGAAGACCTGCTGTTAAATAAAGAAGGTCTGAATAATTAGTGTAATACTCCAGCTTCTCCCTCTGGATACTGGAGCCTTGCCTGGTTACTGACTCCAACTTGGATTTTGTCTTTTGTAGTCAGGCAATATTTACTGGTTTTCCATACTTGAAGGGAAAGGAGTGAGCAGAATACTCCATACCACATCAGTTCTATATAATGCTTTGAATCAAAAACTTCATTAAAACGATGTCATTTCTATTAAGTAATTTCTCTGTACAGAGGTTCTAACTCATAAGAGATCAATTCCTTACAACCTTTTCAATGGCCCAATCCGTATACATAAGCAATTTAACTTCACTCAAATGACTAGTACTACTAACTGAAAGCTTAATTGTTTGAAGAACTGGCCATAGTTTTATCCTATAAATCTCACACCGAGAGATTAGGAACTCTCAGGGCCTTTATTTTAAAAAAAAAAAATCTGAATAAAACTATGGCTTGGCTTTCATTCTCTGCTCCATTCTTGGAATAATACAAGCATGGTATTACACTGGTATAATTTGGCATTACCACCTTGGCTGTGAAGCAGGGGGAATAGATAAATAACAGTTTCATTATGTTTGGTTTTGGGGGGTTTTTTTGTTTGTTTTGTTTTTTTCTCCCCCCAGAAAAAAATGGTACAAACTGGGCACTGCAGGTTGTTTTCAGCATAACTCCTCGTGGGAAATGATGTGACTGAGGAAATTAGTGGGGAAGCTGTGAACAGGGACTAATTAGTACCTAACTTCTGCCGCAGACAGAAGTGGGAGGGGCTTAAAAGAAACCAAGCCAGAGCACATGACCTGTTCTGCTGCAGGCTGCCAACAAAGCAGGAAATGAAAGCCCATTGATTACTGAACTATGAAATAACAGCAAATACTTCAGACTGCAGATGATGGTTCACTTCTAGTATGTATGGTCCCATAAGCATTTTTAAGCAGGCATGTGTTAAAAATACATTCATCTTTTCCTGTGGATACTATCAGGAAGAACTGTTCAGTAACATTTTTAACAATTAAAGCAGAGCTTTAGATAGGTTAAAGAAGCAGAGTTCAAAGAATGCTTTAATTACTGTTTTCGGAAGGAAAGAAACCTATCACTGAGTAAGTTCTCCTTTTGGTATCAGAGCTGGGGTACAAATGTCAGGTAAAAACATAATATACACAACATGATCTGCGTTTTTTAGTTATCTGTGAAAACATCTATTTGATGTATTTTAATTGCATCCTTGCCTGACAGGCAGTTATCTGGTCTCCTTCAAATGGAGCTCTTCTATGGTTAATAGCAGGAAAGCACGAGCACTGCCATGGGCAGATTACAGACATCATCAGAACAAGGACTTTATTTATTGAACTGAGACAGCAGTCCATCATAACAGATATCTAAATGCTGTCTTTGCTCTAATAATATCTTTACCACATTAGAAACGCCTTTTTTCAGGACTAAGACCTAAATGCCAGACTTGAGCCCTTCTCCTGCTGTACAAGTCTCATGGAATAATAATAAATACAACATGATTGAGAATTTTTTTTTTAAAAGTGCACTTTTAACGGACAAGGATAAGTAACTATTCATCAAAAAACATTAAAAGTTACTCTCTAACATTAATCATTGCATTTAATACTACAAAAAGTTCTAAACAGCCTGAAGCTGAAAGTCCTGCCAAAACAGATGTGATTCAAAGAATACCAATTTGCGTAAAAGCCTTCTGATGATGTCTTGCAAATGACAACACAAATCGAAGATGAGTAACATGTCTGACCAGAGAGTAGTGCCAAATATTATGTAAACTTAGTCATAAACTACGTTGCATGTAAATTTTAATGATATCTGCCAATTTGCCTTTTCAATTTAGTGTCCATTATCAGAAAAAAAGCAAGTAGTGTTAGATTATTACTATACATCTTCAAAGTTTGTGTTCTGATTCCTCTATTACTAATGCCTCTGCACCCCTCCCCACTACTACTCAGTAAGGAAATAAAAAGGAAGTTATCATTTTAAGAGCCAGTGGTGGAGCAGCAGGCAATTCCAACAGCAGGTGGGTTTTTTGCAGTTAGCAACGAATGGAATGTTTCATCCTTTGGGTTTCTTTCCACATAAGTGGAGAGGAGAAAGAAGCCAAGTAAAGCGTCACAAGCTGAAGTTCCTTTTCTAAAAACATCAGGAATGATGGATATGTAGTCTCAGTTACCTCCTTTCCACTTTTTGGAACATGGGCAAGCCGTGAGGAGGGCTCTTGTGAAGGGAAAACAAAGCACCCTGCCCTCTTCCTTTTCTTCTACTTACAATTGTCCTTATTGAGGGCCTACAAATCTCTGGTATCCTGACCAGCCACTCCTTCCTGTTTGCCGTCCTGGCAAGAAAAGATCCCACTACCTCTTGCCTGTGGTTACGTTTCCATTCTATCTCCCACAGATTTTACTAGGATGTGCTGTCCACTTTATGCTTAGCCCTGCTCCTCCCAGGCTGCCATGCAGCACAGGGTAGATGAAATGCCTTGGATTTAATTCTCCCAAGGAAAAGTGGTTCTGATTACAAATCTCCCTCTCAGTCATCTTCTTTTGTAGGACTCCTCACACTGCCTGGTGCATTCTGGCTTCTCCCTTGATCCTGCAGAAGGCTGTGGAGATGGTGCCATACTGTTTTACTGCTCTACAACTTTCCTGCTGTTCTACTGTCTTCAAGGTATGGAGAGATTCTTTTTCCCAGTGTCTCAGCAAGGATCTTGGTGTTCCCTTACTTCTAAAACAATTCAAATGGACCTGTTTTCCCTGTGAACATGACTGCTCCCTCCAGCACCCTAAATCTCTGTGCATATGCTGAATACCTATCAGCACACTGTCATACACAGTTTAAGCAAACAAACTGTATATGCATGTACACACGCACCGACACATACACAAGGTGCTTCTGTTTCTCTTTCTCTTCAGCCACGATAAGAAAAGCTCTATTTCTACGGTTGCAGCTCTATTTCTTGCAAACTTTTTAACAAGATATAGCCAACCTTCCCCTAGAAAAACTCATGACAGGAATATCATTGTGTACTGAACAGAAATTGAAAGTAGTCAACATAAAGATCCAGAAGGTGGTGAAGGATAAGACCAGAGAAAAACAACTTTGGATTTTTTTTCATGTACTCTTCGATATTACTTGCAACAAGAACAAATGAAAGACTTTCACTTACATAACGTGATTTTGAAACTGATTGTATTATTTAATTTTTTCTGTGAATTCTGTGTGGTAGGCAAAACTAAAGAAAACTCTGAGATTACTTCCAAATCTGGCTAAAAGCCATGGATTTGTTTGTAACTGAATATTGAGTATAATGTAATTTCGTAACATACTTAAATTGCTGCCTAACCACAAGCCTGGAAGAAGCAGTCCTCTTATCTGCGTAACTTGAATGTGAAGGTACCCACTGGTTGGGATTAAGTATTTGAGAGTTCTGATTTCTTTTGAAGTCGTACAAATACACTCAATCAGTGAAGTCTTCATCAAACCCACAAAAACACAGCAATTTTCTATCACGTTACTTTAAACCATACAGAATTGCTGCTCTTCATTATATCAACATGTTTACTGAATAAACATGGTCTGTTTATTACATTACGCTTGTTAAACATGGTCTATTTGATTTTTCATCTAAAAAAAGAACATTTCCTATGTTTATTTTACTTACCCAAGCACTTCAACACAAACTGTACATAGCAGTAATTTTTCACATCCATTACTAAAACTGTCACATTTACATTTCACGCTGTAGTGAGCAGGTTGAAAATACCTACCTGTACTATAATAGTCTGGACATTTTTGAGAAAGCAAACAAAATCCTCAGCTGCAGCTATATGTTGCTCACAGATGCACTCTTTATCAATAGTTCTAAATATTGAAACAGGATAAACACTATCTTTACCCACACAAGTCAGAAAGAAAAAAAACATTTAATGCAAAATATGAACAGCAAAGTAGAAACAGACAATGCTGTGAAGAAGAAACAAAATGCACAGAACAATGACGTTTTGTCTGTTCAGATGCTGCAACTATTCAGAAGCTTTTCTTTACTAGAGCACTCTAATGCTTTACTTAACCACTTTTTTAGGTATGTTCTCTGATAATATCACTTACCATAACATTTTTGAGTTGCCTCATTCTGTTTGTGGCCAGCAGGACACTTGCACTCGTACGAACCTACTGTATTAATGCAGTTTCCTCCCTGGCAGACTCCAGGGATAGCCTGGCATTCATCAACATCTACAACAACAAAACAGAAGGATTGACATGGGATACAAAATTTCATCGTGGCTTTTGCCATGTCATTTGCCTTGTGTCATTTATTAATGCTTATTCAAAGTAAGCCAACTGTGCCAGCAGATCAGTGGTCAAAAGTAACCCCTGCATATCTTTCAGTTTTGTAAGTAAAAACGTCAAGAAATAGTGAATTAATGATTCACAAGAAATAGTGAATTAATAGTAGCAGCAGGAAATGAATACTTTCCAGAAACAGAAAAGGTATCACTGAAGTCTTCAACTAAAATTTTAAGATCTACTAATTCCATTTTTCTAATAATACTAACTCCAATCATGTCCTTTTAAAAGGACAAATAAATGCTCAAGTCTGAAAAGCTGATACCAATTATGCAACAGAGTGCAATGCCTGTCCGGTAAAGAAAACACAAATGGTACCTGTATGAAAGGTGAGATCCTGCAAATCTTTCAATCACATGCACTATCTTGCTCTTCTTTGCTAATATCAATCCTAATTTCTAAGGGTTTATATGCTAATTATTCTAAGTCAAATGTAAAGTGAATAAGTACTTCAAAGTTATCTTAAAAACATACGTACACATGACAAGCCTGTTGCTTTTTTTGGTCAGTATCACCTTTTGATGAAAAAAACAAGTTTGTTTTAATATATCATTAGTGGTTTGAAACTGCAAAAAGTCAGAAATAACGAAACTATTTTCTTCAAAGGGCATATTCTATGAATTGCTTACTAAACGCCATTTTAAGATATATGAATACTTTTTCTGAAAATACAACAAATTTGAAATTAAGCATATTTATATTTACTTTTTAATAAATTTGACAGCCTGGCTAAGCCACACAGCAATTTTAGCAATATTAATTATCCATTTACTTGCACTTTTAAACCCCAACATCAACACAATAAACATTTTGCCATAGACAGAACTTAGATTAATAACTCTTTACATACAGTTCTGTATACAGAGGTTCAATATGCTTCCATGAACATATGTTTCCATGTGTTCTCCGGCTTGATAATATCTGGCAAGTGAAAAAAGGTTCTTTGCTCTTGAAGAGTTTGCTCTCCAAAATGCCTGTGGGATTTGCACAGCTAACCTTAAGTATGTACCTTTGAAAATACAGCCAAATTCAGCTTCCCTTACCAATGAGTGGATTGTTTCTCAAAAAAACTCTGAAGAACCAAAACATTCAGGAAAAATAAATCCTCTCAGCTTTTATACACAAATTTTGGAGAATGCACTTTTTATTTACACTGGCACAATAACTATTACCCAAACACAAATTTTCTCTTGAATTCTACCTGTAGTATGTATGAGGAGTTTCTCTGCAATGGATTTGGCATGGAGGAACTAAAAAGTACACTTGTTGTCAATTGAAAACTGTTGGTTCTTCCTCTGCATCCTAGATAACAGAAATGCTACAAAACCAAACATACAACAGAACTAATACTAAGCAGTTTCTTTTTATTTCCTATTTTAATACTTATTTCCATGACAGCAAAATAGGATTCTAGATGACACTGTTAATACTGTCAGTAAACCAGAGACATTAATTCAAAACACGAGATTATCTAAAAAATATCATCTATCACTTCTCATTGTGAACTTGAACGTTCACCATCTTCTCTCTTTTATGCACTCCATGTCAGTGCCTTTAATATTCAGTACAGTATATTCCTATTATAGAATAGATTTTTGTGGATACTATTGCCTGTAATGGCTACACATACTTAAAAGTGTCAGCAATGGTAGCAGGAAAAACAACATTCTGAAAAGCTTTTTAGCCAGAGCTATTTTTCTCTTCTTAGTGCAAAAATTTAACGGTCTGTCTGGAGGGAAAGGGTGTAGCTGAGAAATGGACTGTTGAGGAATGCAGGGAGGAACTGAGAAAATGTCCAAAACAGGATTTCTGCCATTATGCTGTTCCCAAGGCCATGTAGCAATGGCAGTAAAGTCCTTTCAAGTGGAACATTTAAGTTCCTCCTGCTTGAATTCTTGCAAAGAGGGATGTCTGAACAGCTCAATTCCTCTTTAAGCAATGACTGTATAGAAATTGCTGGAAAAAAAAACCAAAAACAACCAACAAAACCAAACAATTTTAATTTTGATTGGTTTTGCTTCTCTAATTTTTTAAAAGCTGTTCATGGTAATAATGAAATAACAGTACTAATATAATGTGCTATACAAATATATTACTCAGAGAATGTAACTAATCCTAAAAAGGTACTGAAGAGCCATTTAAGGTACATTAAGATTGCAACATGCACATCCACTGAAGAGCAGAAGAACTTCAACATAGTTAAGTTTTGTCACGCTCTGACATCTAATGCATATTGAAATTATGACCTATTTTCCAACTGTAAAGCTTGCAAGTTCTGCTGATTTCCACTTGTTCATATCAATTCCCAAACTAGGCTATCTGCTGGTGTGAGCATTTACTTCAAAAATGCCGAGCGTTCTAACTATGGACTGAGTGAATTTGGTACTATCAATATGTGACAAAGATATGGTTTTACTGAATACCAAGGGGTTTTGTGTTCCTTTAATAAAAGTCTCCATAAATCTGATGTCATCGGCGGAAAGTAAAGCACTGAAAAGCATTAGCCAGATCCCTGTATTAGTTTCTAAAACCCTCAGAGAAAATATTTAAAGCCAGTCTCACCTGACCTTTCCACTCCATGAAATGAAGCCTCCTCAGATAAGAGTTACCACACTTAGAGAACAATGGTTTCCCCAATTGCTAATACCTCCCTGTCGTTAAAATTTCTCTAGCACTGCCCCCAGAGCTCCATCTTGACCCTTTTATTTTCTTCCCTGTTTACTTCTGTGCAGTTGTACCTGCTATGATTATTGCAGCTTCTGTCTATACCCAACTCAGATCTACCACCCTTTACTCCTACTTCAACTAAACTCTCCACTCACCTGTCTCTGTCACGATGAGTTTGGCACATAAATTTTAAGCATTGATATTTCCTTGCAGTATTGCAGTGTAGTAGAAAGTACCTCAGTCCCAATTTGTCTGTTCAGCATACCCGTTGGCTCCCTCCTAGAATTTCTACATTAACTGACAGTTGAAGGTTTTTCTGATCCCCTGTAAACAACACTGCTGTATCACTTTTTTCCTAAAATTTTCAAACCTAGCTGTAGTGAAATCCTGCAGATTATTTCTACAGACTTTGTACCTTAATAGGGAGTTTGGAGTATCTCCAATACAATAGAATGGTCTGGTAATTCAGGACAGAGGAAATGACATGCTATCAACCTGCAACATCACACAGCTTAGCTCAGGGGCAATTACCAGTATGGAGAGCTTAAAAGAGACTGTGTCAGGTGTTGGAAGTAAAGGCAATGATTTTGCGGAACAAATAAATTCTTCACCTCTCTCTCCTCTTCCATGCAGAAAATCTAACTTTTCTTCATCTGGTTTTGCCTTACCATCACCTTGTAACATCACATGCTAACTCCTAACATAAATACAATCAGATCTTCCTATACAGTAATGATATGTCAAAAATGTAGCAAAAACAGTGGCTATTTAAACTTCTTTGTTCATCCATCATACAAAGTAGACTACCACATTTTTTTTATGCTTCCCAGTGGAATTCAGCAATGATGTTAACTGCGTAACTTAGAAATACTTACTACACAGCCATAAGCTGGCAGAAAAAGAAAACACAGTGTTGTGGGCACGGGTACTAAAGAGCTCTGCTGATCTCTTATATAATTTAAATGAAGGCACAGAAGCTCTGCCAGGATCAGTCTGGCAGAGAAGTTTTAAGAGTTCATTATATCTGGCCAACATCTTCTTCATATAAAGGAGCCTGAATTGGTGATTGCAACTGATGTGCATGTCATCAGTATGCTGTTTCTGTTCATGACATTGTTATGAAAAGAATGCCTAAAACAGACTAATCATGATGCAACAGTAAAACGTGAACTGTTACATGCAGATAGAGGCCTATTTCTGACATACAAGGAAAAATGCAGTCAAGTATTTCTCTTCAGTATAATTTGGATGCTTTAAGCAGCATAAGCACAGGAAAAAGAGGAAAGCAAATACTGAAATGTAAAAAAATGAAGGGCTTTATTGTTGCTTAACACTAATCTAAGTATTTTAAATAAAATAGATGCCTTTGCTAAGATAATGCTGTGAGGAGCTCCATAAAAGGGAACTTGAGCTAACAGCTTCAGCTATAGTTTCAGGTCAACCACACCACTGTGTAAATGAAACCTGAAGGAAAAATCCAAGACGTTTCATCATTTTTTTTTTTATTTCTAAGAATTAAAAATCTTACAATATCTTGTTTTTCTCTCAATTTTTAAACTAAAGTTCCAAGAGGACTCTCACCAAGAACTCTTATGGAGGAGACCTGAAGCAGAAATCCAGCCAAACAACTGACTTTGTTAGATCTGTGCAATTTGAACTATGATGCAGTGTAGGAGAAAGGAACATTAAGAATAATGCTGCAATACATGGGGCCGTGGAGAAGACTGAAAGAGATGTAATAGGGAGATAAAAGTGAAAAAAAGGAGGATATTGCATAGCCTCTTTCGAAATAGTAAAAGAGAAACTTCCCTGAAATCTTTTATAACACCATGAGCAACAGAAGATGCCTGAATTGGTATGCTTTTTACACTATCATGGTCTGGTTGAGGTTGGATGGGACCTCTGGAGATCATCTGGTCCACTTGCCCTGCCCCAGCAGGGACATCTAGAGTAGGTTACCAAGGATTGTGTCTAGATGGCTTTGAACGTTTCCAAGGATGGAGACTCCACAACCTCCCTGTGCAACCTGTGCCAGTGCTTGCCTACCCTCACAGTAAGAAAATGGTTCCTGATGCTGAGAAGGATTTTTCCTGCTCCAGTTTGTGCCTACTGACTCTTGGCCTCTCACAGGGCATCACTCAGAAAGAGCCTGCCTCTGTTGNCTATGATGCAGTGTAGGAGAAAGGAACATTAAGAATAATGCTGCAATACATGGGGCCGTGGAGAAGACTGAAAGAGATGTAATAGGGAGATAAAAGTGAAAAAAAGGAGGATATTGCATAGCCTCTTTCGAAATAGTAAAAGAGAAACTTCCCTGAAATCTTTTATAACACCATGAGCAACAGAAGATGCCTGAATTGGTATGCTTTTTACACTATCATGGTCTGGTTGAGGTTGGATGGGACCTCTGGAGATCATCTGGTCCACTTGCCCTGCCCCAGCAGGGACATCTAGAGTAGGTTACCAAGGATTGTGTCTAGATGGCTTTGAACGTTTCCAAGGATGGAGACTCCACAACCTCCCTGTGCAACCTGTGCCAGTGCTTGCCTACCCTCACAGTAAGAAAATGGATCCTGATGCTGAGAAGGATTTTTCCTGCTCCAGTTTGTGCCTACTGACTCTTGGCCTCTCACAGGGCATCACTCAGAAAGAGCCTGCCTCTGTTGTCTTTGCATCTTCCCTTCAGGTATTTTTATATGCTGATGAGATCCTCCTTGAACCTCCTCTTCTGCAGGCTGCAGAGTCCCAGCTAATTCAGCTTTTCCACAGAGCAGAGATGGTCCAATCCCTTTATCATATTCATGGCCCTTCAATGGACTCCCCCCAGCAGATCCATCTCTCTCATGTTCTGGGGAGCCAGAACTCAACACAACACTCGTAAGTGTGGCCTCAACAGTGCTAAGGAGAGGGGAAGAATCACCACTCTCAACCTGTTGGCAATACTTTTTCTTCCACAGACCAGGACAGCATTAGCTTGCTTTGTTGCAGGGGCACATTGCTGGCTCTTGTTCAACTTGGCATTCACCAGGACCCCAAGGTGGTTTTCTGCAATGTTGCTTTCAAGATCATCAGCATCCAGCAATACTTTTCTTCCTCATGTGGAGGACTTCACACTTCTTTTTTCTGAAGTTCATGGGGTCTTGTCAGACCATTTCTCCAGCCTGTTGAGGTCCCTCTGGGTGGCAGCATGCCCCCCTGATGTACTGGCCACTCCTCCCAGTTTGGTGTCATTTGCAAACTTGCTAAGAGTACACTTTGCCCCATCTTCCAGCTCAATGAATATGCTAAACAGGACTGGACCCAGTGTCAAGCCCTGGGGCATTGGGCTCCAACTAGACTTTGTGTGGCTGATCACCACACTCCGGGTCTGACCTTCAGCCAGCTTTCCATCCACCTTACAGCCTGCTCATCCAGCCTGTACCTCAACATCTCATGAGAGACAGTGCCAAAGCCCTTTTTCTAAAGTACCTAACAGAAATTCACATAGATACACATAAACAAATCCTGCTACTGTATGCTTTTTGTTATTTTGTAAATAGGGAATTAAAGCAGAAAGTTCTCCAGCACTAGAGGGTATAAAAATTTAGAGCACCAGACATCATTCCAGTCAACTTTATCACTTTGCTAAGAAGGATCTTAACCCTGTCATAGAGATCTGCTTACATAGGCAGTATCCCAGCTGTGCAGCCTCACATGGATTTTGGATGCCATAAGAGATGGATACACAGAGACAGAACACTACACAGACACTTTGTGAAATCAGGAAACAAACAAAACAAAACAAAATCTGTCACCCAAAATTATTTGAACCTCTGTATATCCCCAGATTGACTGCAGATTGACTGATCAATTGACCTTATTCCTTCAACAGCGTAAATAGTAGTGTAAGGTCTGACCACAGCACCTACTTGGTTTCCATCGCTTCTTGGGAAGGTTCTAAGACAACATAGCCTGCAAACTGACCATGTGTGCCACCTTGCAACAGAAAAGTAGACCATTTTCCTTCAGGAGTTTAGTATCCTCAGTTTTTGCATTCTTTATGTGGGTTGTTCTAAAATTTAGCCAAGAAGCTACAGCAGAACAGATACCTATCTGTCAGGATAGGTGGATTGCATTAACAACAGAAAAAAGGAGCAGCAAGTCCCATAACATCATGGAAGACAGAGATACTGGATAAGGCAAGAAGGCTTTCCCATTTCTCCAGCATTTTATGAATCCGAACACTGAAGACTGCAGTCCTTCCTTATTCATTATTTTTTCTAGCCCTGCACAAAGAAAGCATCTGGAAGGTTCATGATAAGCACTATCTAAATGATAGGATTGAAGAAAAATGGCCTCTATAATAGGTCCCAAGCACTGCAGAAAGAGAACAACTCAATAGCAAGAAATAGTTAATTTTTCAGTACAATAAATGAGGTAGGTATTAGTTAAGGGCCATAGCAACTTAAGACAGTTGCCTGGTGGTCTGCTGCAGTACCTGATGGCTGTGCTCAACAGACATTGTGACCTGTTCATGCTCTGTATTTATTGCTCCTCTATTAGCACTCAATTTTTCCAGGCCCTTCAGTTTTGTTCTGTATATACAGAAATTTGGAAGCAGCAAAGCATATCCAAATTTTATCAAAAGTAAGACACAGAACACACACAAGGAATTTTGTTTCAAATGGACACAAAGTTTTTAAGACGCACATCAGCAACACAACAGCCACGCACAATTTAAACGAGAAGGCTTACCTTGACATGCTCCAGTGCGAATATTAGGGATGAAGCCACGACGGCATGGCTGAGGTTGAGCAGGACACATTTCACAGGGATGACCCCATGCACGCCCAATGGTTGCGCAACAGAGGGTTTTTGTGCAAACAATTCCAGTTAGCTGGCCCTGACACATCTGGTTGCTAACTTGTGTGAAACAGGGGCCTGTCCTGTAATCTGGAAAAAAAGAAAGAACACTGTATTACACAAGACAGTGTACTAATAACAATAGAAGGAATAAAATTTTAATCCAGTAGGTACCTTTATTAAGAAAATTCCAAGAGGACCTGGAAATTTAAGTTGTTACTGCTTACAGAAGCAGCATGACACCTTCCACTGAAGATAATCATTTTCACAAGGTTATCTAACTTTTCAATTTCTTTCTTTCCCACCGATCTGTGTGTGCATTGACAATGTACCCAGGAAAATCCACGGTAAGTGAAATAGTTTTACAAACAGACAAGCAAACTATCAAAGAGTGGATCAGATAAAGCAAACAAGGCCTGGGATCTGGTTTTCTTTGCTCATAAGTTACTTCATGGTCATCCATGTGAGGTAACTACAGATCAGAGCAGTCACACATTTGTTCACTCCACATTGATTAAGATCCCTGCCAGCAACCGTTACAGAATCAACATTCCTGCTGGAATGCTTGGTGTAAAATAGTGCTACCTCCAGAGGACTAACTGGTAAACCACTATTTATTTTCAGTTAAATAACATAAGATAATACAATCTATTCAAGCTATATTGTGTACATTGAAAATAGCATACAAACTATATGAAAATATACTCCTAGTCAAATTCCTGCAAACAGCTTATTAAGGTTCAATCTATATAAAGAGAAAGTTTGACCTTATGAGGCAACAGAAATTGGGAATAACAATTAACTGAAATTCTCTAGGAACAAATGAGAACCAGATGGTTGCTCTAAGCCAGATTTCATATCCCTACGGAAACTCTTAAGGGGGGGGGGAGAAGAAAATGTAAGGCTTCCACTCAGACTCAGTCACATGAAAAAAGGCATGAAAGTGGGGCTACAGCTGCTGTCCCTGCTATCTGTCCTATTCTCTTTTATTCCCCCTACTGAAAACAGACTCCAATACTGATATGTGGGTCGCATGCTTTCTTTCACTTATATTAGTGTGCAATTGGTCTTACAACCAAGCTACAAAGGGGACAATTGATGCCTTTTAGAATTTGATGCTTTCATTCTAAAGAATAAAAACAAGAGCTTTAACATGTCCAGAAAGAGAGAAAATGGTCTTCCCATTGAGACCTTATATTGAGTTTCCTTTGTACTAAGACACAAGTCTCTTACAGTAAAGCTATCTCAAACAGAAATAAATGTTCTGCTCCCTACCTTTGATAAGGTTCAGTCTGGGAAAGACTTTTGCACACAGTTATTTATACACACTGGCAGTTAACTCAACTGGGCTGTTAACTTTTAAATACAGTTAAGCAAGCACATAAGTACCCACAACAGAAATGCCTAACAATAAAGGGGATTAAAGACCTTAGATCTCAGTAGGAACTGTGGATTTTAATCTTTCTTGATTTTCATTAGAAAATGACCTTCAGAGTTACACCTTTGAGCTTCCCCTGTATCCATCAAGCCACAAACGCAGTACTTTTAGTAAAATACATACATTATAAGAAGAAAATCCTGTTCATTAGAAAAAGGTTTCAGTGATCCTTCATCCAACTTACTGGAAGACAAGCAGGTTTACAATAGTCTTAATTACATCTGAGGCTCTTTCCAAATCAGAGACAGAAGAATTTTTAACATAAAATACAGATCCTGATCACCGATAGCAAAAGGCAGGGATTGCATCAAGCTATAGCTTCATATGAGAATTGGCAAATATTTGAAACACAAACTCCAGCCATCAAAGATTTAAGTTCCAGTAACTCACTGTAATTTTGTCCAAATTTTACTTAAGGGCTAAAGGTAAGGAAAAGTCTCCATCACAGCTTATGACTATACTTCTTCCACATAACGCTGACTCAGGTGTCACAAAGATTGAGGGGAATATACGATAGGCTGCATTTAACCTGCAAATCATTAGCAATGGTCAGACTGTTATCAGAAGAAAATCAGAACTGAATTTAAGAACTGAAAGAAATGGAACTACATCATGACTCTGGTGAAAAGAAATGGGAATTTGGCTGTTGAATCCAACAACAACAGTATTTCATTATTGGAAAACAGTGTTGTGCTCTTTAGCAAAATAAATATTATAATTTATTGCCTAACATTATCTGTAAAAACATTCTGTCACACAGTGAAAATGATGAGCTTCTTACGCATAGAAAAAGCTTTCACTGCTGCTCAATAAGGAAACTCCCATTCTAACATCGACTAAGTTATATATATCACTAATATGACAGAAATACAAATTATAAAAAAGAGTCCACTCCTTTAATTTTCTCATTAATGACTGAAGTACAAACAATAGGCAGATTCTGGGAAAGTCTGTGGTCTACTCTATGTATTGAGAGCTGATTGATTGATTGTAACTTGCACATTGCAGAATTTTTGCCAAGTGATGATTGCAGTGAGACCAATAAAGAGTGAGTCTTTACTGAAAATTAAGATTTTACATTCCTCATGAATGAGATTTTCAAAAACATAAAGCTGAAAAAGGCAAATGAATGTATGTGGGTAAACATGAAAGACCCTTTATGACCCATTAGCAACACTGAGATTCCCATTATAAAACATAATCACTATGAGAAGAAAGTAAGATTTCCACTAATGCAAGGGAGCATCATCCACAAAGGTACGTATAGGAATACCAAATCCTGTCCTGCTTCTGAAGTTGTATTCTTTATCAGTCCAGGCAGGCACGGATCTATTTCTGGAGGGTTACTCAATGTGCAGTTCCTTTGAAGAACTGTGTTGGTTTAGTAAGAGC
>VZZY01014309.1:522453-562434 GCA_013400335.1 Eurystomus gularis | reverse complement strand
AAAACCAAACCCCAAAACCCCAAGAAAACCTCAGGAAGGTAAAACGTAACATCAAGTCCCAACAGCAACAGTTTCTAAGTGATAGTTGTCCAGAATATTCTCCAGCCTCCAAACACTTGGATCAAAGTAACTTCTGAAGCACAGATTGGGTCTCTGTAGCGAACAGGAAATATTCTGCCTGTACCCTCTTCCTGTGAAAACCCACAACAGTTGTTTAAGTATCTCAGCTGATGCTTTATGGACAGCAGCAGGGTGCAGCTTCCTGTAATCTTTAAGCCAGTCTAACAACTATGGTAACCAAGAGGAAAGCTCATGCTCCCTAAAAAAGACGAACTCAGCAAATTATTATTAGTGAAATCACAAGCAGGCAGGTCAATCCACCTCCCTCTGCATCTGTACGATCGTTACATCCAAAGGGCTTCAGAAAGACATAGCTGGTGACGGGACTATCTGTTTTCAGAGCAGCCTGAAGTCAGATCAGATAAGTTTACCATGAAATTCTACAGTATGTCTTAAAAACACAAGTGGTATCTGATAAAAAAGCAAGTAGTATATGCCCCTCCTGGATGAGGGAAACAAGACTTAAGAAAATTAAATGATCTGACCAAGGCAAAAGCTAAGAAGTTTGAAACAGATGAAAAATTAATCCAGATCTGTGACAATCCTGCTCAATCTTTTAACTGCAAGACCACACTTGCTGTGAGCACTGCAAAAACCAACCAGGAGGCAATATAAATGCAAATAGAACTGGAATGAAAAATTTACAACCCACTAAAAAGTGATCCCCTCTTGTTAGCTCAAATAGTGCTACATTCTCAGCCATCATTGTTATCCAAATACCTAAAAAGCAGAAAAAGGAAACAGAGCTGAGCTGTGCAAGCTCCTCTATAATAAACACCAGGCTAACACTCAACAGTTCACCCTTAAAAAAAATAAAATGAAATAATAATTGGCCTAATAGTGACTGACTGGCAAACAAACAAACAAAAATATTTACTTAACCAGTTAATTTCATCCAGATGAAAGGAAGACACCACAGAACCAGAGCTCGCTTTCTTGGCTCTTGCACAACTCTTTTGACCTGAATCACCTACAGAATTAAAGTACAAAACCTGCACAAGTGCCAGTAAGTGCCACTGAGGCTTTGGGGGTCTTTCAGTTTGTCAAGCAGCAAACTCAACAGAGTAACTACTTCACCTGAGTGTGGTATTTTGAATGGTAGATTTCTATTTTTATTTTCACATTTAGCTCCACTAACAATTTTTTTCGCCATTCACACAGCCCAAAGAAAAATAGCATTTGAACAACTGTTACTACATCCACAGAAGAGAAGTCCAAGGTACCAAACAAGTATCTGATGCTGTTTCACTCTGTCTCAATCATGCTGTCCATACATCTGAGCAAGGGAGAATTTGACGCTGTTGGCTTATACTTCCATAGCAGCCTGACAGGGTACTTGGGGCTGGCCTTCTCCCACTCACCGTGCATGTCCATCATCCCTGGAGAGGAGCTGTTCTCAGGAGTAGTCACTTCCGAGCCACATTTTTCATCTTTGCCTTTTTTCTTATTCTTATTTTTCTGAAAAACAAAAGGTGCCACGAACGAATGAGACCATCACCATGAAGATAAACCCGCGTTTCAACAAACTCCTCCCCACTCATTACTTCTCTAAGCATCTCTCTTAATTTCAAGTGAGAAATAAAGCCAATGTAATATTATTTTAAGGTTATTGTAAATAATGCAAAATTATCAATAATGCATTAATCCCAGTAACTGCAGGGCTGATTTTCTATCGTATTACTCATGACACAAAACACTACGATATATACATTTTTTTCCAGGAACTCTAGTAACAGTTAGTGCTTAATCATGTTTTTCATCTTCAAACAACTGCAAAATTTTTGTGAGAAGTACAAAAGTTCTCAGTAATACCCCTCATTCCACAAACAGGGAATATGAGGCACGATGATTAAACAGCTTGCTGAAAGTGAGACAGAGAACTTGGGAGATGCTGGCTCCTAACGCTGCACTCAGTCCAAAGAGCTACAAAAGCAGGGTCAGAAGAATCTCTCCTCCACTGGGAAAAGGGAAGAATGTCGCTGATCAGAGGCAGGGCTGAGAGTCACGAAACTACCCCATTTCTGAGCCTGTAACTCCGCTCAGTGTAGGGTTTATGCACATCAACACACCGCTACAAAACCCAATCCACTCTCCCTTTCAGATTAGAAAGCTTGTGGAGCACACCTAGACAATATGGGGGCGTGCACAACAGGAATGGTGACACATCTAGAATTTCAACACCAAAGAGACAGCTTTTTACCTCTTTCTCAGTGACCAACACTGCAGAGACCTCCTCCCTCTCTACAACTAACGCTGTTTCTTCATTAAAACGAAAAGATGGATTAAAAATCAGACCGGCCTAAAACAAAGAGCATAAGCAAGACTGTCCTACACGAACACTAGGTCACAACAGGCTCATGACCAAACAACAGTATGGACTGCAAGCATTAAAACAAAGGAAGAAACAGTGGCATCCATCACGTGGAAAATCTGCGCCTGCTAAGGGATGCAGCATTTTCAATTAAGAGGTGACGTAATCGGCCTCGCAGGAGAAAGAGCCAGCTGCACTGCTTTTGGAGGATCCTGCGTGCCTGCTGAGAAGACAATTAAAAGCCCGACTCTAGGAAGAACACTCGGCAACCCATCCACTTGGAGAAGAGTGTCCTCCATTGAGAGGAGGAACTAAACCCACCCACACTCAAATATCATCTAAGACTGCAGAAGAAATTCAACAAGTGGTATCTGGAAGGACTTTTCCCTCTATTTTAAAGAGATTATTAGGCTTATTTTTAAATTGCATTTTTACTTCAGAGAAGCCAGATTTCATTCCCTAATATGTGAAACAGAGGTGAAGGCACATGGACTTCTTTATCTTTACGAAATGGAAGTTCAGAAGGGAGGTAATCCCAGGTTTGGCTGGAGATTTTTTAAAGGTAAAAAGGGCACTTTTGCCCCAAGTGGAATATTGAAAAATCACTGTGAGTAATTTAAATTGAACAGCAGCTTCTTTTTAAAAAAAGGTTTAACCATCAAAGTGGGGAGGTTCTACAACAGCCTTCCAAAATAAGTAGGAGGAAAGAGCCTCACTAATTCTAGTTCAAAGAAATGTCAGTGACTTAGGAACAACATGTGTGTGGGGAGGTAATCTAATCAGCATTCACTAAAATAAAGACAACTTCCACTTGAAACATGAAGCAATAAAGAAAGATCTCATTCTCCTATTCTAGCAAAAAGCAAGTACGCTGTGTGGTCCTTCACAGGTAGAAGAAATTGGATATAAAAGAATGTCCACAGCAAAATTAAATAGCCAAGATGACCCCTACCTGATATTTATTTTTTAAAATATATGCACTCCTTATAATTTAATCATCTTTTCAACTAGAAAGAATGAACAAGTTTCTGTGAAGAACCCAGGAAAGGTTTCCCAATTCACAAGGGGTTACTTCACGGAGATACAAGAGGCTTATCACAACTCTTGACAGTCATGGGAATCTGTGGTACAACCAAAGGCACAGAAAAAAACAAACTCAAACAATGCTAATCAAAAATAGGTCTTGAACTTGGACGTTGAATAAGGCAAGACCAGACACTGTCTTGTCTGGAAAACCATCATTTTACACTTTTATTAATATAGTAGCTTTCTTCCAGGGAAGTCTTCAACTCATATTCCAAATAGAGTAAGAACACACAACAGCCCAAGGAAGGGCCACCAAACTTAGGATATATATTCTATCATAATCATAATTAACTGTGGTACCATGGATTAGTTTTCTTTGTCTAACAATTATTTCAATTTATAAAATGAGAGCAACATCCATTTTGAAAAACAATTTGTAAGCCCTATCAGCTTTGATTTTTCACACTTACTTTTATGCCACATTATTATATCGTGGGGCATGAACAGTGCACCCTAAGAACATAACCGTGATGCATACACATATTTATCAAGAGAAAACACACATTGCAAGAGGAGCACATCTGCTGTACTGCTTGGGCTGGACATCTTAGGACAAGTGATTTTGGCTCCACAGGATTCTCCTACCCTTACTTCAGTGTTTTGCACCTATTTTTGAGCAGAACAGCAGTGACACACACTCCACACGTTTAAAAACAGCTACTTTCCTTTAAAGCATCAGGCAGAAGAGGGGAAAAGTCATTGATGTCTTAGCTTTCCCTCCCCACCTCCCAATTATTATGTTAGAGAAAGGTTTCAAAAATCAGTTTTGAGATGAATGTTTAACAGTTATCTGAGAATTGATCCAAGCTGACTCCGGGAAGAAAATAACCCACTGAACCATCACCATCACTTTCTGTAGAGATCAACATGTTCCCTAGAGCTCTTCTACCCAAGCGCCTGCAAGACCCCCACCAGTCACAGCTTAAAGGCTCAAAGAATAGAGAGCATATTTCTTTTGACTTTGCCTAAACAGAAGTGTCTATATCTTGAAACAAGCAAGACATCCGCAGGATACTTACATCATCGACTTTAGGCTCTGTTACTGGTACCCATTTGTAAATCCTTAGGGATGTGTCGCCAACTGTCACCCACTTCTTCTCCCTATAAAATTACAATGCAGGAGAAGTTAAAACTTCGGATTCAAAAGAAAGTGATCTACTATTGTAAGTTGTCAAGGATTTAAATAGGCTATTAAGTAGGATGATCTCTATTACATCGTCTTTAGCACTGCATTGTGCAAATTGTTCTTTGCATTTCAAGAACTCGCTAGAGCACTGCTAACCTCCAGATTTCTCAGGGCTCTTACTTGACTAGGTAACTGCAGTAGCAGTAACAAGATCTGGATTAAAGACACAGTTAAGAAGAACAGCTATTGAAAATGCAGATTGAATGCCTACAATTTTCACCTAAGTTTCTAGAGCGCAGAAGAGGTTTTAGACAGACCAGTGTGTTTTGATTGTCATGAAGCTGTTTAATGGTATTAGAAATCTAAATGCATTTTGACCATCTGAGGTTTGGTTCTGGTTAGAAATTTGCTGCTGGCAATTTAACGTTCACTCAACACTCCTGTCAGACAGCTCTGAAATTCCAGCCTTAGAACCAACAGCCTTATTGGTAGCAATATGTGCTGTGATGCAGAATCCAGACTCCGGAGAGCCTGGCTCTCATGGAAAGGAAAGGCTGAGGCTATCGGAGAGGGAAAAAGCAGACCCTAGAGCACTCTGTGCAGACCCCTGCCAGCCAGCCGTGAAGTCGTGACACTGACAAATTGTGAAGGGAATCTGGCTGGAGGGCGTCACTACATCAGGGGTCACACAGTCACAGAGTGCGGAAATGGAAAGGATGCTGAACACTTAGTTCAGGGATGAATCCCTTGAGCTCTTTACATCAGAATATTAAATGAAGGTCCACAATGCCAGAGAAATTTCATCACATTTCTGTGATCGGTTTTCAGGTCACAGATCACCACTGCTGGTTCCTGGGTTTGTAATAGCGCTCTGCAAATGGATCGATTAAAAGTTAACAACAAAGACCAATTCCATTAAATATTCAGGAACATCTGAAATTAATTTGGCATGAGATCTCAAGCTTCTTTCTTTTTTAAAAACGCATTTCAATCATAGATTTGGGATCCAGTAATACACTAAAAAACAAATTAAAAATGTTCTTTGCAGGATGGGAGAAGCTAGATGTGACTCCAAATATATATATATAGATAGATAGATAGCTCCATTTTTAGAAAGGGCTTCCAGAATCATAAGCAGCCACATTGTACAAATACCACAAACATCCTCCTGACTATTTGTTTTAGCTACTAACGCCAATCTTGTTTTCCTTTTAGAGGAGACACTTCCTTGTTTAAAAAAATACAAATAAGCTATACACAGCAATTTGATACGTTTTGGATCTGTCCATAAAGACATTTTGATTCAAGTACAAAACTACTTCAGATCCGTTTCCTTCCCACTGCTCTTCCCAGAGCAGTTTTTCCTCAGTGCGTTTAGATACATCCATCTGGGTTTGCGAGATGCTTAAAGTATGTCGAAACCCAATTTTACACTAATTTGGAGCTCTACTGCTAGATGTGATTAAAATGACAGTGGAGATGAGCGCATGTCAATAATGAGAGCATACTTAATTGTGAAGAGATGATAATGATCTAATTTATTTTTTCTAAGGATACAAGACAAACTAAACTTATTTGTACTTAGGAAAACCTTTGAAATTATGGAAATAAAACCAGCTTGAGTTTTGTTTTGGGTGTGGGGAGAGGTGAATAAATGCTTTAAAAAAAAAAAAAAATCAATATTTTAGTCTTTTCCTACAGCAAAATATTACTTAGAGATGCTGCACTGGAAAACCAAAAGTTCAAGATACCTGTTAGCATCTCAAAGCAGCCTCACACAGCATCTTCACTGGACAGACTGTAGAACACAGGAGGAAACCTATATTAGTAACTTTTTCCTTCTAGTATTAAAGTTAGCCCTGACATTTTAATTCTTTTGAGCTTCTTACGTACCACTTTACGTTTTGATAACCCTCAGCTATAGGGATTTTTTTTTTTTTTACCGAATTCAATACACAGTAATTCAGACAACAATGGGAATAAGGGTATTTTGTGATGGAAGTACACCAACATCCCAGTCCTGCAAACATGGCTACAAAGAAAACCCAACATCACACTGCTATTATCCAAATATTTCACGTGTCAGCATTTACAATATTGAAGGTTTAAGACCATAAAAGTATTAATAAGAAGAAAGAGACAACCTCCCCTAAAGCTTAAGAAAATCATTGGCAACACAAACACAGATCTGTTAACAAAGAAATGTTAATGACTTTCAGACATTTAAGATCGACAAGGTAAAATAACTTGAGGATTTACGGTGTTTATTGAATATTATCTGAAATACTTACTGCCTTTCCATTTCAAAACAAAACCCAACCCAACCAAACAAAAAACACCCCCAAACCACTTCTGCTCTGAACACTCACTTATCTTTTGTGCAAAGATATCATCCCAACCTGCTGATCAGGAACTATTCTCTTCCTTTAGTTAGAATTGGCAATTTACTGATGCTGCCCTTGATAAGTTGGCTAAAAGCTGCACAAGCACAAAATATTCTCGCTGACTCCCACTTGTGCCCATTCTGTTGTCAAACTCTAAGTGGTTTCTCCACCTGTTTTCCTGACTGTACCATGGATCTGCTGTTGAACCCCCTCATCCTGAGACTCTGACCAGAATTCCGCCCTGGCAACTATTCCACCTTCGCTAGGCTGTATTTTTTATTGCTAGCTCTTATGCTACACAGCTCAATCTCTGTATTGACCGGTGGATAGGAAAAGGTGGCTGATGGAACATCATCAACCTGAGAGTTAATCCAGCTGAAAATGCAACAATTACCAAGTTTACTTGCCCAGGTCTAGCTGACAAACTCCATAGCTTTACAAAAAAGACATTTTTCTTCTGGTTTCAAACCTCTCCTGTTCTTCTATGACATAAAAACACTAGAAAATGGCAAAACTTGAAATATATACAATGTTTTTTTTCTTTTAATCTTCCACACTGGAAAGTATCTCTAATATTTTAGTTATAGTAAATTCAGAAACCAATCAAGGCAACAGAACCAAACCCTCACATTTATCTGAAACTGTGTCAAAAGGTTGTGAAATTCCGAACCGTATCTGCACAGCATTTAAAGGACAGCCAAGGAAACATAGGGTAAGCATTAGTATCAACACTTTCTTCAGTGCTTATGCCTGAGGCGTACTAATATCCTAGAACTTACATAATTATGTACTCAATTCCCCATTCTAAATAACCCAAGACACTTAAATATATTTTGTATATTAACACTAAAGCGCCAAAGATGAATATCAAATTCCATGTACAAAAGTAATAGACTGGTGAGCAAACACAACAGGGTATTTACACTTATACATAACATGTCAAGGCAGCTTCTGCAGCAGCACCGAGCGCTGGAAGCACGTGAACGGCACAGAAACAGAAAGCCTTTACTGCCAGGGTATTATCATTCAAGAAAAGGCTCTTGCACTTGTTTGGCCTTTTACCGTGACTATCATTCATCACAGCGATCTGTATTTACACAAGGATTTGCTCCCACATACCCCATCTTCTGCTGATGATCATGAAGTGACGTCATAATGCTGAATTTATCACATCACACTCACTTGCATTGCAACAGAGTTTGGTGAAAATCACAGAATTATGACCTCCCTGTGGGATCAAGCAAAGGAGAAAGGGGAATGGGAAAGAAAATGCCATTATTATACACAAAAAGTGCTGTCAGATGCACAAGAAAAAAAAGTTTTTTGAGACGTAGGCTTGCTTTCCAGCACACACCTATTGCGGTGTAGATCTTTGTCTAGCGACTAACGTGAAGCAGCCCCAGCACATGGCGTTTCTTGACCACGCTGCAAATACAACAAAATACCACGTAGCACAAATGGACAAAGACTAATGGTTAAGGAGACCTTCTCTCCGAGTTTCTCTGAATATGGTGCATTACGAGTGTCCCCTTTAACTTACACAGGCCAACTTTTAAGCAAGTTCTGCTTGGTTCCATGCTGCCACAAGCACCTTTTCTTACAGAAAAGAAAAACACGGCTGACACACAATTCTACCTTTAACATAAACTTCCAGAGAAGTCAGAGAGCATATCCTGGCTCAAAAAGAAATAATCATGAGTCAGAAAAAAAGTAATTGTAATTCAAGCACGATAAGACTACATTTGGGCCACTACAGTACTTCAGTACAGCTCCTGCACATACACAACCTGGGAATTTTCACTTCTGCCACTACCCGAGCTACCATCTTAGCAGGAAACCAAGCACAGCCAACGTAGCCAGACTGAACTAGAGTGGCAGTCCAGCAGTAGCAGTATCTTTTTCCAAAGAGAGCATGTTAAGAAGTTCTACATCCTACCCACTTTTCAGAATGAAAGCTTGTTTTAAGAAGGAAGCATGAGTAGCAAACCCTGCAGAAGCCCAATCTCAGAGCATTACATACCACACAAAAATATTTTAGCAAGTCTGGATGGAGACAGTGAACAGAAAAGCTACAGCAGCATTGTCTAGAAGTTCTCCTCTAACCAGCCACCACTAGCGATCTCAACCAACAGTGCCCATAACACTGCCCGTGGTGACACTTAAAAGTTACATCCCAATTCGTGTCTGGCTCTGCAGCCAATTTCCTGCCGTAATAAATACTTTGCACTTTCTGTAAGCACTTTCATCAGCTGTCCAAGTTCACAGTTTCTTCCTGAGGTGCTATCACTATCCCTAGGTTGGGGCTTTGATGGGTCAGGAAGAGGTCAAAGGACTTCCTTAAGGATACTGCAATTCACAGACAAGGCAACACAATAAGATGAGATTTCCTCATTTCTGGTGCCCCGTGGTGACCAGGGCACCTACCCCCATCAGCCACACCACACCTCCATCCTTAAACGTTTGCATGGTTGTCCAAAAGCTCAGCACTGCTACATACCCATCCACATTACTTCACTGCCTCCCAAGATGTCCTATCACTTACGCTTGCCTCCTGCCCGTTACTTGTCTTTCAGTAAACATCTGCATTTTCTTTCATTTAATAAATCAGACTTTTATAAAACAAGAGTCTTTCCAGTATTTTTCTAACGCTGGTTGAGAACACAATAGTTTTTTCCGTTCTGTTCTTGAGAATCCATTTAGAATCCACATAAACCCATCAATCTTTAAAGACAAAAAGCAATCCTGTACCTTTCACAATTCCTTGCGATAAATTTATCTCAGTGGATGTTTTTTTAAATAGACTGAGAGAAAAATTGTAAGTACTGTTAAAAAGTGCAGAGCTACCCGCTCAGCCACGGAAATTTAACATTTCTGCCACACAAATACAACACAATCTTGTATTCTGTAAGACACGTGCCATGTGTTTTCTCATCCCCGAGAGCGGTTTAAACAAAGGAGATACGGTTACATTAATCTCAAGATAAAAACGTAACAACTTCATTGTTTACTACTAAGTTCCAACAACACCAGAAGCGCCAGGCGCTCTGCGAGCACTCGTGAAGATACGGTACCTGCATCAAAGGGCTCCCTGTCTGAGAAAGAACACCAATTTTCTAAGGAACAAAGTCTGCACTGATGGAAACTCGCTTTTCCACCAGGCAGGCTGGCAGAGGTGGCCACAGGGGCACTCAGTAGCACAGCACAGCAAGGTCAGCAAAGCTCTGGGCAGCACACACCAAGCCACTGTCCGTTTGGAAGAGGTTACAGCTCGGCCTGCCTCTCTGCTCACCCTCGGCACGCAGCGCTCCGAGCACACGAGTCCCACAAAACTCTGTCCCGTGCAACGCTGGGTGCAAGGTATTGGAATCTTCAGTGGCTGCACTTCCACAGAAGAGCTGTGGATGGCAACAAATTGCTCCCATTATGCAAATGAAACTGCACACTTGGAAATTGCCTATGTGGCTCTTCTGAAGATGCAGGAATTGCTGGCGTGTAAAGTTCAATTTAATAAGCAGAGTCTTCTCAAAACATTTAAACCAGCAAACACAGCCTCTGTCTTACTCATACCTGACTGTAGGTGGGGGGGGAATCAGGAGATTCACCATCAAATTACGGTTCCTTTAAAAATAAGAAAAATGGTGTCTGTGAATACTTGCGAGATGCACACACGAAAAGCCATGTGAATCCTTCTGACAAGAATCAAAAGAAACACTGCACGATTCTGTACTGGAACCCTTTCAAGTAAGTTGTCTCTCATGAGGGTTAAAACGTACAAAAATCTATTTATACTGTAAGGTTTCTGTTTTATAGAGGAAGCCATAGCAACTGACATGATGGCAGAGGGCCCTTGCCAAGGAAAAAATACAAATTAGAAATTTTGTTGAATGGCCAAGCATCTGCCTCTCCTCCTCTCTGAAATCCACCAACTAGGACTCAAAGTACCCTGCGCTCATGAATGAAACACCTACAGACAAAACAGCCCCACACATCCAACAATGCTGCTGCTCGAACAAAAGTCCTGTCACATCGCTCTGCATTGTTCCGACCCTTCAAAGCTGGCCCACCGGTCAGCAAACAGCACTTAAAACCACCGGCCGAGTAGAAGAGAGTTCCTGAAACCAACCGAACTGCGGTGCTCGGGCTGCTCCGGCTCCCTACACAATGGCCGGATTCTTTGAAATCCCCGTCTCGTGCCCTGCGTTATTGGACACACGTCCAGATTCTTTGTCCGGCTCAAGCCAACGGGCCCATTCATCTACTCGAGGCCATTTAAAACGCAACAACCGAACGCGTCCAATTCTGTATTTCACTCTTCTTCTAGCGAAAGCAGAGGGTTCGCTGCAGGCTTCAAGCAAGAGTCACCTTATTTCACCAGGTTATCCTCAGCCGAGTTACGCAGGTTAACACCAAGGCCAGGGATTTCCCCGTGGATTTTAAACGTTCAAAGAAAGTATTCCAGGGTGCATGCACAAAGACTACCAAAGAGTCGGCCAACTTGCTGGGAGAAGGAGACTGGCTCTCGGGCCGCCCCGGCGCTGCTCCTTACCCCATCCACCCGAACACCCCGGACCGCAGCCCCTCTTTCGCTGCACTCTTTAACCCCCTCATGTCGGCTTTTCTAACAAAAGCAGGAGAAAAAAAAAAAATACGAAAGCGGGAAAAAGCCAAAACACGTTTAAGGCCTAACAAAAGGGAATTATTTCACGAGGGGAACAGCCTTCCGTTCTACCATTCAGAACAAACTCCAGCGGCAGTTACGCGCTCTCTCCGGGGCGCGCAGCCGCCGGAGCGCTGGTGGGAGAGGATCGCGCCCGGCTGCGCTGCGCTTACGCGCAAACTTGAACGGCCAAGTCGATAAATAAACGTGTAACACTAAAAAAATTAAACTCTCGGGCGCTTTACGAGGGCCTTCTTACATTTTTTTTTCTTTTATAGACTACTTCTTCGAGCACTATTTCCACGCAGACCCGGCGGCCGAGCTCCCCCAGGCCCGCTCCCCGGGGCCCTTTGTGAGGNTGAGGGGATAACGGGAACCGTGAGGGGGTAACGGGCACCGTGAGGGGACAACGGGCACCGTGACAGGATAACGGGAACCGTGAGGGGATAACGGGAACCGTGAGGGGGTAACGGGCACCGTGAGGGGACAACGGGCACCGTGACAGGATAACGGGAACCGTGAGGGGATAACGGGAACCGTGAGGGGGTAACGGGCACCGTGAGGGGACAACGGGCACCGTGACAGGATAACGGGAACCGTGAGGGGATAACGGGAACCGTGAGGGGGTAACGGGCACCGTGAGGGGACAACGGGCACCGTGACAGGATAACGGGAACCGTGAGGGGATAACGGGAACCGTGAGGGGGTAACGGGCACCGTGAGGGGACAACGGGCACCGTGACAGGATAACGGGAACCGTGAGGGGATAACGGGAACCGTGAGGGGGTAACGGGCACCGTGAGGGGACAACGGGCACCGTGACAGGATAACGGGAACCGTGAGGGGATAACGGGAACCGTGAGGGGGTAACGGGCACCGTGAGGGGACAACGGGCACCGTGACAGGATAACGGGAACCGTGAGGGGATAACGGGAACCGTGAGGGGGTAACGGGCACCGTGAGGGGACAACGGGCACCGTGACAGGATAACGGGAACCGTGAGGGGATAACGGGAACCGTGAGGGGGTAACGGGCACCGTGAGGGGACAACGGGCACCGTGACAGGATAACGGGAACCGTGAGGGGATAACGGGAACCGTGAGGGGGTAACGGGCACCGTGAGGGGACAACGGGCACCGTGACAGGATAACGGGAACCGTGAGGGGATAACGGGAACCGTGAGGGGGTAACGGGCACCGTGAGGGGACAACGGGCACCGTGACAGGATAACGGGAACCGTGAGGGGATAACGGGAACCGTGAGGGGGTAACGGGCACCGTGAGGGGACAACGGGCACCGTGACAGGATAACGGGAACCGTGAGGGGATAACGGGAACCGTGAGGGGGTAACGGGCACCGTGAGGGGACAACGGGCACCGTGACAGGATAACGGGAACCGTGAGGGGATAACGGGAACCGTGAGGGGGTAACGGGCACCGTGAGGGGACAACGGGCACCGTGACAGGATAACGGGAACCGTGAGGGGATAACGGGAACCGTGAGGGGGTAACGGGCACCGTGAGGGGACAACGGGCACCGTGACAGGATAACGGGAACCGTGAGGGGATAACGGGAACCGTGAGGGGACAGCGGGCGCAGTGAGGGGACAACGGGCGCGGTGAGGGGACAGAGGGTACGGTGAGGGGATAAGGGGCGCTGTGAGGGGACAACGGGCGCTATGAGGGGATAAGGGGCGCTGTGAGGGGATGGCGGGCACCAAGGCCGGCCCGGACGCCTGGGCCCCTTTGTGGGCGTCGAGGGGTTAAAGTCGGGGAGAGGAAGAGGGGCGAGAGGATGAGGAAGGGGACCGGAGAGGCCTGGACGCCCGGCGCTGAGGGGCCGCTGCCCTCCCTCACGCACCGTGGAGCTGCGGCGGCCTGCGGAGGAGCTGCCGGGGGAAGGCCGGCGGGGCCTCCCGCGGAAAGGTGCCCGTGCAGCGGAGGGATTGACCCCGCGGGGCCCTTTTACCCCGTCGTGCTCCGGCCCTGCCCGGTCTGTGTGAGCTCCCCGGCCCCGTGGAGCAGCTCCGGGTACTTGGCCCCGGCCCGCCCGCCCTCAGCTCGGTGCGGGGATGGCGGGGCAGAGCCGCGCTCCGGGGCAGCCCGTTCAGAGTGTGGGACAACCCGGTCTAGCCCTTGTGCGAGTGACTGTGGCACTATCGCAGACGTTAATGCCTCCTGTTAAGCCAAACATCTACCTTGTTAAACAGGATACTTAATAAATCCGTAATAAGCAGTTTTGTGTTTGTTGCGAGGTGGTTTTTTTGCAGTGGTTATAAGGTTTCTCAGCTGCCTGTCAGTAGATTCCCTGGAATCAGGCTGGTTTTAAGTAGCAGAGGATCTGCTTGGACACATCGATGGAAGTACGTGAGCACCTCAGTGAATGGGTAGGGGGTTACACATGAAGCAAAGCTCTGCAGATGTGTCTCCTGTCACCTGCTCGGTGTACTCCAGTCATGGTGCTGCTGGACTCCTTCATTAACTTGCATCTAGAGCACACCTTGCTGTTGGTGTTAATTGTACAATCACAGATACTTTCAGAGCGTTAAACAGCGTTCTGTTTAAAAAACATCGCCACTGAAAGGAACGCTTCTGAAGGGCCTACATTATTATTCAAATTGATGCTGAGGATGATGTAAAGAAGGAAGCGCGTTCAACAGCACTTCACTGATCTTTCTACAGCAACTTACACCAGCCTCATTATGCTGTTTATACAAACACAGTAAGATGCCGTCCCGTTGGTATTACACTGCTAATTGGAGCTGCTACTTTCAGAAAGAAAAAGTAAGTTTTAAAGGCCAAAATGGAAACTTTATTTTAATGTATAACACAAGGTTCCGCTCTTTACTGAGGTCCTTTGGATTTATAATGACAAACCCCTTTTGTACACGATGTTTACCAATGCATTTCATCAATGCAGTACTTTTATATTGCTTTTTTTGCTGTCAGGTTTCACAAATAAATACTGTCTTAGCAGAATGGAATGTGGCATAACCTCCTTGGCATGAATTCTAGGAAGGTTCCAGCCGAGGATGGGGTGGCAACTCCTGCTGCGTTCTTCACAGGTTTGATCCCATAGGTTTGTGGCATGTGCTAAACTGGGGGCTTACTCTAGTGTGATCGAAACTACGTGACCTTTACTTTGTAATAAAAACAAAATACAACATTTTGTAAATACTGGAGGAGACTGGAAAGTAGGCACAAGTAGAAAACTTTGCAGCAGCAATAATTCTGAGTTGGTAGATCAAGGATTCATCTCTCTTTTTCTGGTCTTTTTTTCTGGTTCAGCAATAGGTAAACCGAGGATGTCAGCGGCAAATACCTCAGCTGTGATTTCTGCTGGAATTTGTTCTTCAGTCAAAGCTGCAGCACCTGGGGAGCAGTAACACCACCACAGAACACACAATAGCAATGTAAAAACGGCTTTCCAGACTCGTAAAATTTATAAGCAGCAGTAAGTGGATGGAGTTTTTTTAAAGATATATGAAGTAATAATGAAAAAGTGTTGGTTTACTAGCTTAGTATCGTACCAGGGATTGAGTCTGTGGAGTCGGTGAGGCCCCGGGTCTCACCTTGCAGCAGGTCCCTGCCTCAGAAGGGTCAAGAGGCCAACTTTAACTCATCGGTAATTTTGTCGTTTTAGGATCCCAAGGAGTGCAGGGATTTCAAAGTCACTGTGCAGTGCCCGGCAGTTCCCTCCAGGAGCTGCACCTTCGCTGCCTGCGGCCCATCAGCAACAGCCCTAACCAGATACCGTTTGGGACTGGGACATGAATTGTACACCAACGCGGCCCTTCCCGGAATTTCCAGTTACAATGGGCAGCAGCACTTGGCTGAAATCAACGCTGCAATTTGCTGTTCTAGATTGGTGTAGACTGGGACACAAATTGTAGACAAATGTGGTCGTTACCAACGGCTCCGTCACAATGGGCATTGCAGCCTGCCTGAAATCAACACCATCATTTCCATACTGTAGGATTCCTTTTTGCCTGCAGACTTTGGCTCGTGAACCTTCCACTGCGTGTTTCTAATTTCAGTTCCAATATAATCTTGTCAGGTCCCAGTTAGATTTCATTGTCCGTTTATTTTCAGATAGACCCATGCGATTGCTGCACGGCTGAAGGACAATCTGCAGCTCCATGGCTGCTTTTGCAATCCTGTCCGTGCGTTTTTGACAGCTCTTGGCCTAACCGCCTAATGGGTTTGCAATGGGAATTATTGTGTTTGGGAACGGAAGCGATCCTGCTGCTGTGCTGTGTGGAATATTAATCCCATACCTGAGGGATCGTGGGTGTCCGGTGAAGATCCTCCTCCCGCAGGACTCCTGCCCAGCAGGGTGCTCAGACACCGCGCCAGCTCAGCCTCCGTCATGTGCTCTCCTGTACACACCAAAGAACAGCAGCCCTTGGGTTATGGTGGCGTTAGCACAACAACTAGAAGGCAGCTTGAACAAGGACAGTGTCCAAATGAAACAGGGTGGTTTGAAAGAGCTTCTCTGAGACAGAGAGATACGCATCACCAAGCGAAATGCGTGATCCCAGCACAGGAAAGCTGTGATCCAAAGGGAAATTGTTCTTACATATCACATTTTGAGCAAAAATATTTATCAAAGGGAGAAATTCTGATGCAGCCAGGTCTTCAGGCTACCTTGCACTTGCGGGGGCTTGAGCTCCTATTCCCACTGAAGAATTCCTGGCACAGTCCCTGTAGCCCCGTGTCTGTGACTGCAGCCATTTCCACACCGGAGGAAGAGGAAGGGGCAGGAAAGTCTTGCTCTAGTATCTTGGAATAACCTGGACATAGCGCTCATTCCCAGTTAGTGGTTGGCTCATGCCCTGAAGCATGAGGTTATAGATCTGTTATGAAACTGTTCTATCCAATGTATCTATTGATGGACCTTCACACTGTCTGTATAAATAACTAACCTTTCTCACACTGGCCAAATCCTTGGTTTCCGAGGAGCTTTGTGGTGCGGAGTTTAACCAGGTGATGTGCTGAGTGAACCAGCATTTCCCTGCACCTGCGTTAATGCTCAGCTGCGCTTTTACAGCAGGAGCAGGACAGCAGAAGTTTGTTACTTACCGCTCTACGCCACTGGCCATAGAATCAGAGTCCTCTCTGACTCAGCTGGAATAACCCTCCCCTCTTTTCAGTCTTTCACACAGATTCCATCCAGGACTGACCAGTTTCATCCCTCCCTTCTCATCCCCCTCTTTTCCAGTTTCCCACTACCTTTCTGGAGGCTGTGTGACCGGAAGAAAGAACAATGATTGCAGCAAGGATACACTGAAAGACAGATACAATTTGCCAAGAGCCGTACTCCTCATTTGACAGACAAGATACCTCAGGCCAGCAGAGATTTCCGGAGCAGTAAAAGAAGTGCAGCTGAGACGATAGATGTGATTATTCAATTTAAAATCTTAAGACAGGTGGCTCCACATGCCTGCCCTGGTTACCAAGCTATAGTTCCACACTCATTTTTTGCTGCAGTGAACACGTTCTGGAATTGGAGGCAGAACTAGCAAGCATAAAACTAATATTAGAAAAGAAATAACTCACCTCTGCACAGGAGCAGTGACAGTAAGTCTCCTCTGTCAAGAACTTTCTCTCCATTCTCATTATCATAACCAAGAACCTGAAACGCTCGCTGTATTTTTTTCATTGACAAGCCAAACGCGGGTCGATGATTTATATAAAGTTTTATAAAATCCCCTAAATTGATTTTTGTCACTTGTTCTCCAGTATCCACATACTTGCTGAATTTCACTTCATTTATCATTTCTTCAATCTAAAGATGGAGGCGAGACAGATTGTTAGAGGTTTTTCTGTTTGAGGAGCATCAGGGCAGTTTCCGATCCCATGAATGCTGAGGCACTGTAATCGTGCACGTACTGGTACCACGGATGCCGTGGCCACATCCCGGTGACAAGCAGCGCCCAGCAGCTGGACGGACGTGTCTATAACCGTTACGCGCTTGCTGTCATGACAATATTGGGTAAAGATGAGTGTCACAGATATAGCCGTTTTGGATTTCCTCTGTTTTCTTACACAGGCACTTGGTGACCCTGCAGCTGCCACCGGTACCTTCGCCACAGCTGTGTCCTCACTCTGGGGACAGTGTGCAGGCAAACCCAAACCAGTAAATACACCACCCTGCTACAAAAGTCCTGCCATAACCAGGCTGCCTGCAGTCCGTACACACCCTGCCCGGCACCAACGATCTCCCCCCTCCCCAGTCCGATGTGTCTGGTGCGGTTCTGCCACCACACAAGCCAACTCTGAGACATGCTCAGCAGGGCTGACGTCCTGCACGGCCGGATCCCTCAGGCTCCTCTCGGGCAAACGGGCAGGCACAGGCCGTGCTGGATACCAGTGGCCTTCCCGCAGTCCAGTGCTGTGTGTCAGCCCAGTTGGCAGCTGTGCAGATGTGTGTCTGAAAGGCAGGAGCTGCTCCATGCCTTCATTGTGCTCCAAGAGGCAGCCCCTTTGGAGATAAATGGGCAGCAGAGAAAGGCCAGGAGAGCTCCCCGTGCCAACACGTACCAGGCCCGTGACTCCCGGGAAGGGAAGCTGATGCAAGATCTCCCTGGGGAGGACTTTGCATTCAGCCTTGGGCCTTCATCCTTGTGTCACAAGTGTTGCCACTGAATGAAGCCTGGGGAAGAGGCAAAGCTCAGCCTTGTATTTTTCTCGTGGTGAATGTCACACCAGGCAAGAACAGTCATTTTCACTCAGCTCCGGCTGATCTGGGATTAGGTTTTATATCAGCCCCACTGAACTACAAAATAAAACACAGTTCCCAAAAGCTTTGCTAGTCAGCCCAAGCTGCCTTTTCTCCATCCTGCTTTTACGTTATTAAAACACTCCAGCGAGAGATGAACTTTCTCTCTGGGTTTTAATCCTGTCCTGCCTGCTTTGAGAAGCAGGTTGTGGGTTGTCTGGTTTCACAACAACTTAGCACCTCTGTTTCCGTGCCTGAACTGCTGTCTTCGTTTTGATTTAGGGCAGGGGGGTTAACAGTTATTCTTCCAGAGCCATTTCCCAGGGAAATGCCTCCTCTCTGTCCCCACGAGGCACAAATGTACTAACCCAAGGAGAAGATCTAATAACATACAAGCCCCCCTGGTTGCAGGGGCTCTGAAGCAGGTCTGTTAGGTGGTGGCCGTGGCAAAGGTCCTGCCTCGCATCTGCCAGCTCTGCAGAGAGTGTGCCCGGGCAGATGGAGTGGCACCGACTCACAGCACCATCCCCGCAGCCCGTGGGGCTCCTGTGCAATGGCAGAGACAAACGCAGCCTCCCCCGCAGAAAGATGAAGGGAGCCCAGCGACTTGTCGCTTCCCTTGGGAGAACCCCTCCTGTGTTGAAGGGCTGTAGCTGGCACAAAGAGGTCGTTATTCAAATCTCCTTGCATCAGATTCAGTAATTTTGTTTTTGCATGCGCTTTAATTACCCTTTTGCCAGGTTACAATACGACAAATGAGGTTTGTGTACAATACAAACTGCCTTGCAGAAACAGCCACAAAAGGGGAAGAAGCAGCACCCTTACTAAATCGACTGTCTTTGTCTGCTGTGAAATTTGAAGCTAAAAAGCTCTTGAGAAATGTTTGATAGGAAGCTGAGCTGCTGCAACCTGAAAAGCCAGCTCAGAGAGAGATTCTGCAGAGTTTATCAGTTATGAAAGAGCTTTAAGTTTCATGGGAATAAAAGCTGCTGTCTCCATTTAAAATCATTCTTTCGTCAGTCCCAGGCAGAACAAGAAAAAGAGGTTCTATCAACATCCAAACGAATGCTTGCATGGAGCTGGACATGCCCACCCACGCTGGCAACACATATAGGACACTCTGGTTGAGTCTCCATCTGACCTGGAGGGACTCAAGCCACAGCCCACCACCCACATGCTGCGTGTAAAGCAGCTCAGCCACTAGTAGAAGTCACAGAGAGACCAAAGCACATCACTACCTGCACACAAGGTACTTTAGCCCATGAACTTCAGAAAGTTGGAGGCTGCTGCCCTTGGGAACCAAAGGAAGATTCATTCCTCAGCTCACCTTCTGAAGAAACCCACCTCTGCAGGGGCAGAGCACTCAACCTCCAGAAGACCCTGAGGTCATCTTTTGTTGAGCACTTCTAAACCACCAGGCTCCAGGTTTGCTCAGCCCGCCCCTGCAGTTTCCTAACTCTCTAGTGAGGAATCATTCCTTTTTGAGGAATTTGTTGCCAGATTCTGACTACTCCTATGTTGATGTAGACCAGGTTAAAGACATTGAAAGCCAGCAGACGTACTCTGGAGCCATCCAGCATGACAATGGTCAGAATCTGGCCCTTGTGACATTGGCTAAATGCAATCAGTCTTGCTCTTCTTTTTCTAATAACAACAATAAAAACAACTGACTGACCTTTTCCTCTGACGGATAAAATCCTATTGCTCTCATTACAGAAGGAATTTCCTCCAAGGGAATACGCGTTGACACCTGTCTGGTCTCCAGTGTATCGATACCATGGCTGCGCAGCTGCGCGTAGTAAAAATAGTCTTCCAGTTCCTGCAAGGGATTCAAGCGAAATACTGGAAAGTTCAGTTACCAACAGGCACGGGAGATAAGGCTCCTTTTAAGCTTTACTAAACAGGCAAATCAATGAGATTGCTGTTAAAGGCGAGCTGGACAGAAAAAGGAACATCGGGCCTGTATAAATGCATCTTAAACTCCAACCAGATGTTGCCAGACAGCGTTCGCGGTGAGCGTATAATTACCCTGAAGAATTCGCCTTCTCTGCCGCCATCCAGGAGGCTGTAGAACGGGATCAAGTCCTCCCCACCCAGGGCAGCAGCAGCATCCAAGGCACTGCCAGAAGCAGAGAAGAGAAGGTACAGGAAGAGTTCATGTGAGGAGAGATTTCACATCTTCCTTTCTAGTCATCGTTCACAGACGCTTTCAATAAATAAATAAAATCCCTGGGCCTCCAAATTCAGGACAGAAAAGCATTGCCTTGAACCGTGTACCATTTTATCGTCAGCCTGCACTTCCACAGCATATTTCATACCCAGGTTTTACATACAATAGCACAGTGTGGGAATTAATTATTGGTGAATGGTCCTCTTGTTTAGTGGAATGAGCACAGGGCTGGGAGCCAGGAGCTTTTCCATGGACTTGAGCTTGGTGTCTGGCATTTAGCTTTTCTGCTTCCTTATAGAGACATTGAGGGAGATGAATTAGCTAGATCAGCATTTTGAACATGCAGAGCGGGCTGGGGCTTGGTTTTTGCGATCAGCCACACAAACCAAAGCTCGCCGTTCCTTGATCTAACACATTCTTCCCCAATAACCCAGTGCAATCCATTACTCAACTTCCTCCGCTGTGGTGGGTGGCTGTGTCTCAGGTGCAGCCTACATCGAACCAAAAGCTCCCGAGTGCCACCTCCTTGTTTCGATTTCATAGGCAGCTGGAGCCAAAAGAATCTGCTCGGCTCGTGCGGATGGAAAAGGAACCCAAGCCTGGTAGGGCAGTCACGGCGCAGCGTTGCCACGTAATGCCCCACGCCTGGCAGCAAGGCTGCAGCTTTCACGCACACCTCTCCAGTGCAGCTTCCACTGGGTTTTTTGCAAGCTTCATGCTTTTTTTCATAATTAAGTTATTTGGGTATTAAACACAGTGGAGATGCACAAGATGCCAGAAGCAGCAATAAAATGATAATTAGCTCATCAAGAGCTTCGCTCTGAAAACAAATTACATAGAAATTCAGTGTTGCCTGGACCCTGGCCAACCATTATAAAGAAGGATCATTTATATTCTAATGCCTTCCTTAAAATGTCGCTTATTCTGACCCCCGACTGCTTAAGCCACACAAAGTGGAAAAGAAAATAAATAAGCTCATTGCTTTTCCACCCAGGTTTCCTTTGTTCCGGCACATGAAGGTGAGCTGGCTCAGCACTCTTCGGGCTTTCCTCTGAGCGAGCAGTACCTGCAAGAAACGTTTTATGCAGAACCAGCACGTGTCTTACCACGAAGCCGCTGTCGTAGGAAGGTGGAGCAATGGTGTTTCATCAGAGCACTCCAAAAGGCAAAAATAGGAGTGAGTTCTAAACGCCAGCTCCCGGGGGCTTGATTTGCCAGAAACCAGGAGCTGTGCTCGTGCTAGTAGGGTGACATGCAGGATGAAAAAAACCCACTTGCAGCCCAACAGAGACCATACCACGCTCTTTCCTAGCTCTGACGTGAGCTAAGCTCCCTTTCCAGTCCTTGAAGTGTGAAGGTGAATTTGCTCCGTGCTGGCCTGGCAGTTTTCAGCTCATTTGCAGCTGCCTGCTCCATTTCAACGTACACATGCATCTGCCAGACCTCTGCAGCCACGCTCACGAGGGGAGAGCCCTCTGCCTTGCACGCACGTTGCAATGTGCAGCTTCTGTCCTTGACATGCAAAGAAACCAAAATATATATCCTGGCTTTGCCGCGTTACCCGCCTGCCACGCGGGAGCCCGCGTCTGGCTCGGCTGCCCAAGGGAGCTGGCAGAGAAAGGCAGGAGGAACCTGGCAGGGTTTGTCACCAGCACTCCGGGCCAGAGCCTGGAAATCCTCATTTGCAAAAGCAGCCTTCACTCCTCCAGCCACCCCATTCACTGCCGGCCATTTACTCATGTAAGCAAAGCTTTATAGGATTAAGGTGGCTTGTCCTAAATCCATTCTTCAAATGCAGGGGGGATTTCCTAGCAAATGCTGGCCTGTCCCATTTGGAGACCAGACACTTTTGTATCAGCAGCCGTCCCGTGTGCTCCTCCTGCAGCCCGTGTTGCTCCTCAGATCCCCCACCCAACCCCAACAATCCCTCATCACACTGGCCAGACCCTCACAAGGACCTGAAAAATCTTCTGCTCAACTTCTCACCCGTTGAGGACCATCTCCCAGACCGGAGTATTTTATAGGAGCTATGGCCACTGCCTGCGAGTTTAATCCTCCCCCATGGACTATGTGGCAACATCACACAGAGAGGAGCAAAGCCCCACAAAAAGCATGTCCCTCCTGTTTCAGCTGCCACCCCACATAGCTACTTTGGGCCTGACAGGTTGGAAGAGACCTCTGGAGATCATCTCATCCCCCCCCCCCCCCACTCCAGCAGGTCACCCAGAGCAGGGTGCCCAGGATCATGTCCAGGCAGGTTTGGAATCTCTCCAGAGGAGACTCCACAACCCCTCTGGGCAGCCTGGGCCAGGCTCAGACACCCTCACAGCAAAGACCTCCTGTGTTCCAGTTTGTTCCTGTTGTCCCTTGTCCTGTTGCTGGGCACCACTGATGAGAGGAGAGTCTGGCCCCATCCTCTTGCCTCCTGCCCTTTAGCTATTGATCGGCATTGATCAGATCCCCTCTCAGGCTTCTCTTCTCCAGGCTAAACAGCCCCAGGTCTCTCAGCACAAAAGCCCTATTCTCAGTATGAAGGCTGAAGAACATTTGCTTCAGCTGTGTTGGCCAAGCAGCTGTGGAAAGTGTAACAAAACTCCTTTCTCCCTCCTGTGGTACTCACTTTAGGTTGACCTCCCATTTCATAACGGTGCAGTCATCCCCTCCCGCTGTAAAGACGTAGCGCCCATCGTAGGAGCTAGCAAGGTCAGAGACACCATCCGGGTGGCAAATGAAAGCTGAGGACTTGTGAGGGTTGCCGTCGATAGGCAAAATCTGCAAGCCCACCTGTAAGGAAAGAGGGAGCCTGGGAGGGCTGGGGGTCCTGGGGGAGGGCTGCACACCAGAGCCGTGGTGCATCCTCCTCCCGGGAGCTCGCTCAGCTCTTGGGCAGGACCAGACTATGTGTGGTTTTATCTGCAGTGAAATTCTCCCAGGGACCAGCACCTCTACAAGTCGAGGCTCTTGTACAGCTGAAGGGGCTCCATACCTTGTCCTTTGTAATGTATGCCAGATAGCCTTTCTGGGGGTCCGTAGTCTTTGTTGTTGGGAGGATTTGTATCTTCTCCAACGGGGAGCCATGGGTTGGTCCCAAAAGGGTCTTTCTAAAGGCAAACAACATTTTCATCCATTTTAGGACTCAAAAAACATTTTCCCCTCTCTGAACAGCTGCTGCACACAAGGGAGGTGTGGTGGGTGCAAAGGCTTTGTACTGCTGGCTGAAAGGACAGGACAGGGTCTCTGCCTAAGAGGGACCACACTGGAGCTAAGAGAGGAATTTAGTGCTCAGGGTTCATTCAGTCCTTGTGCTTTGCTCATCTGGGCCCGTCTCTTTACCTGACGTCCAATTGCTGCGTCTTAAGTCCAACGTGCTGGGCAGACCAAGACCCACCAGCAGCCACAACCTTACTAGATGACATGCTAGTGAACAGTAGAGCAGATACAAGAATGGAGCAACCTAAGGGCCCTAGAGCCATCCCAAGGTCTGCATCACAGATGGGTAAACACATGCTCATGGGTAGAAGTAGGGCAGGCATTAGGCAGAGGAGAACACAAAGTCAGGATGGGGGTCCCAGGCAGCAGTAGGCCTGAATCTCTCCTCTACCTGCACATTTTGGTCATCGTGTTGTAGAGCTTCATTTTGTAGCAGTTGTTGGCAGTGAGGATAAACGACTCGGTGCTGAGCTGCGGGTACCAGGCCAAGCACAGGGGCACGGCAGTCTGCTCTACCCGGTCCCTGTGCAAGACCACCAAGTGGTCCTTGCTGCTGCTCTTCAGGTCGTATTCAACCTGGAGTGGAGACAAGGAAACACAGCAACTCCCCTGTGGTCCGCCAGCACCCCAGACCTCGCAGATTAAGTGGATCTAGCATCTCTGGCAGCAGCTGAGGTGCCGAGCAGAGCCTCAGCCCTGAACTCTGGGCACGTGTGCGCTGAGACCAGGCTGAGAAACAACCCCTTGTGACAGGGCTGGTGAGGAGAGGGTTAGGAGCCACAGAACCAAAGACCGAGTCTCCCTCAATGTCCTTGGCCAGCCACCTGCTTTAACCACAAAGCTCCACTGCCCTGTAGACTGTCACATCGACTCACCAGCTGCCGGTCTTCTCCAAGGCTCAGGAGCCTGGGCTCATTGCTGTCTAACTGGACCCCAAAGAGGATGCTCCGGATGGGTTTGTAGTGGGAGTACAGCCCTGCCAGATGTTCCCAGCATCTGCTCCCGTTTTGCAGGACTCTCTTGTAAACAATCACCGAGTATTTCTCATCCTGGAACGACAGTTCAAAGGTCAACGAGCCACAATCCCCACGCACATCCCTGGGCTGGCAGCGGGCAGCTTTGTGTGTCCTCTCTCGGTTTAGCCTGGCCCTTTCACTTTTGTGTGTCCTACCAGAAGTGTTAGAGTCACAGCCAGGATAAAACTCTGGGTCAGACAGTTTTGGGCAACTGCTCCCAGGGACAGCACTGCAGTGGTCCTCAGCCTGGCTGGAGCATCCCAGCTGGCTGCAGGGTGTTCCCCTTGTGCTCTCACAGCAGAGGGACAGTAAATCAAGTTCAATGACTCCTCAGAAGTCACAAGGAAGATGCCCCACTGCCCTGGCATCTGTGCATGAAGGAGGAATCTTTTTCTTTGTACAGATCGTAGAATCGTAGAATGGTTTGGGCTGAAAGGGATCTTAAAGATCCTCTAGTTCAGTCCCCCCGCAGTGAGCAAGGACACCTTCCACTAGACAAGGTTGCTCAGAGCCCCCCTCAAGCCTGGCCTTGAACATTTCCAGGGATGGGACATCCATAACCTCATTGGACAACCTGTTCCAATGCCTCACCCCCCTCAGGAGGAAGAACTTCTTCCTTACATCTAATCTAAATCTTTCAGTTCAAAGCCGTTACTCCTTGTCCTGTCACTTGTCCTATGACCACCAGTTGCTACAACCTCTGTGCCAACCTGCTTCGGTGCTGCCGCAGCACCTCTGCACCGAGACACAGGACCAAGGGAGCAACCCCCTCATGGTGCCCCAGCCAGGAGGAAATCCCTGCTCCAGTCCTTTCTACAGACGGATGCAGAGCTAAGGCTCGTCACAGAAGTTAGCGATGGGACGCTGCCAGCAGCAGGTCTGTGGAGCGGCTGTGACTGGTGACGTTTTTTCATGCCAGGAAAAGCATTTCTGTCACGAAGCCCTGGGGAAGGGACAACCCTCTGCACCACTCGCTCTGACCAGCGATTCCCAGTCCCACGGAGAGCTGCGCCACACGTCAGTCACGGAGGGGAACACGCAAGCTTACAGCTGTTGCGAGGTACTCCGAATCGTGGGAGAAGCTAACGTGAGTCACGGGACCATGCGAGAACTTGAACTCTTTGCAGCTGGACTGAAGGGAAATGGCATCGAGGATGTAAACGCTTCCATCAGTGAAACCAGCGGCCAGGAAATAACCTGAAAAGCACGCCAGAAAACTCTCACGCCACGATTGCTCCTCCCAGGAAGCCCAGCACTGGGCATGTGGGGAGGCCATGAAGCCAGGATACCTTCAGGGTCATAGAACAAGCACTGGATGCCCGCCTCGGGGAATATCCTGCTAACGAGGTACTTGGTCTGCTGGTAGTCCCACACCTTCAGCAGCCCGCAGTGACTCCCCACGGCAAGGAGGGCCTGCCGGGGGTGGCAGGCGATGGCATTCACAGCTTTCTTGGCCTCTTCCACCACTTTTTCAAAGTTTGTCCTGTCTGTTGCAACATGGATCACGGTTGCATCAGAGGTTGAAAGGATAAAGTTCCTGTTTAGAGTGAGAGAAACAGAATTTGATGAATCAGACTGGCTGGCTCATGTCCCTCCAAGCCCTATTACACATCAGTCTCTTTCTGGCAACTTAGTTGGATAGTCACTTTTATTTTGCAACATGCAACTTGCAACCACTTCTTGACCTGGGAAGCAGGTGGCACTTTGTATTCATGACCTGGTAAATCTCCACAGGAAGACACCAGAGCCAGTTCCATTTTCTACTTGGGTAGGCAAGCCAGAAGATGAATGACATCTGGGTAGCTTTTGCCGTTTGCAAATCACTGGTGTGTGAGACAGACAAATGAGCAATTGAAGATACTCTGAATAATCTTTTCATGTGTCTCCATGCCACCATTGTCAGCGGCTCATGGTGACCGCTCTGCCACGGACAAGGTCAGAGGACAGCTTCTGTCCCATGCCGCAGACAGAGCGGCTGCCCGTCTGATCACTGAGCCACGCCGACCATAACACAGCAAAGAGGCTCCCGCTGCATCACTGGTGATGGGTAAAGCAGGCATCCGAATAATTCTGCACGTTACAGAACAAATACGTCTAGTCATCAGTGTGCCTGAGAGCTGAGTCTGGGCCCAGTTAAAGGGTCAGGAGAGGACCACACAGGGATCTAGGAGCTGCACAGGCAGACGAGCGCGACTGCATCACATGGGCAGCACGAGTCGGGAAGCAGCAGCCTCTTTGCTAGCTGCCATCGGTTTATGCACCTCTGGCCGGGGCACTGAAGGATGCTGGGCCTCCTGCATGTCCTAGCTGGGCTCTTCAGCCACACCTGACCCCACCAGCCTGGTGAGACGAGCAGGCTCAAGGCTTGCCCTTTGGTTTTCTGCCTTTTGTGCTGCCCAGAGCAGCTGCAAGCAGCAGGAGCTGTAGCAGCGGCCCAGGAAGAGGGACAACAGAGACCGACGCGGAAAACCAAACCAATGCCCAGGGCACTGTTCCAGGCTGGAGAGGAATCTATCCCACACGGCTCTTTGGGAAACATGTGTGGCTAAGGACAGACATTGCCAGGAGAGCCTTAACAGGAGTGGCAGACATATGGTTTGCAGGCTGGATCGAGCCACAGAAAAGCTTCATCTGGCCCACAGACCAGATGCACAGGCACAGATCCTCAGGCACAGCTACGTCACGCAGAGGGAAAGAGAGGGGCTGGTGGCCAGGCTGGGGCTGTCCTGAGCTCCTGAGTCAATGCGGTGCAACCCAGCACCGCTGCCAACACCACTGGGGCAGTCTCTGCACCAGCACTGCCCCATTAGCTTGCCCAGCTGTGATAAAATCTATCTGGAAACAGCCATCCAGAGGAGGGGGGAGCTGGAGGCTTGGCGGGAGCTGGAGGCTTGGCATTAGCACTGCCTGGTGTGCTGGATACACGACAGAGGAGCTGTGCACCCCGGGGCCAGCGGATCATCTCCATCCCTGCGTTAATGCTTCTCTCGCCTATGCCAAGGCATCCCATTAAGTTCAGAACTTAATATGTGCTGGAGCCCAGCTGGGTTTTGGTGGCCACTGGGAGATGCCTGAGGCCTGTTCAGATAGAGGGGGGCTGCCCGGGAGACACCCACCTGCCTGGCTTGTCTCTGGTGGACAGGTGGGACTAATAGCCCAAGTGAAACTCTGTGGGGAAGGGGTGTAAAGGAGCATATTCCCTTCCCATCCTGCCCAGAAGCCTGGGTACAGGGTTGAAACCTGCTCCAGCCAAGGCAGAAGCCCATGGGACAGCTTTCAGCTGACCATCTCCACAGCTTTCAAGCCGCAGGGCAACTGCAGGAGAAGGTTTGGGTTTATAAATGGGCACTCACCTGGTGACAAAAGTCTGGCTGCTGGAGATGCTGGAGGTGGAGCAGGCTGGGGAGGCACTGGGAGGATCATGAGGGGTTTTGGAGAAGGAGATGGACCGAATGGGACCCACTTTGCTGTGGCTGTAGCAGGTGAGGAATTGCAGCTGCCCGTTGTAGAATTTAACCTGCCCTTTCACATCTCCTGTTACTATGCAGCTGCAAGGAAGGGAAAGCTTTTAACCAACACGCCGAGAACTCCCAGATATTTCTTGAGTAGCATCCTTGGGCAGAAGCAAATCTCTTCCCCTTTTCTCTGCACAAGGGCGTGAGAAGAGCCTCGTAGAGATGTGCAGCGGGAAAGCCTAGGGCCATGCAGAAACCAGAAGGTTCTGCTGTGCCCCTGCAGTGTCTCCTGCCCTGTCCCCTGGCTGTCGAGGAGTTTGGTGGCTGTCTGCTCCCCCTGCCGGTAAAGGCCAGGAGGCTGAGCAAGACTCAGCCACGATGCTCCATGACCATGGCCAACCTCCTGTCCTAGCTACCCCAGCAGACCGGGACTCACGTTACCTAGAGTTTTCAACCAACCGTTTTGTTTCCCCTGGACAAATTAATTTCTGGAAAAAGCTGGTGCAATGGCTCATAATTTAACAGCACTTTCCTGCATGAATCTCCTTGGTCCTCACAGGCTGCCAAGTGACTTCGAACTGCAGCACTTGGCTATAGCTCATCAACATTAGCTCTGCCATTCCTATGGCTGAGATGTCCGAGGACCGTACCTACAGCTACAGAAAACTGCTGTCCCGTTACCTCTCAAGCACCTTGAGCACAGTAAGACTGTCCTTCTGCATAGGCACCAGGTTGGTGGCCTTCATGCTTTGCGGCTTGGCCCGCAGTTTCTTGGAGGTATCAACCGTGTCCCACACCACCAGCTTCCCAGCTGAGGTGCTCGTCAGAGCTTGCAAGTTGTTAAAATGAAAAACCGACTGGCTGAAGTCTCCCACCACACTGTTGAAGGTCTGCAGAGAGAGCAGTGAGGTTGTGCATTCATCTTGGGTGCTGGCTCTTCCCTCCTCAAGCAGAGACATTCCTGCTTGGTCCCTTATGAGACATCCCACCCTGTCCCATGGCAGGACCATCAGAGGCAAGAGCCGTGGGAGAAGATGTAGTGGGGCATCTCTGGGAGAGAGAGCCCCACTTGCCCTCAGTGAAGGCAATCCTGGTTTGTCCCTTCAGGAGACCGAAGGGGACAGGCTGGGGACATAGCCACTGGTTTGGCTTAACAAGATGGGAAGGGATAGTGCTGCTGCCAGGAGGAAAGCCAAGAGGGTGACGTGCTGTGTTCCCCGCTGTGCTCACCTGTCTGCTCAGGAGCGGTGCTCCATACTGCAAACCAGCATCGCCCTGGGGAAAGTGGAGAAAACCTCCAGGACAAGTGTTCTGGAACCGTGCTCTGCAGCACCGGCGCGTCCCATCCCACCATCCGGACACTGGCCTCACACCACGGTGACCAAAGCAGGGCTCCTGGGGCAGAAAGGCTCCAGGGTCTTCCAGAGAGCACAAGACACCCTCCCTCCAGCCGCTCCTCTCCTGGCACATTGCCTCGCTGGTGTGCAGCTTCCCCTGTGCCAGGACCCTCTGGGACCGCTGCTGGCACCAGGAATATGATGTCCCACATCCCTACTTACCCACAGGTAAAATATCACCTGGGTTTTGCTGTTGCTGACAAACTCATGGGGATTTTGAGGGTTAAAAATGACATAATCCTGAAATTAAAAGGTGAGAATCGCATCAACACCAAGCTGAGCAAAGATTTCTGCTTATCCTTTCATGCAAAACATTTGCTTTTATCCTGAACCCACTTCACCGCCTGCACTGAACTGAAAAGAGACCGAATTCCCCGAGAGCTGTGCTCTCTCTCCTGTGCAAGCCAGGACAAGTCGGCAGGGCCATGAGCTTTTCCTGCCATGAGTCCTGGCCGGTGCCAGGGCTGCAGCGGGTGACATCCCCCAGGGTCCCCTCCATGTCCCGTGTCTGTCAGGCAGCGATAACAGCCCTGAGATGCTCCCTGGCATTGAGGTGCGTCAGGGACCGCGTGTGATCCTGCCGCCCATCTCCAGCCAGCATCCACCAGCAGCCCCGTACTGGATGGGGGGAGCAGGTGAGGATGGGGCTGCCCAGCCCAGCCCAGTCACACTCCTCTGCACTCCTCGGCCGCGGTCACCCACCTGATACCCAAACTCGGGCCGCAGCTCCGTGCTGCACAGGGGTTTCTCTGTGGGTGAAGTCCACTCCCAAACACAAACTCTCTGGCAGAGAAGGGAGAATCAAGGGACATTTGTGGCTTTCTGGGAGCTCGGAGGCACCAAGTGAACCCCATTCCCTCCAGCTGCAGGTGATGGGGGGGCATAAAAGACCAGAGGAGGACAAACCAGCATGGTCTGGCAGCAGAGCTTAATTTCAGGAAACAGGGCTAGAAATTGCTTCAACGAAAGCATATTGGAGTCAAAAGCTTTTATCCCAACTTAAAGATTTCTCAACTCCACAGCATTCACTTCAATGAAATCCAGATCTCTCTTGCCAGGTGCAAACCCGCTCCATCTTTCTTCTGCTCTCCCCATTCAAATGCCCCCTCCCCTTCACTGCCCTAGGAAAAACTTCCAGGGATCTATCCCGCAAAGCCATGGAAGAGGAGATATTTTCTTTACCTGCACCGTACCAGCGCTAACAGTGGCCAAATACTTCGCATCCTGGGAAATAGCAATAGCACTGACCCCATCCTCTGGATGACTCCCAAAGATGGTGCGCACTGGTATCCTATGGAGCAAAGACCTCACTGGTGCTCGCAGCAGCACAGGGGGGTCAAGGCAATTGCTTGGCAAGATCTGTGGCACAGCCCACCCCGGTCTGCGTGCTGGAGAGGGAGTCTGCACACACCGGTGCTGCCACGGGAGCAGCCAGGACCATGGCTGATGCTCAACGTCCTCTCCATCCCTTCCTCCCAAGTAAATGACTCTGGGAAACAACTCACCAGTGATCCTTTAAGAAAAATACTACAGCCTGGAGACATCATGTCTCCAAGGGGGACCTTGTCCCCATCTCAGTGTCCCATGGGTGTGGGTGATTCAAGGACAATGAAGCCCTCAGTTTGGTCTTGTCTCCTTCACTGCTTTCCTTCATTCCCAAGTTTCTCTCATTTCTCTCTCAGCTGAGGCTTCAGTCAGTCCTAAGTGATTTACCAGACACGGGAGGTTTCCAAAGAGGAGGTTCCCAGGAGCTTACCCAGAGAAGGAGTCCCACACGATGATCAGAGCCTCTGGCCCTCGGTCGGCAGTTGCAACCCAGCGCCTGTCTTCACTCACACACAGGCAAGAAATGACATTTGTGTGGCCCTGGGGAAAGAGAAGCAGCAAAGTGCTGCAGAGGCTCCAGACCTGGTGGCTGTTTAAAGAACACATCAAACTGCTTTGCTCACAAGCTCCCCTTGTCTTCCCTCCCAAGGGTCCTCCACACTCATCCTTCCAGCCCAATTTTTGCATCCCATTTTTTTATAGGCCCTTCTAAGCCCACCCCTTGGTCCTCATGCCTTGCGCTGGCTGCAGCTCCCCAAGCCCAAGAAGCAGCGGAGAAGTGGGGTCCATGCTGCTCATGGTCACCACTGCAACCCAACACAAAGCACCTTCCGTCAACACATGTTGGGAATTGCAACAGGCGCGTGAGCAAAGCGCACATGGGCTGCTCCTTGAGTCACTTCTGAGTGACCCCTAAGAGTTGGACACTGGGAAAAGAGAAGGAGGGAGAGAGTTCAGGAGAAGAGGAGGAGGAGGGAGACACACGCGCTGAGTACCAGACCTGCAGATGATGCTGTCTGTTCCCCAGGACATCATGGATGACGACCGTGTTGGAGGAGACATACAGGAGCACCCGGTCCTCCCCGTCCATCAGGCTGTACACATCCAGGCTGCTGTTGTAGCCCAACACCCAGGAGAGGCTCTGCGGGGAAGAGGCAGCTCCTGGCTCTTAGTGGCCAGGACAAAAAGGCAGAGACGGTCTCTGGGGTGGCGGGAGAGAGCTGGGCAGGAGTGCTGGGTGCTGTGTGGACATGGCCCAATGCCCCCTGATACTCACGAGGGGGTGAAGGCTGGTCTGCTTGTCCTCCTGAAAGAGCATTCCTGGCGTGGCTGCCCATACCAAGCTGGCAGAGCCATCATGCTCGTCATCCTCCCCACTCCTCTGCTGTGTCCCCTGCTCCCTGAAGCTGGAGGGGGTGCTGGAAATGGCCTCCTTGGACACAGGCAGGGCTGGGGGTGGGTCAAGGGGTCCAGCACTCTCCAGGTGTGTTTTCCCAGTAGTGTCTTCTCCCAAAGCAGTCATCAAGGTGGTAATGTCCTGCCTCCCAGCCCAGGTGCTGGGCAGGGTGCCTGGGTTCCCCATCCCTGAAGAAGACCACGGGTGACCCAATGATGCATCTGCTCCAGCATCCTCCAGTGCTTCTTCCTTCTTGACAGCAGTGAGAGGGGCCTTGTAAAGTGAGAGAGGTTTTAGTGGATGGTGGGTCCTGGTCTGGTCGGACCAGGGTTTGCTGTGTGGCTGGTGGAAATGCACCCCAGCACATCTCAGAGACAACCTATATCACTCTGAGGGTAAGCTCCAATATCAAGATACTCCTTTGCTCCTGTCCAAACTACCCATGGATTTGTACCAGGGAATAAAAGCACAATGGAAAGTCTCCCACCAGTTGCTGCTCCTCTTTCTTCACATCTAATCTTGCCCTCTCTGCACCTCCACAGCACCCCGTGTCTCACACTAGCACCTCTTCCAGTCAGCTCCTATCACCTGGGCTAAGATGCTCAAGTTTTTCTTCCAAAACTGACCTATAGGTCCACTGAAGTTCTGGCCTTTCTGCTGTCCATCCCCTGACTATTCCCCATGCAATGGTTGGTGATTGCTGCGATGGGGCATGTGGTCAAGGGTTGGAGAGGTAGTGATGACAAATTGAGGTTAAAAACAGGGGACTTTGGTCCTGGGACTGGGGCTGAGATGGCTGCAAAGGCTTTCCCCAGTCTGAGCACCAGCCACTGATCTTGTTCTTGGGCTCCACATCAGCTTTTTGCCTACTCAGTTTCCTGCAGCAGCCTCTCATGTGAGGTATAAACCTCACTTGGACGCTGTTGCTGTTTCCAAGGGAGGTGAGATAACGTTCCACTGAGCACCGAATGAGCCGGGTTCCTCCTGCTCATGTAACTCTCAGGCAGCTCAAGTGCTCAGCAAATATTGATAGCTCAGGCTGCAGAGACGCTGCATCTGCTGAGCCCCGCTGGTGAGGTCCCTGCTCTGCCTCCCTGGGGACATCTCAGGGGAAACCACGTCTGGGAGACAGACATTACCGCCTGGTCCTAGAGCTGGGGTCTCTGCTTCCATCAGGACCTACCCACGGACCCCGTATCAGTCAGGGCTTGCTGTGGTGCTGTCCTCACCTGCCCAGGCAGCACGGCCATCTCCTGAGCTGTCTGTCTGTCCTGGGATGTCTCCATGGGCTCACTGCTTCTTCCTGCGGTTGGCTCCTCCGGTGTAACCTCACATGAACCATCCATCCTCACCTTCACCCTCCACTCAGGGAGGTGGGGCGTGGAGATGCTCTGAAATACACCCACCCCCAGGGTCTGGCTGCACAACAACCTGGGATTTGCCACGGCCGGAGGAAAGGGCACCTGTGAAGCTGGGAAACGGGTCCCAGAGCCCCTTTCCAGCTCCAGTAACATCCTGCCGAGCACAAGCAAGCCCAGCACAGCCCCCGTTACTCCAGTTGAGATCAGGCTCCCTCCCAGTCTGCCCACACACCACACTGGGCACAGACCTTTTCCCTCAGATGGGGTTTTGTCACTGTCCCCATAAGCGGCAGGGCCGCTCCTGGGAGGCAACTGGTTTCTCTCTGGCTTCACGGGCCTGGATTCGAGCCAGTGCCGAAAGCTCACACACAGAGAGCGTTCATGGAAGCAGGAAAGGGACCCTGAGAAAAACCCTTGCTCCGGTCAGTAGGGACAGCCGCAGCCCCACAGCTCTCACCGGAGTCACCCCAGAGCTCTTCCCAACCGTCCCGTCCTGCCCTGCCCCCGAGGGACCCCCCTGGGGACCCCACCACTCACCCGCTCACCGGTCCCTGCTTGTGTTTGCATCCAGCTGCCGTTCCCCAGCAACGGCTGCACCGGCTCCGCCAGCCACAGCCTGGAAAGCCCCAGGGGAGAGAAGGGGGGACCCTCCTCATCCTCACTGGCTGCTGTGGGAAGGCAGAGCTGTCCCCCTGCCCAAAGCAGGAACCTGGGGGTGCAGGGGAATGCGGCCAAGCCTCAGTCCTGCCCCTGGCTGTCAAAGCCCCACTCTTGGCATCACCAGACGCCTTTAGGACTGAACCTTTGTCCTGCCCAGGGGATGGGACAAGGGACCTTCACCCGGTGCCCCCCCCCCACATGGCGTTGTGGGCAGCTTCTGCTCCCTTGGCACCCCTGGGCAGGGCAAGTAGAGTGAAAGCAAGAAAAAAAATCAGCCTCCGAACACTGCCAGGTCCCCCCGCTGTCCCCAGCTCTCTGCCAGGAGGGTGCCCGCAGAGGGGACCCCGTTCCCAGGGATCACTCCAAGTTGTCGCCTTCAGCACTGCAGATGATCAGCTCTAAGTGCTCTCAAGCGATGACTTCAGCTTTGCTCTTAAGCTCAAATAATAACAATTTCTAAACCTAATTTGTTTTTCCTGCTGCCCAGCAAGAGCCTCGTACCCTGCTGGGAGAAGAAAGGAGATTTGTTATCAGCTCACATTATCTCCCCGACCTGAAGAGGCTGCTGCAGAGAGGCAGGTCATCAAGATGCGGCTGCTCTCACCTCCTCCTCTGTGGCACAACCTGCTGCTTCGAATCCGGAGAGCTTTACAGCTTCAGGAGCGGGGGTTTGGTCCTTAAGCCCCATCTCTGCTGGCTGCAGGAAGGCAGCCTTGTTCAGCACATGGAGCTTCTGCAAACATGGTGTTTTTCTTCCCACCTGGCAGCATCCAGTCCACGCTCCCTGATCATACTGGATACCGGGAGTCAGCTCTGCTCTCCAGCATGAAAATCCTGTTCATTCTGACCAAGTGCAGCTCCTCTTCTGCTCTGATCCTACAGCAGAGGTTTGAGCGCAGTCTAAGGGAGAAGCTCAAACCTTACCCTATGCACAGCAGGTTTTGCAACTTAATTTGTGTTTATTACACTCGTGGGGATCATTCCACCCGTTCTGGTGAGGACACCCAACAGGAGTGGCTGGGGACACAGCGGATGGGACACAGGGTTAGGGGATGCACTTCTAGCCCTCTGAAGCGTGCAGAAATCCTCCACGCTGAAACGAGCTCCCCCAGAGCTGGAATTAACGCGGCTGATGGGCCCACGCTGACCCCCTAACCTCATTTCAAGAGCCGTACAGAAAGCTGGGATTTTCTAGATCATTTCATCCCGGGAGGCACAAACGTGAAGGCCTGGAAGGATGCGTCCTGCAAGCTTTTCTTCTCCTGGACTCGTTATCTAGACCCAGATTCATCTGCAGCTCAGGTAGAAGCTCGCCACAGCTGGGACACATGTCCTAAGGACACAAGGTTGCCAACCCCGGCCCTGACCATTCAGCTGCCAATCCACGTCCAATTTATCCACATACTTACACCCACGTCCCATTTTATAGGGACAGAAGATAGGGGAAGCTTGTGGACACCCAGTTTAGAAGCTGCAGCAGCACCCACAAATAGGAAAACCCCTTTTGAAAAAAAAAAAAAGAAGTTCACAAACCTGATACAACACATTTCAAAACTGTTTTACGCCAGTGCGTTGACGCTGCGGTGCCACGCGCAGACCCGGCCCTTCCACACGACCACCCCACGGGGGTACTTACGTCGTAACCAGGCAGGGACATCACACTGCGTCCCAGCGGCATTCCACAGGGGATTCAGGAGGCAGCGCCCTTTATGGGTCACAGCATCTGGTGATGGCCAGCAGCACAGGCTGACCTCAGAGCTGCTCTGGGAAAGGGAGGCAGGACACGTGTGCAAGAGGGTCCCAAAACACCTCCCGTTCTCAGCACAGCCCTTTTAAAGTTATTTGAAAGGCCAGGGTGAGACTGCGCTTGGTGGGATTATCTACACACGATCCCACCCGAGGAACGCTTCCCCTGCAGCACGGAGGAGCTGCAGGAAGCACCAAGGAGCTTTCCTTTGAAGCGTCACCATTTCAGTGAGCTGCTGCTCTGTTGGACTCTGCTGAAACACAAAGACTTACCTTGAGCAGCTTTACCCTTTTGATATTTAAAAGTCTGGGGTTTAGTCCCCTCCTTCAGTCTATTTCAGGTCTGCTTAACAACAACGACAACAAAATTGCTCATGAGGTGTCACTCGTGCCGCAACCTGCTCACCAAAGACTTGCCCTTACCTGGGCTTCAGCTCTGGAAAGTCAGAGTCGTGGTTTTGTGTCTGTGCAGATCTGCCTTTAACCCACCCAACCTGCCACAATTATTGCCCAAAATAATACAAGAATGGAGAGAGGCGTTACTTGGGTTTATTGTTTTGGGAGAGTTGTTTGAAGTCCAACAGGAGACATGCCTAAAACAAACCAATTATCCCCAAACTCCCCTCAAATAGTTTATACACCCTGAAACCAACTACTGCAAAGAAATTTAAAAATATGTTAAAAAAAGAGAAGCCAGAGTGGGAGTACTTTTATCACAATTATACAAACTACGAAAAATAAACCAAAAAGTAGAATTACAACCCTTATTCCTTATCCCATTACCTTAAAATAATCAGGCATTCCAAAAATTCATTCATCACGTTCAGCAACTTCAAAAGCTGTGGTAACATGGGGAAGGTAAGTATCAAACTTGTGTATTTCTTGACTGTCATCTACAATTACAGACACCCAAAAGTGCTCCAGGACTCTTTAGCGGATATGACAAGATGTTCAGTGAGGAATTGTATGGGGGGGAAGAAAGGAATGCTCTGTTATCAGCCAGGAAGAGCACGTCGTGCTCTTTAGCGCCTGCACCACGCGGAGGCTGGGTCTCTCCACAGCCTCATTCCAAACTGATACAAGAGGAAGAGACGAGAAGCCACATCTTGCAACTCCACAAGCTGCTCCTGACGAACCAGCACAATTCTGAATTGCAGTCAGGCCCTGCTCTGTCAGAACCTCTTCAGACTCTGCGAGTCTAGCACCCAGAGGTGACAGCCCCTGAAACATTTGTTTCAGCAAAAACCCGTGGGGAAGTTTTCAAATCAGGTCAGTCTAGAAAGCAGGCACAAACTTCAGCTTTATTGGTTTCCAAGCAATGGTCATCTTTGCAAGGGAATGATATTGCAGCTGAAAAAGAAGAGGGTAGAAGGAAATATTAAAGCCTCAGTTCTCAAAGAGGTACAGAAGATCTGACATGGCATGAATCAGACCCACCACAACCCTCCTCCACTGGTCTTCTCTCCTGGGCAAACCAGCCATCGAGCCACTCCTCCCCGTGCCCACGTCTGCTCCATCTCGCCTCCCCACATCGCTGCGCGAAGCTGTCGGCCTCCAGCTCTCAGCTGGCACCTGCCAGCGAAGCCCACCAGAGCGGGCAGCGACGCGCGCGGAGAGCAAGGCTGGGAGCTGGCCCTGCCGCAGGAAACGCGCTCCCAGCTGCGTGGAAGCTTCACCCGCTGCAGTAAGCGCAACAGCAGCTTACCCCAGCAGGCCCTTCCCGGCCCAGCGCTTCGGAGTCAGCCCCACATGCACTTTTTTGCCGCTGCGAAGCACAGTCACACTCAGGGGTCTCTGAAAGGGAGGAAAATAAAAGAATTAAAGATGCAACTTTCCACCACCAAGTCAACTCTCTTCTTTACTCCTTTGCTGAAATGCCAGAAGAACATTAGGCCCAGGAGAGCTGCTCTTCAGCAGGGCCCATTCCCATCCCTGCAGCTAGATCTGACAGAAGAGAGCGCTGGGTGTGAAAACCTCTCCAGGAGATCTCTCACCTCCACCGTGAAGCATTTGATGGCTGTGGCAGATGATGCTCACAGCAAAGAGCACAAACAGCACAGAATGAATCTGACGCCGTTTCTGATGTGGAAGTGATGATCCCAGAGACCCAAGTTCCACAGGAAAAGCCGTGACTAACAGGGACAGGCAAGAGAATGCTGATACAGCAGAAATGAGCTCACCCCTTCGCTGTGCTGCACCACTGTGGCGATGTTCTGCAGGTTCTGGAAGTTGTTTACATTGACAGAACCAAACTCCACAATCTCATCATCGACCTGAAGCCCCTGGACAGAGACAGAAGTGAGATGAGGATCTGTGTTCTCCAAACACAGGTAATATCAGGAGCACCACCCTTCACCCAGCCACATGGAGACATGCTACGACACATGCTACACCATTCAGGCACCTGAAACTACTTCACACCTTCTCCATGTCCTCAGGAAGAAGTCAGTACTCATTCTGCTATTGTATTTCACGGGAAGACAAATACTGAGGCCAGAATGGTCAGTGAGGCCTGAGCTGTGTGGTGCAACAATGCAGCTGAGAAGAGACTACCCATCCCATTCCCGTACAGTGACTGGTCTATTCGCAGGACATCCCAGTGTGACAAAAAAAAACCGAAAGAAGGAAGAAGCTGGGGGACAGACACCCAAATCAAGCCCCCAAATTACTCCTGCTCATTAACAAGAGACAGAGAAAGCCACCTGCTGTGTCTCCTCTCTGGGTCCAGAAGCAGCCCTCCCCACGAGCTGTCAGACCCCACCAACTTACTGAGATACTTGCAGGGGACCCTGGAGTCACCGCGTTCACTTTGGCGAAGGCCTGTGGCAGGCTTTGGTTCTGGCTCATGGCCTCTGCCAACGCCTCCGCCTCATCCTTGGCATGCTTCTCCTTCTCCCGGGCGTGCAACTGGTGAAGAGCTTCCTCCACCTGCTTCATCAGGGCCTTGTGATCGTTCTGCAAACCTGTGAGTGATACGATTAGAACACAGGGAGCAGGAGCAAGTTACATCTAAGGGTTCTTTCTCAGCACACACTCCCACTGGTATTCTGGGTGTCCGGGCTCACAGCTGTGGCTAGTAATAGCCTCTGCTGGGTCCTGGCCCAGCCCTGCTCACACAGCCCCGCAGATGTTTACTGGTAGAAGTTAGACACAGAGAAAACCAGTGAACACACAAGGAAAGAGGGCCCAGAGGCCCACGGTCTCCTAGGAATCACAGAGCAGCTGAACTCTTTTTCCTATCAAGCCAGGTACTGTCATGTATGTAGAGCAAAAGCCACCCCCAAAGACAGAGCACAGGGTAAGCCTGGGAAGAAATAAACACCAAGCTATTTTTCACCCAAAGCTTATTCTGCAAACACCACAGAAACACTTTGTTGTATTTCACGAATCCCGAGTGGCTCCACAGCAGAAGCAGTATTTCAGCGCCGCTGCGACAGCGCATGGACAAAAGCGTGTTACTGACTAAGCTGATCCCCGCTGGCTCTGGGCACAGAGCAAAATAACTGGGACACAAACTCAGAGCAATGCTGGTCTTCAGTTTTTGAAGAATTGCAATGGACAGGCTGAACGATATGGTGTTTGGTACTTAGAATCACAGAATCGTTAAGGTTGGAAAAGATCTTCAAGTCCAACCATTAACCCAGCACTGCCAGGGCACCACTAACCCCTGGCCCTCAGCACCACATCTCCACGGCTTGGAAACCCCTCCAGGGATGGGGACTCCACCACTGCCCTGCCCAGCCTGGCAAAGCCCTCCACAGCCCTTGCCACAAAGAAATTGTTCCTCATCTCCAACCTGAACCTCTCCTGGTACAACTTGAGGCCATTTCCCCTGTCCTG
>VZZY01014309.1:508928-521977 GCA_013400335.1 Eurystomus gularis | reverse complement strand
CGCGGACAAACGGCGTCACCGGCCGCGGGGCGGGGCCGCGTTCGGCCCAGCCCACGGGGAGGAGTTGTTGGGTGGCGGGGCCGGGCGGTGACACCGCTCTGGTGGTGGCAGTGGTGGCACTGCCAGGAGGCCGTGCAGCAGTGATGGTGCCGTGGGGTGACACAGCAGGGGTGGTGCCGTGGGGTGGTGCCGTGGTGGCCGTGACATGGGGTGACACGGCGGTGACAATGACGTGGGGTGACACGGCTCTGGTGGTGGCAGTGGTGGCACTGCCAGGAGGCCACGCAGCAGTGATGGTGCCGTGGTGACCCCGTCCCTCTCCAGCCTGTCCCCCCGCACACTTGCTAGGGTGGCGCACGGCGTCCATGTCCCGCAAGGGAGTGTGGCAGCAGGGGACACAGCCCCACCGCCAGACCCCAACGCTTGTCCTCCATGCTGGTGGCACCCACCCAAGCCCCCCATGCTCATCCTCCCTGGCCCCACCGGTAGCTCTGGCTGACCACCGCTCCCAGCCATGGGGTGTTTGTGCGTCGGTGTCCCCCCAGCAGAGCTGCCTCCTGTCCCCTCCTCCTGCTGCCCCCACGTTTTGGGGACTGGCGCTGAGGTGGCACCGGGTGACCCGAGGCACAGACACTGTGCACGCATGGCTGGACTCTGCACACAGCCAAACTGTCCTGGCTCAGCGTTGGCCAGGACAGGACACGTCCCCACGAAGGGGTGAACGTCCCCAGGGGCAGGTGGGCGGCTGGGGGGGATGTGCCGCTGCAGTTGCATCACCCCACCATGTCCCCAGCTTTGCTGGTTTGCTGTGTGGTTAGCAGGCTCCCACCTTGCAGACCCTCGCACGCTCACCAGCCTCACCATCCTCCACGTTTAACAGCAAAGGACCCCGTGACACAGCCCCCAAAAGCCACCCACGGGATGATGCTGGTGGCTCCCAGCCCAAACCAAACACGGCTCTGGGTCAAAATGCTTCAGGTTGGGGGTGGAAGAAGGTGGAGCCGAGGAGGAGCTTCCCCCATCCCACCGAGATATTAAATCCTCCCCCAGACTTGTTCTCTCTTTGCCGCTGTCACATTGCCAGGTCACAGAAATGGTGAGGGACAGAAGATGGGAAAGAATTTAAACCTTGGGCTCGACAGCGCAGGATGTCCCGGGAGCTTTATGGGTTTAATCTCTACTTGAATTTGGACATTTTAGTGACCGTCCTGAAAGTCATGAGGAAGAGCTGCTCCTCACACGCTGACCTTTGGAGTTGAGCTCTTGGGGGCCGAGGTACCTTCCTGAACTGCTAATGTCTCTCTTTTCTGATTCTCTTTCAGACAACTTACACGGACAAGGGAGAAAAGGTAAGAGTGGCTTGGTGTCCACTGCCTGCGGTGGAACGTCGGCCGTGTTGATGCAAATAAAACCCATTCCTCACTCCCTGACCACCTGCTCAAATCAGCAGTAAAGCCGCTCGCTGGCTGGGCTGCGCAGAACGTGGCTCCTTGTTGCAAATCAATGTCAATAACTGCAACTTTTTAATTCTCTTGTTCTTTCTGGTTTGGGAGTGACAAATGGGTGACGATGGGTCTTTCCCGGCCAAGCCCGATGCCTAAGCAGGATCCTCATCTGTTGCAACATTGATTTCCAAACTCTGCACCTATCTGCCACTTTGTTCCCCTACAAAGCGCTTTCCAAACGACTGGTGCACGTCGCGGCCGGGTGCCCGATGCCGCGAGTTGGGCGGCGATGGGGAACAGAGCGAAGGGGGATTTGTCCCGGCACTGGTGGTTGTGCAAGAGCGTTTTGGGGGGGGGAATTAATCTTTAACGCAACAAGGTTCGCAGATGGGCAGCCCACTGGAGGGGCCGCTTGTGGAGAGCACTGGGAGCACTGGGATTAACAGAGCCCTGGGCGAGCTGGGGATTTGCACCTTCCACCCCACAGAGCAGGATCCTGCAGGACTTGACTGCGAAGCACTTTGGAAAATCACTGTTTAGGGACAGCAGCCGGGGTTTCACCCAGTTAATTTGAAGCATTCACAGGAGATGCATTGGCAGGGTCGCAGCCGCCGCTTCTCCCCGCTCCAGAGACGCGCAGCGCTGCGGGCGAGGCTGCAGTGGCGGCTTCTCAGCCCTGATCTCCCCTTCCCTCTAGCCCCTGCGAGGCCGCTTCATCCATTTCCACTCCATCACCTTCTGGGTCGGCAATGCCAAGCAGGTGAGAGGCTGGGGCTGGGCACGTGCAATGGTGGGTGCCTGCAGCTCCGGGACGGGGCGGACGCGCTGGTTATTGGCTGCCGGGAGGGCGGCTCGTCCCGGCAGCCCACCGGGCTGGTGACGACATCCCAAAGCCCATCCCTGGCCCGACGCCCGCGCCCACTTGGCCAACGGCCTTGAGAGTCCTTGCGCAAGGTGAGGGGCGGCTGCCCGGGGGTGTGTGAGGGAGGGGCCCCAAAAATGGCACCCAGCACACGTGGCTCGGCTGGAACAGTGGTCACCAGCCAGCATGAGAAGGTGTCGTGATGGCTGCTCTCCATCGCTCGCTGATAAAAGGCCGCCAGAGAGTTAAAAATCCCTTTGCTTCAAATCTGAGCGGCTTCTCGCCCAAGCTGGCAGATGAACCGGAGACAGGCAGAAATATTTCCGCTCTCAGAGGCATTTCCCTGCCAATGCTGGGCACCAGCCCATGCCCACCGTGCCCAGCCTGTCCCCAGCTGTGCTGGGTGCGGGAGGGCTCTGGAGGAAGCGCTTCCCACTGAGCTTGGGGTTTTTCCCCCAGTATGGGCCCTTTCTCCCCTCTGCTTGCTCCTCTCGGGCTGCTGGAGGGAAGCAGAGAAGCTTGGCTGCTCCCTGCACACACACGTGCACACGTGGGACCCACACAGGCCACCATGGCCATTCCCCACGGGCTGTGGGTGCTGCCGTGGCCGGGGGGAGCCCCGTGGGAAGCGGGGGCTGCCGGCATCGCGGCTTCACCCGCGGCAGCTCTCACCTGCCCGCAGGCTGCATCCTACTACTGCAACAAGATGGGCTTCGAGGAGCTGGCGTACCGGGGGCTGGAGACGGGCAGCAGGGAGGTGGTCTCCCACGTCATCAGGCAGGACAAGGTAAGGGGGCTGATGCACCTCGCAGAGGTGCCACTGTCAGGGTGGAGGTTGGATGGAAGAGGAGCCAGTGTTGGACACATGGGTGCTGCTGAAACCCATTTGCACCATTAAACCCAGCACCTGCGGTGCCTCTGCCCTAGGCTGGGGCTGTGGCCACACCACCATGTCTCCATCCCTCACATCTCCATCCCTCACGTCTCCATCCCTCACGTCTCCATCCCTCACATCTCCATCCCTCACGTCTCCATCCCTCACGTCTCCATCCCTCACGTCTCCATCCCTCACGTCTCCATCCCTCACCTCTCCATCCCTCACCTCTCCATCCCTCACCTCTCCATCCCTCACGTCTCCATCCCTCACGTCTCCATCTCTCACCTCTCCATCCCTCACGTCTCCATCCCTCACCTCTCCATCCCTCACGTCTCCATCCCTCACGTCTCCATCTCTCACCTCTCCTCCTCTTCCTCACCAGATCGTGTTTGTTCTCTCGTCCGCTCTCAACCCAGGGAATGAGGGTAGGTGCTGTTGGGGGGGATGGAGCAGGAAATGGCCATGGTGGAGCAAAGCACCTCTGCTCATGCCCGTGGCTGCTCTTGCTCTGGGCAGAGATGGGGGAGCACCTGGTGAAGCACGGTGATGGGGTGAAGGACATTGCCTTCGAAGTGGAGGACTGTGACTTCATCGTGCAGGTAGGCAGCCCCTCTGCTCCCTCCTGCACAGCACCCCGAAATGGTGAGGGGAGGTGGGGAAGGGCCTGGGGACATCTCCCCCCATCCCCGGGGAGCTGCGGCAGGAGGGGGTCTGTCTCCTTCTGCCCAGAAAGCCAAGGAGCGCGGAGCCGTGGTGGTGAAGGAGCCCTGGGTGGAGGAGGACAAATTCGGGAAGGTGAAGTTTGCGGTGATCCAGACGGTAAGTGGCAGGACAGATGTGGAGGCTGGGCCCCCGTGCTGGAGTGGGTCTGTGGGAACAGACTGGACCGAGGCGGTCCCCCAAAAAATGGGGCCACCATACAACCACTTTCCCTTCTTGCAGTATGGTGACACCACCCATACCTTGATAGAAAAGCTCAACTACAAGGGCCTCTTCCTACCCGGGTACCACCCGCCCCTCTTCAAGGACCCCCTCCTGCCAAAGCTGTGAGTACCTTGCAGAGAGTCCTGCCCAGCTCTTTGCCACCCTGTGTTAGTGTGGGATGTCCCAGCGAGGAGCTGGACAGGTCCCCATCACCGCATCCTGGAGCCACCCAGTGCCCCCAAGCCCAGCTGAGAGCTGCCCTCGGCTTTCCCCTGCAGACCAAGCATCAAGCTCAACTTTGTTGACCATGTCGTGGGGAACCAGCCTGACCTCCAGATGGTCCCAGTGGCGGACTGGTAAGAGTGGGGCAGGCTGGAGGGAGGTGGGATGGAGCGGCAGCACCACTCCATTGGCCTCATCCCCTCCAACATCAGCAGCTAAGGCTAATTAAGAACAGAGGTTTGTTAGTGTGGAGACAGAGCAAGGGACTTGAATGTGCCCTTTGTGGCCTGGGCAGGTACCAGAAGAACCTGCTCTTCCACCGCTTCTGGTCGGTGGACGACAAGCAGGTGCACACCGAGTTCAGCGCCCTGCGCTCCATCGTGGTCACCAACTATGAAGAAACCATTAAGATGCCCATCAACGAGCCGGCACCCAGCAAGAAGAAATCCCAGATTCAGGTGAGTGCACACCGGTGGTCGATCCACCAGGCTGCCACCGCCTCGGGCGGGGCTTTGGTGGAGGAAAAAGGACCAAGGGGTCAGTGATTCTGAGCTGGCCAATTTTGCTGTCACGTTTCTAAGCCCAAGCCCAGCCCTTTGCACGCTGCAGCTGCGCTGTCACTAACGCAGTGACGTTTTTTCTCTGTAGGAATATATCGACTACTACGGAGGGGCTGGAGTCCAGCACATCGCCCTGAACACCTCCGACATCATCTCAGCGGTGAGTGCAGCCCGGGCAGGTCCCTGACCTGGCACCGCTCCACCTCTGCCCTGGCAGGCGTGGTCTTCGTCACAGAGTGGTGGTGGACCATGATCCCCATGTCAGGGTAGGATGACATGGGCGGGCTTTGTACCATGGCTGTCTTACAACCAGGATTAACTGCCCAGTGAGTCGCTGGAAAGGGTCTGCAGAGACCTCGATGGCACGTGCTGCAGTTTGGGGGTGGCTAGTGGGGAGTCTGGGCAGCCCAAGCTGCTGGGCTGAGCCACCACCGAACATCACCCACCTTTGCCTGGTGCAGGTGCTAGTCTGGATTGAGCCCAGCTGCTGCTGAGTGCTTGGGTTTGGGCTCCTCTCTAGATCAAAGGGCCTCCAGAAGTATCAGGAGGGTCAAGGTGGGATGAAGAATCATTACACAGTGGCCAGCTCTTTGTGTTGTCCGGAGAGGGCGTCTTGGGCCTTCCCATTCCTGGTGCGCAACGTGAGAGGGTGGGACAGGTCCCCATGCACGAGGCTGGCCAATATCATGGCAAAGTATCACCGTGCCTCCCAGCACCATCTGTCCTGAGCCATCCTCTTGGCACAAGCCCCTCCACAACCGAGCCCCAAGCCTGACCCACACCAGGGTCTTCCTCACCTTGCAGATCACCAACCTGAAGCAGCGGGGCATGCAGTTCATGGACGTGCCATCCAACTACTACCAGATGCTGCGGGAGAGGCTGAAAACTGCCAAAATCAAAGTGAAGGAGAACATCGACAAGCTGGCGGTGAGTCAGACCGACTGAGAGGGAAAAGGTTTGCCTAGGGCCAGAGTGGCTCCCAAAAGTGTTCTGCAGAGATGAAGGTGATGCAGAGGGACTCTTGCTCCTTTGTGGAGCTGTTGCCCTGTTTCTTTCCTCCAGGAACTGAAAATCCTGGTGGATTTTGATGAGAAAGGATATTTGCTCCAGATCTTCACCAAACCCGTTCAAGACAGACCCACAGTCTTTCTGGAGGTCATCCAGAGGCATAACCACCAGGTTGGTTTGAGGCTTTCACAGCGATCTTGGCTTTGAGACCTCAGGGCCATCAAGTACCATCACCCGGCCAGCTCTCGGTGCTGCTCTTTCCCAGCCGGTTCCGAGCTGATGACCCCACTGCCCATCCCCACGGTCTCTAACGTTGTCTCCGCAGGGCTTTGGTGCTGGGAACTTCAAGTCTCTGTTTGAAGCAATAGAAATGGATCAAGACGCAAGAGGAAACTTGACCATCCTGGAGCCCAACGGGGAGACCAGGCGCATCTAGAGGATGGCAGAAAATGCCGCCCTCGTCCCTAATGAGCTAGCTCAAAACCGAACGGGGAAACGGCCGATGTTTTGGTAAATAGCCCAGACCCAAGTGTCATAAACCCTGGGAAGCTGCTGCCAAGTTGGAGATGTAAAAGGACTCGACACCTATCCTGACCCAGCCCCGGCGCTGCCCTCCAGTGACTTCTTGGGAGAAGGAGCGTGAGAAATAGCGAACACGCTCCTAAAAAGCAGTTTAATCTGATCCAAACCAACAAATTCTTACCAAAGGGCAGATTTAAGGCACGTACCAAAGACACGCAGCTGCAGAGCAAGGCAGAAGGAACAACTGGGAGCGCTTAAATTTACTCCATCCAAAGTTTTCTGTTAATTTTAGCGACACGGAAAGCTGGGAGAGGAAAGCACGGAGGCGTTTGCCTCTTTGTGCGCCTCATTTTGTAGGATTTTATTTTAATTGCTTTTAGAGTCAATCTTGAATTTCAATGCGCTGAGATTACACACATGATTTTAGGGTAGCTACAACATTCTGGAAGGAGGCTTGATGGAATTTAGCTATTTCAGCCTTCCCAAGGCAGCGCAGCCTTGCTCTAATACCTGCAAATTCCTGAATCAATGAAGGGTTGGGGTTTCTCCGTGTTTCAGTAATTGCTGGCACTGGCAGCGATTCCTTGGCTCAGATCTTGGCCGCGTGTTCAAAGTCCCCTCTGGGCATCGCTCTGGTGTTGTCGTTGTCCTTTGCAAGGGGACTTTCCCCACTGACACAATAAAACCCTCTTCTGTCACAGCCTGAGTGCCTGTAAGTTAACGTGTCAGGGCTGGAGCCCCTCGACCCCACGTCTGCTGTGTTGAACGCTCCCCAGGGAGTCTGCAGACCTCAGTACGTGACTGCTGAAGAACAGCTCAGGGTCTCTGATGCCCTCAGTCTCCCCTCTGTTGCCCTCCAAAGGTCTGGTGCGCCTACCACTGCTCTCCAAGTTTCTCAGCATCACAGCTGCTCAAACCCCGAGCAGCCAAAGCCCCCACCAAGCCCTTGACTCAGGACAGGCTCCTTGGACACGAGTCCTTCCACCAGCCCAAGCCCCTGCCTCATCTGCCCACCCTCCAGGCTGAGCCCAGCTGCCTTCTGCCCCGCACCAGCCCTGTGAGCTTTGGCTGTCCTGCATCACCCTCCCTTCAGCCACCACGCTCAGCTACAGAAGCTGAGAACGAGCTAGGAAGGCATCTCCAGCCAGGTCTCTGTCTGGAGAGACACGTTCTCCTCCATCAGACACTCCATTCACCTCTGCTGCAGGTTATCTCCTTTTCTAAAGCTCAGAGCAGCCACTTTGACCACCACCACCACCCTGACAGCACCAGCCCCCAGTGAGGGAGGGTGGGGAGCACGTGGGCAGCTCCAGGCTGTGCTTTCACCCACATCAACCCTCCGCAGCTCCCCTCTCCTGTAAACCCCAGGTTACAGAGTTAATTCCAAATTTGAATAAACTGATTTAAAAGGAAGAAACCAAAGGGCCTCTGGCCCCAACACTGTTACAGCATCACCTGAACCAGCAACACAACAATTCTGCTTCATACACTTGGGGGCTTTCGCTGCTCTGCAGAGTTAAAAAAGGCAGCACCACCCACGTGAGGGACACCCGGCACCTGGCTCTGCTTCGCCTCCTAAGGCTTCTGAGGATTTTTAATACTAAGAACATTTTCTTTGTGTTTATAAACTTAAATCACTCGCTATTTCTTTCATGCAGTGTAGAATCATACACTCATTACGGTTGGAAAAGACCTCTAAGATCAAGTCCAACCATCAGCCCAACTCTACCATGACCACTAGACCATGTCCCAAAGTGAATATACATATATATATATATATAAAAATTGTTGCTTAAAGTCGTTTCCTGCTCACCAGAACTAATATTTTCAGTAAACTGCTAAAAATCAGTCTGTTCTTTTCCTGGATCTGGTTCCTTGAGCTCTCACGGTTCCCTGCCTGGGTCTGAGAGCTTAGATATTAAGCACAACATGATTTTTCTGTAAGAAAAGTCAGTATATTTATGGTTTGCTTTATAAAAGTTACTATAATACAATGGTACATAGTATTCAATTCACAAAAATATGAACAAATATATACAGCATGACACATCCACAACAAAAACACTTTCTTCAAAACAAGATACATACTGGTGACAGATTCTATATGCACAAAACATCCCTAAATTTATAAATTTGCTTAAAGAAAGAAAATGCAGAAATCCTAAATCTTCAGAGCAGAGTTGGGTTTTTTTCAAGGAACTTAAAAAAAAATACGATTTTATTTTATTATTATTATTATTCTCATTTATTGCAAACCATTTTTCCCGCCTCCTTTTAAAGGAGGCCCTTTATTTTCACACTGTGAATTAAAACAACCTGTTTATAGAACCAGAAAACTGCAAGGACGGGGAGCCGGGTGTTCTTCCGTTTCGCTTTTAAAACTGCCCGTTGGTTTTAGAGTGTCCGTTTCGACGTGTTTCTTTTCACTTGGACAAATACTACAGTGGCAATTAAGGAGGAAACTCATAAAAACAAAACAAATATTAAATTGAAAAAAAAAGAAAATCCAGTTGCAAACTCGCTTAAATACATTTTAGGTTGTCTATTAGACTGTACACATTTCCTCGCTTGAAATAAATAGATTTTGCACATTAGGTTTCCGACTGGGGTTGGGGGGGAAAGAAGAAGCCTTGACTTGGCAATTTTTTTGTCTTCAGTTTCTTAATGCTTCTAATTCCATCTATTTATTTGACAAAAAAAAAAAAAACAAAACACATTTATACAGAATTTACATTATACAAAGCTTGACACAAGCTGTAAATGCCACCAGCTCCTTTGCTAGACTTAGTCCTTCTTCCTCCCCATCTCCTTGATATGATTTAGAGCTGGAATCTGTTTAAAAAGAACTCCAAATTACAATAGTCACTTTTAATAAATTATTTACATGCTCTCGAAGTACAAAGAAATCAGCAAAAAAATTTCGACATGTTTCTACAAGAAACAGTGTTTGAAGAGAAGATTCTGGAGTTTGCCTATGTACAGAAGACGCTCTTTTTTTTGATTTTTATACTTCAAAATCCTTTTTTTCTTTTTTCCTTATATTTTTATTTTATACAGAAATGCACTGAAATGATCCCTGAAAAAGGTCACAAAACTGAAACGACTGTATCCTTTGTTGGAGTTTAAAAGTGTTTGGTTTTTTTCCTTGTAGAAAGAAGCTGCTCTATCCAATACCAACACCCGCACGGTGAGCCCCCTCCCCTCCCGGACCCCCGCCCGTCACAGACCACTCTTGGGAGCGAGCTGTTGCTGCAAGCAGGGCTGTGAACCGAGCGGGACAACGAAGGTGTTGGGCAGCAAGCACAGAGCTTCCTAGAAACACCAACTGCGGAGGCTTCTGCACCCTGAGCTCCAGCCGGCTCCACGCTGGGAAACTAAAGATTTTAAGTTCTATTTCCAAAACTTCCGCGCTGTTCTCTCGGGTCGCCTCACCTAGCGAGATACAATTTTGTAGGGAGCGCAGTCAGTGTCTCTCTCTCTTTTTTGTGTTAGGTTTCAATTTAGGTGAAAATAAACTGGGGACAAGCTTTTCAGTGAACAAAACGACTTCAGTAAATCTCTCTGAGGAGTTTTTCAGTCCTCGCCTCTATTTCCGTGGGGTGCCGGGGTACCCGTGCGAGGCGAGCGCGGGTCTGATCCAGGCTGGTGTGTGCATCACACACCTGCTGCCTTTCTCCTCTCCTCTCACCCCTTTCTAAGTAGGAGCCAAAGTACCCAGGAGGGATTAGAAAGGCATCTCCATCCCAAAACCATGTCTGTGGCCGCAGGGCTCCCCAGCCCCAGTGAGAGCCCGTCGCCTCGCAGGGACAGGGCAGCCACAGGCAACTCATGGAAAACACTAAACCAGACTGAGAATCCTCACCATAAAATGATCTGTTTTGGGGATGGGGCAGCTTCACAGTCTGAGACAAGAGCTGCACAGGTAGGACTCTGCAAGCCAAGATTTGTGGGGAACAAAAGGGAAGCCTCAGCTTTGGCTTTGAGATCAGACTAATGGGATTTTTCAGAAGTGCTGTGGGTCCAACAGCTGCATTTCCTCCTGGGAGCTCAGCTCTTCAAAAAACTCGTATTATTTGTCTAGGATCCTCAAAAGGGATGGGTTACGGGCAGTTTCAGAAGCAAGAAAGTGATTGAGGTGCTTGTAGTCTCTGGCACCCAAATCCCTTTGATGCTTCTAAAAACGCAGCGAAGGACCTGAGCTGGCGGTCTCATTTCAGAGGACTGTGACCTGGCTCCCCACCTCTCCTCACCAAAGATTAAGGCAGAGCTGCAGGGGCTAATCCCATCCAGAGCACACAGACATGCTGGGAAATACAGAACTGTCACCTAGGGGCTGGGCCGTTTGGGGTGTCTTCATCCCCACAAAACCACCATTAATGCGCTGGTTTGATGGACCAGAGAGGAAGAAGGCCAAGGACATCGGCAGAACTGCCGCACGCAGGGGCTTCAGTTCTGAGACGCAGGAAACTTCCGTGCATTTCCAAAGCTTTGAATGTAAAAGGCCAAGCTGTAGAGATGCCAACTGAAGCATCAACACAACAAGGGGAACCTTATTTAACAAGAAATAAAATAAATTGAGCAGCTGGTTTAACTCCCAAGTGCTCCTGTCATCTCTGCGGTTACGACCAACGCTCAATGACAGAAACTAGTTGTGCTTCTCATCGTTTTAGGTTCTGGGTCACCATGACCCAATTGCTGGAGAGATTTACAAAGAGGGGGGGAAACAACAAAACAAAACCAAAACAAAATCAGAGGTGAGACTATGGACTGTCCAATCTCAGCGACAATTTCCTCGCCCTCAGAGAGAAATACAGGCAGTACTAAGGCAGCTTGTAGCAGTCTCTGTGTGTTCCTGTTCTTTCAGGCCTGTTGTCTGACACAGAAATTTCAGACGCAGAGGTCTAACCTAATTACAAGCTCCACTCCGCAGCGCGGGCCTGGCAATTCCACCCAACAGCTAAAAAAAAATTCCAGGAAATTCTTTTGCAAGGTAGTAACCTCTGCTGGCAGAGCTGTGCTTATCCAGCAATTCCCACTGATTTTGAAAGGCTACAAGAATAGAGCTGTGACATGTGTTCTGTGGGGAGAAGATGTTTAGTTACACAGATAATCTTCCCATTTCATAATCACATTGCAACTTCCCCTTATAAGCCAATTAAAAAGGTTTTAGTACAACTAATCACTACTTTTAAAGCAGGAGAAACTCAATGCAAGTTGAAAAACTGATCCTGTCTGAACCTGAGCAGTCATTCATTCATTTCCAGATCACATCCAAAGAAGTAGTTCTTTGGTGTTTTGCCCCATTTTAAAATGGAGCCTTCTCAAAGAACTGCAACCTTCACCTCAGCACATCTACAAGGACAAAATGTATGGAAAAATCATTTCAAAACATGCTTTCCAAGTTTAAAGCAGCATTCACTTCCATGCTGTAGATGGGGGAGGCCAGGATTGCTCCCAGGGACACTTCTACCATGTTCTTCTTGGAGGGATGGGACCACCCCAGGCCAAGTTACTGAGTAACAGAGGGAGGAGAGCGGCGCGGCACAGCTCGCTCCTATCACAGGAGCCATCTCTCACATTCAAGGACAGAGCAAATACTCCACGTAAAATGCTGGAAGAGCAGGGAAATATAGACAAAAATGAGAAAAATTAATACGAGACACACATCAGCCTGTTTCCTGTCTCCAGGAAGCAAATCCTCTTACAAACGTGGGCCGTAGTGTACGCTTACGAAGAGGGTAAGATTTCTACGGCGTGAACACGGGCTGAAATCGTCCACTTAATTTCAGCCTCAGCCTTTTCTGCATGCAAGACAAACCTATCTCCAAGAAACGGGCATTCCCAAAGGCCACACGCCATGCCACGATGCTACAGCTACGCAGCTGACTCGACTTCTTCCTAGCGATTGCGGTATCCAAGTATTTTTCATGCACGGGTGCCGAGGTTTTGATCCCCCAATATACCAGCATGAGAGACGAGTCCAGGGCGCTAAGCTGAGGTCCATGGCTGACCTGACTCCTTCCCTGGGGTGTCTGGGGACTGGTTCAGGCTCATCCCTAACGACAAGGCAGGACAGGTCACCTATAGTCTCGCTGCGGACACATCCCCATACACACACGCACCCAGGCACACGCACACACCCATTCACACACCCTCAAGCCTCCGGCTTGCTCTGTAACATCAACCTTACATTTATTTACAGCTTACTCTGAGAAATCTGTGCAATTTCAGCCAATCAAGCTCCCAACAAACCCTATATGGCATTTTTCAGTCTCTGCTTCACATTTAAACGTTGAATGTCTTTTTCAACCGACACAACTGATGAGAAAAAGGTAGCAGCATTGATGAAAAGATGAAGGTTTATAACAACAATTTAAAAAAAGGTACCATTATCCCATTGCAGAGCATTACTGTAGGGACTGAACAGAGAAGCTAGTGTTTGGATAGACCATGCCACAAAACGGTAGTCACCTTTTTGTGTGCGTGTTGGATCTGAAAAGGAAAGAGCACCTGAAACATGAACAGTCCTCGTAAGCGTGTGCGCTTTTTGCTGTCATTCCTGATCCTGGCAGAAGTGCGAAACTTGCTTGGTTTTTCTCTTCTCTTTTTAACTCTTTTTTTTTTTTTTA
>VZZY01014309.1:459691-508920 GCA_013400335.1 Eurystomus gularis | reverse complement strand
TGTTTGTTTGTTTTTTTCCTCTTTTTTTTTTGGCAAAGTGCAACCACACCTGGTTACCACAGTTCTGACATGGCCGAAGGTGCAAGTGTGACGAGAAACCTCGAGTTCAGTTCAGGGTTCCCCTGCAGTTCTCAGAGCCACATAGACATGGGATTTTTACATCCTCGATGGGAAACTTGTAGTCGTAGGTAATTTCCTCATTCACATTGATGTGCTGTTTGGAGTAGATGACAATCTTCTTCTGAGACTCCACCGTGATCACTTTAGCATAACAATTTGGCTGCAAGGGTGACAGAACAGGTAATGATTTAGGCTCCCGACAGCCACAGCTTCCCAGCCTCCACAAAATTATTCCAAGCTAAAAGAGAGCAGGGCAGTCCTTTCCCTAGACGGTCTCAGCCACGATTCCAGAGCCTGGACCCAGGGAAAGCTGAGAGAGGGAGGTGTGAAGCCAGAAAACAGAGCAGCCCTCCTCATGCTCCTCCAAAATACCCACATTCTGGCCATTTGTGGTGCAAAAGAGCCTGGGTGATGCTCCACCAGGTTCATCACAGGCTAAGAGCAGCTCAACTAATGCTTAATAACTTGGTCAGGCAGCTGAGTCTGAGTGTAGACTGTGGCATGGAGCAGAGGGGAAAGCAGCTTCTCCAGTGCAGGGAATACTTTTCCCATGTGGACACTAGAAGAAGACTGTTCCCACAAAATAACAGTGCTAGAATTTGGTTTAAGGAAATATTTGTTAGATATGTTTGAACAGAGGCCCCCAGCAGAGTCAGGAGGATTCGGAGTGCACTCAGTCTCGCTGCGTGTTTCATTTCTCAGGTCTCTCCAATTTCTTTACGCTAGTTTAGACTCTGCTTTGATCTGCTGCAGCTCATTAACGTTTCATCACAACCCTGTGACCCCCTGCTAATTCTGAACACGGCCCCAATCAAAGCGAGCAAGGACTCACCGGGTTTGCCAGTATGTCAGAGTACAACTACATGCAAAAACCACGACACTTACATTGCAGCTGTGATTAATGAACCTGGCGAAGTTTCCGCATTTCGTGGCATCGATGATGGTGTCATGATCGACTCTGAACATGTAACTGCTTCCGATGCCTTCATCCTCGTATCGCTTTTCACGCATGTCAGCAATGACCTACAGAAGAGCCCACGTGCAGTGTCAGGACACGCTGCAGGAGTGATCTGTGAGCAGAGACCTACAGAGCCCTCAGCCAGGCTCTACTCGTGCCATTCAACAGACACACGATCCCACCAGAGAACACAGACCTAACTGAAAACACAGAAGTTCAGGTGGGCTTCTTGAGAACTTATCTTCCAAAGGATTAGAGTGCTTAGTTTCTGTTGGTTGTTGAAAATCCCACCCTTGTACCTCCAAACCATGTACCAACCTCTGCCTAGCTCATGTAGCTAACATCTCAGAGCAGGGACCTCAATCCTTGCTGTCATACTCGAGCCCTTCTTTCACGGCTGTTTTTTGCTCAGATTTCACTCAGAGTCCAGCTTACCTGCCTGATGTTCTGACCCACGTACTCAATCACCATCTCATCAGCTGCAATGGGCTCCATGGCGAAAAGGCCCCAGTCATGAATGTGGCTCTTGCAGAATTTTAGTTTTTTCTTCCGGAACTGCATGGAGAAAACACCCCAAAACCCCAAGCCTAGATTAGCCACAGCACAGAATGGGAAAGGTCATTCCCAGGTCCAGCATCTGCAGCATGCTCTGAGCCACAGGCAGTGCTGGGGTACTTCAACATGATTTAGTTTCCTTCCGTCTTGCAGTGACAAGCAAGACAGGACTGAGGTCACAAGTGGTGCCACAGAGTTGCAGTGCTTTGGTTTTTACCACTGACCACACAGAACAGATGCTTTGAGGCCATCAGTCTCTATTCTGCATAACCCTGATGGTTCTGGCGAGGGCTCAAGCTCTGTAACCATCATATCTTTATTTACAGCCATTTATCAGCCAGCTCTTGTTTCTGCTTCTCACAAGTGAGGACACTGGACTGTCCTGTTTACCCTGTGACTGCTCCATTCCCATTTCTTTCGATAAATTACTTGTATTACAGGTTGTATTAAGTTGCACGACCTGGAAGTACAGGAGAGCCAGGTACCATTCAGACCTTTGGCACAGAGAGCGGTGTCCAGCGCTGAGATGGCCATCGCCAAGGTGAGACCAGACTGGCAGGAGGTCCCCCTGCCCTGGCCTCAGCCTGCTCCCAACCAGTCCCTGTGCAAAGCAGCAACTCACGGGGTGACCTACCTTGAGCTGGTTGAACTTGAGCAGGTCACTGTCACAGCTACCAGTGAAGGAGGAGAGGAGCCTGCGTTGCTCTGACCGCCTCTCGGAGCCAGCCCGGGTGGAAGCATGAGGTTGAGCAGGGATGCTCATACCCTGAGAGGACAAATGAGTGATCAAAGCTGACTGAAAGGATCCAACACCCTGTAGCCTCCCTGTGAGCAATCCCATATGTACAACACTTCACCGAACATGTGGCCTCCTAAAACATCCTGCATCAAACACTAACACCTCCCTATCAGCTCCTGGATGACCAACTCGACGCTGGTGTAGCAAGGGCTTCACTTCCCTCCTTGCCAAAAGGCAGGAAGCGCCCACTGTGCCTGACCAAATCCTGTTCACACCCCGGCAGCCAGTGGAGGACATGTCCTCACCTGTGTATCAGCTGGAGGCTCCTCTGCAAAAGCTCGGCTATTGTTGAGGTATTTAAGTTTGTCCTTCTTATCAATTTTGTAATAGCCTTCGCTTCGTGCACAGCCCGTCACATGCTCCCGCATCCCATCATCCCGCTTCTTTTTCTTGGGAGTAGAAAAGCTAGTAGGTGGAAAGAAGTTAAGGACAAACACAGCCAGCAGTGGATATCAGACAAAACTTGCTACAGCTACACAGGGCTAACACCGCGAGCTTGGAAAATTAGGAAGGTTTGGGGGGGTTGCAAAAAATAATGATACTATTGAAAAACAAAAACCCATCACTGAAGCCCACGTGCCTACAGGAAAACCAAGCACGATCTTTCCTTCTTAGCTGCACGCTTTGGGAAACTAAAGTAAAGAGATAATGAAAATTTCAACATAAAAAGGTTAAGCTAGCAAGAGAAACCTGTTAGAGAAAGGATTTCCTCACAGCACCCACTGCGTACACAGACAGCAGCTGCCCAGCCATCTGGATGTACATTTTCCATGTTTTGAGTGACGTGCTTTGGTTCTACCTCCAGAAACTCCCTGCAGCCACCGCAAGCCCTGAAGACACCACACTGATCTCACGGCAGCAATCATCCCCACCGACCAGCACTAGAAGCAGCACAGATGGGCAAGAGACGCTCCTCAGCCCAAAGGGCTTGGAGAGAGACGCTGCTCTCACCAGCCTTGGTAAATCAGCTCCTTTACACCCTGATGGGAAGAGTAAGACCTTGTGCAGATGTTTCAAACCCCACCATCCTGATCAGCCAAGAAAGCCTGCAGCTGGCCTGGCAAGGACTCACCACACTGAGCAGGCAGAAGGCATCTTCAGGTCTTTGGCTTCTGGAAGGACAGCGGGGCTGTACTAAAGGCAGCTCACCCCAAAAAACACAGCCATGAAGCCTACAATGATTGAGATCCTCCCAAAAATGCTCCCTGTGAGTCATAACATATCCTCAGCACCAGAAAATTGAAGCAGAGGAACCATAAAAAGCAAGAAGCGATGGCCTTGAAATCAAGAGTGCTGAGGTGTGAGCTTGCTGCAGAGCAGATGAACCCTGCACATACTTTCACGCCTACTGTGCAGCAGAGCACAGGATGAACCAGCAACTGGCTGCGGACGATTTTTAAGTGGTTTTAAAAATGACTGTAAACTTGCTGTTACAACAATCCTTATCAACAGGGAAACAGATTTCAGGTATTTCCACTATGCAAGCTGCCAAACACAAGCACATTTAAGTGCACGGTCACAGGCGCTACCCTCCACCGTGGGGCCAATTACTCCTGCCTCGAAACTGGTTTGGTTTTGGAACTGCTTCCTCAAACAGGGCTGACAGACTGAGAATTAATGGGGATGATGCATTTCATTATCCTTTTAGAATATTTCCTTTAAACGACTAAATAAATCTACCTCAAGACTACTGCACTGGTATGAAAAGGCAGAAAATTATCAGTTTAATCTTACACGTTGCCCTTTGAGATGCAGAGAAAGAAAGGATAAAAATGCACAGCTCAGCACTGAGCTCCACTTGCTTCTTGTTAGTAACATATCACTGCCTATTTTAAGTGGTTTGGGCTTTTTTGCTTTTGCGTCTTGCAGGGAGTGAGGGAGGAGATATATTTTAACTCCACACAATCTGTAACAACACATGGGTGGTGCATTTTTAAGACAGAATTCCATCTATCCTTCCTAAAACCATTACTAGAGAGTTCTTAGGTTATGAGAACAGCCTTTTAGGCTCTGTTCTGGAGATCGCTACCAGCGGCTGTACACATGGAGACCTTGTTCTGAGATAGCGTGTCCCAGAAACGCTCCCAAGGATTGACAGCTACAGCCAGTGCTGCTGCTCACCAGATCGTGGGCAGGGAGGGAGGGGACAGGGCCAGGCCCTGCCCCACCAGCACCAGCCAGCGCTCCTTGCTGCAGCACTGACAGTACGTGACTCCTGCGCCCAGCCCGGGGCCGTGTCTGTCCCTGATGCGCCGCCTAGAAACCATCGCTTTTATTCGTATTTTAAACTCAAAGCAAGTTAAAGCTGCTCGCACCACTAACTCATCATTTTGGGTACAGATGGTGAGATTATTTTTACAGCAAGTTTTAGCCCCAAGTTAAAGACCTGTATGTGCAGACTAGAAATTCCACAAGCACGCTGAAATTAAAAAAAAAAGAAAAAGTCTGGTTTAAATGCGGGCAGAAGCTTCTCAAACTAGCAAGGAAATCTCCCCCAAAGAGGCACATACAGATCTTCCCTGCAGACCTACATTGAAAATGCAGCAAGAACAGCCACTTCTGCAGTGTTTTTGTATTGCAGCTTCAGGGAATAAAAAACAGTCCAAAATCCCCTGCTGATACAAGCAATTGTTATTCTAGTAAGCAAATGCTTCTTCCACCAGCAAACTTAAGTTTTCTGCATCGCGAGTCCTACTCAACGATCACCTAGCACGTCCGACGCGCGCTGTGTAACGCCAGTGAGAAAGGATATAAGGATGGAATACCCAGAGGGTGTCATTGAGCCAGTCCATACCATTGTCCTGCTGTAACAAGCGGTCATATGTGATACACATGAATTTGATATCTTCCTCATCTATGCCTCCGTTCCAAATATCATACAAAATGGTCATCTCCTCAAACTCGGAGCGTGGCCTGAACTGGGGCCGGGGTGGGGAATACTCAGGGGAAGGAATCACTGGGAGGTCCTCAGATGTTTTCTTCTGCCTTCGCCACTGTCTTTTAGGTTTCGCGTGAGCTTCTTCTTCCTTGAAGTCTTCATTCCACTGGTTCTCCAGTTCCTTAAACGGCAGTTTCTCCGCAACTGTCTCAGCTGCTACCTTCTCATGGAAACTGTCATTCCGGAAGTCCAGGGTGACAGCTTCAGGATCTTTCAGTCCAAAGAAAGCATCAGGATGTCCACTCAACAGCTCTTTGCCCACAGCACTTTCCACCAAGGCCACTGGCACAGGAGGAGGTTCTATGGTTTTGCCCGAGTACACATCCAACGAGAGGACAGAAGGTGGTGACCGTTTTGGCCGACCTGGCCTCCTTTTGGGAAGAACAGAGGATGGTGGTGGGGGAGGAAGGATAGAAGCACCAGGAGGTACTTCTGGTGAGAGCAAAACAGATTTTACATCTGCCTTGCATTCCTCAACGGGCATTCTTCCATCTCCATGCATGCATGGCAGGGCTGCTACAGGTATTGGCTCATTAGGTGGCAAACCCACGTCCGTGTGGAAATCCGCTTGGGGAGGGCTGGCAAAGGGGATAGGGGAAGGAACACTGTTCATGCTGATCGTAAGGGAAGCACCAAGAGGCTCTTTAAAGGGTTTCTCATCTAGCTCATCCTCTGACTGTTTCTTGCCAGACAGAAGGCAAGGAATGGTAGCACCAGCCTCTGGGAAAGTAGGTGTGAAATTGAAATCTCTCCCAGGAGTCCGAGGAATGCCACTGTTAATGCCAGGAGATTGGGATGGGTAGGAAAAGGGGCTCCCTGGGACTTGAGGGGAACTGAGGGTCAAGCTGCTTCCCGTAAGGGGAGCATCACTTCCTGGCGTGGCTGGAACAGTGTCCGTGCTCTGTGACTTTGCAAGGGGGTGTGAAGACTTGGCCAAAATGTCCCGCCCAGGAGTCCTAGGAATCTCCTCTTCCACGGACGTTTTGGTCACCATTAATTGTTCGGGAAACTTCTCTGGAGGGACTAAAGATTCTTCCTTTCCAGGAGTCGGTGGTAAGGGAAGCATGGAGGATGGCACCTTGTGGGCTGGAAGCAAAAGAGTATCAGTCTCCGAATGGATCATCACCTCCCGTCCAGGCGTGCGAGGCAGCCGGTCGTCTTCCTCCACTGCAGCGGGCAGTTTTGTTTTAACACGAGCTTCTAAGCTGCCGTCGTCAGACTTGCTAAAGAAGCTGCTTTTATTGGGCAGAGGTTCTCCAAAGACTCCCACTGGAGTCGAGAGACAGAGTGTCTCCTCCTCATCTTGAGATTCAGGCTTTGGACCTTCCTGTACCTCTGGCTCCAGCATGGTAGCGGGTTCAGACTCTTCCTCTGAAAGGGGGAAAAGAGAGGAGAATCAGGAGCTTTGCTTCCACTCGGCTACTCACCACTTGCCAGTAAAGGCATGCTTAAGATGCCACAATTACAGAACAGCTCCGTTCCACTGGGAGGCTTTAAAAACTCCAATGCTTTACATTTTGGAGGCACAGAGTGTGGACTAATTAGACGCTACCACAGACATCCCTAATGGACCATAAAAACCCCACACTATTAATTTGAGGATTAGCTGTGACACAGGCCAGAACGAAGGTTTTCTGCTTTCAAAACCCCTGACCACCTTTTGAACAGACATAAGAAGAATTAGCAGGCTGTGGGATGAGGACTTTGGAGGAAAGCTGTCAGAGCCCCAAGCTATCAGCTTTTCTAATGCAGGAAGGTAAACTAATTGCAAGGCCAAGAAGCACCCTCAGCTCTCCAAGGAGGGAGCAGTGAAGGGAGGAGCGTAACACTCTTGAACAACACATGAAGGAAACAGGAAGCCCTTGTAATGAATGAGGAGACACTCAGATGGTATCAATGAGGCAATTTATATGCCGCTCTCTCTCTGCAGCAGGCTCATTTGTCTGGAGTTTGTTTACCCCCTTAGGGCCAGGGCCAAAAGGAATCAACACCGAATCTTGTTAGGCAGCTCAAAATAACATTTTCAAGCAGGAGAGCAAAAGGAGGTGAAAGAGAGTCGCAAGGGAAGCATTCCCCATTTGTGCTGAACGAACCAGAGCTGCTGGAGAAGGGTCTGATCCCTGCCACTCCTGTATAACTGGACTGGGCTGCACAAGAAGAATGCTGCAGTTTGAGCTTCTTCCCACAGCTTACCAGTAAAGCTCATTCCACAAATCAAGGTGCCCAAATGCAGGTCTCCCCAAACGTATGTCCTTTCTGCACACTGACCTGTTCTACATAGGATCTGTGCAGAACAGGTTCTTCTTTTCCCTGCCCAGTTTAACTTTTTGCCTCTTTGTTGCTTTCAGATTTTGTGGCAGCTAAGGAGCGATGGGTGAGCAGGGACTGCATTTCCAGCTCTCCAAGTGGCAAAATACTGCCCAGTCCTCAGACACCAGCCCTGCTCGAGGCCCACGCTGTTGGCCACACTAGATGTGCTCTCCCTCTTGGCTTCAGTTTTTAACTTCTTACTTCCCGCCTCGCTGCAGAATTTGTCAAAGCTTTATGAATCTCATTCCTGCTCTAGTAAAAGGTTTCTAATTTCCATGGATTAAATACAACTCTGTATTGAATGAAGAAAATTTCCTTCTTCCAGAAAACCAGGGAGTATTGCTCATTTAGAAGGACTAGTTAAAAAACAAAAAAACAACAAAAAAACCCAAACAGATAATAATACTAGGAACCAGATAGAACTCTTGAGACTCCACTCACCTGCCCCATACAGCTTCCCAGTCACATACTGCTTTGGTATTAAAACCAAAAAGAGCCAGTAGTGACTCATTAAGCACAGATTCCTCTTCTGTTTTAGCAGCCGTGGCTTTTCTATCTTGAGCTTCAGCCACCACACCATCCAGTCAGTCACCCTTGGATGATGACAGCTGTTCAGTTCCTGCAGGACACTAACTAAACTGGCCCAGGGTAAGATTCTAGATACAATAACCACAGTATTTTCAGTGGCTGATGGCTCTGCAGAGCTCCTTACTAGGAAGGAAAGTTTAGCACAGACCTCTTTCCCCTAGCCTAGAGCCAAAACTGGAGGCAAAAAGAGAACAAGGGAAATACCAAACCACACATATTGGATGCTGTGAGAATACTGTACTTGGAAACGTGGTAAAAAATGCCAAACCACATGGAAGGACATACCTGCCCTACAGACGGGAGAGAGAGCAAGTTTTGTCTCCTGGTCTCTTTCCATAACCAAATGTTTCAGTGTTTCAGCAGCAATAGATGCCTCTGGGATTTCACCACATTCTCCTTCCCCTGCCTTGATTTCTTCCATGCCTTCATCCTTCACTGCCAAAGCTGGCTCTGTGAGTCCCAAGCTTGTTGCATCCATGTAGTCATCCACAGGATACAGCTCCAAAATAGTCTCCCTCTCATCATCAGGAACCTCATGACCAGCAGGTTCATGCTCTGTCTCAGCAACCATGGCTTCTCTGTCTTGATCTTCAGCCACCTCTTCCTCTTCTTCCTCTTCCTCATCTTCATCATCTTCGTCGTCATCCTCATCTTCGTCATCCGAGTCTGAACTCGACTCGAATTCAGAGGAGTCCTCACTTTCGTCAGATGACTCAACTTCAGCCTTGGAAGACGAGGGACTTGCTATATCTACAAGAAGAACAAATTACCATTAGTTCTGTTTTGTGACTTCATTAAACAATCGGGGTCTATGACAGAAGCAAATATCTCTTCCACACCGCAATGGCGTGGAAACAGCATGGGGGTTTGAAGGAGCTGCCTGCCAATTTATTTTCTGCAGACACTTATAAACCAAACTGTGTTTGGATGCCTGGAAGGGATCATGTCAGTCTTGCAGGTAATAGTTAAAAATGCCCGTATGCATTATCTTGTATAAAACCTCCCTTCGGTGAAAGAAGGTGTGCGAATAAGAACATCAGCTCACAAGTGCAAAATGGAGACCACAGCTGACCCAAAGGCTACACTTGCTGCTTCTGCTGGGACTGCTTACCCTCCTCGGAGTCCTGCTCCTCCTCCTTGTCACTCGTGTCTATGCCTGTCTCCTCCTCATCATCTTCATCCTCGTCATCCTCTTCATCATCATCTTCATCCTCATCATCATCTTCATCCTCCTCCTCATCCTCCGCTTCCTCCTTTGTAAGAAAACATTGCCAAAAATGAAGTGTCTGACACTGAGACCTGGCTGTCACTGTAGTAACCACCAGTGACTCTCAGGGACACAGTTCAGAGAACCTGAAGAGGGAATAACCTCACAGAGGTTCTCTCAGGACAGACTCTAACAGGAGTGCTCATCTTCTAGAGAAGGTAACCTGGGCATCTGGAAGTACTAGGTGCCCTTTTAATGACAGAAGGATCTGAAACCGCAATCACAAACCAACCCACCTTGCTAGGTGCTGCTTTCACCAAGCCTCCCTCCTCTTCCTGCTCCTCTTCCTTCTCTGAGGAGGACTCTTCCTCTTTCCCTGATGTCTCATCTCCCTCTTCTCCCTCACTGTCGAGCTCCAGTGGCCTTGCTGGTCGCCGCCTCAGCCCCACCGCTTCTGCATCCTTCTTTGACAGGTCAGATGTTGTATCGGAAGCATCCCTGTCCCTCTCCGACTCTGGTGAGCAAAAAGGAGGAGGAGATCACCATCAAATACCTTGCAACGGAGGGAAAGAGTTGACTACATAACGGAAACCTCTTCTTTGGGAAGATCAAAGTCAAGAGCAATGTGCCCATGTGGTGTGTGAGTCCCCAGGCTTACAGGGCCTTACTAATTTCACAGTGCAAGTGAGAGCGAGACAGGGAGCAGGGCGTTGAAACGTCAAGGATGGCAAAATAAAGTGGCTAAAGCTGACAAGTTATAGGGAGAGCAGCCTGGAGACATGGCACGACGGAGGTTAGAGTAGGTAAGCCGAATTTAATGCCTTTTTCAGTGCTTTACAAGCCCCTGCTTCTGCACTCTGGCTTCAAAACCAGTTGTTAATCTGAATCAACTTTATGGCACAACTAACCTGAATCCATTTTTTAATGCAAAACAAAAATGGGTATTCAAAGCTTTGTCTTATCTCTACTCTTCATTGCTTCCAGGCAAAAATGTTAAAATATTTTCATCTAGATTTTTCTGGCAAATAACTTTTGTTTTGTTTCAAATCAAATGCAGGGCAAACTGTCTCTTACGTGCTTTCTCCCACAACATACCCAGTGAACTGCAAGCGTGTCCCTGGAACAGTCCATGAACTCATCTGAGCTCCCTCTACTGGGTGACCAGCTCTGCATCAGCAGAACTCAAATAAGCTACGAGTTATCCATAAAATGTGGGTCTTAAATTTCCCGCCAGTGAATTGAAGATAACCGAATCCAGAGGAGACATCTCCCAGCTGATCAGAGGTTTGGTAGAAGTAGGGCTTTGGCTCAGATCCTTGACTCTGTGTCTAACTGTTAAGTGAGCACACTGCTGTGAAGTTTAAAAGAACTCAGCTTGCGTGTGGTTTGCATCTGCTCTAGTGTTTCAAACAAATGTGCTTTGCAAACCTTCATCTTCATCATCCACTGAAGTAGAAGGCCGGATTCTCTTCTGATCTCCTGCTGAGGCAGCTTCAGGTGGCTCCTTTCTTTTCACCTGAACAAAAGACACAATTAGCATTTCTAACAGTTTAAAACAGCAGAAATCAACTTCTTAAGCAAATTGCTACTGCTTTGCTTTGCCGTGGTGAGTTACACCCAGAAACCAAGGGCCACTTCCCAGCTCTTGATCCCTTTATTTGCTTGCAAACGGAATTTCATTGTGAATGAAATTCTACCCCTTCAATTTCCATCAGAACACTCTGGGTACCAGCATGGCCATGTCATACCAGGTACTTTGAAGATGACAAAGAAAACTCTTGACAAATCCATGTGTCTTGAGATGTAGCAGAACAGAAAGAGAGCCTGAGCCTGTGACATCTAAAAGAACGTCAAACCAAGTTTTATTCTAAATGAAGACCGCAGACTCTCTCATCCCAAACCTTTACTTGCACCTTCTGTGCATTCAACATCCTAATTTCAGGGAAGCCCTCTACCCTTCCCCACCCCACACTTTTTTAAAGACACTTCTCAATGTTTATGCAAATGCTGTTTAAAATGGGTGACCTTATGCTTGTGAGTCTCATTCTGTGAACTCACAGGAGACAGAGAACACTTTTAACCCAACTTCAGGTGAGACTCAGCTGCCAAGCTACAAGACATTCTAAGGAAAGAACTGTGTAAAGCACTACAAGCATAAGCACGTTTTTAAAATCATGCTGAAACGCGGTGTTCTAAACACAGGCAAATAACCCATTTACCTTCCAGAGCAGGGAGATCCTTTACAGACAACTCACACGAGTGGTAGATGAAAAGCTAAGGCTAAGAAAGGGGATCCCTGCCCTTACAGTACTGGTGGGTTACGAGTGACACTGTCTGAAGCAGCCCTGTAAGTGACCACAGAGCGGAGCTAACAGCCTGTAGGGCTTTGGGGCACAAACCTAGAGAGGCCTGTCCTCCTAACGCTCCTTTAGGAAATGTTACCAAAACAAAGACAGATCTTTAGTTTTACCTTGAAGGATGGCAACCGGATGGCCCCTCGTAACCCAATGCCCAAGCCGATTCCCTCATATCCCAGCCCTTCTCCTTTGTTCCAGTTCTCCAAGAGGCAAGATGCAATTCGATCCTTCGGCTTTGGTTTTTCCTCCAGTTCTCCTCCAGACTTCACTGGAGTGAGAGATGCCTGCAACAGAGAAAGCACACTTGAGAGGAAAAGCTTCCTGGGAAGCACACAAACTCTGAAAACCACTTAGACAGTTGATGTTTATGGAATATCACCGCCTTGCCCAGGCATCAGTTTCTCTGAAGGCAATCTGAAGGTGCACCACATGGCCACACACACACTTCAAAGGCAGAAGGTGTCAGAGCTCTTCTTGATAACGAGACCTTTCCACCCTGAGAAGCCTTCTCCCCTTTGCATTTTAAGAAGTTATTATTTTCCCTGCACAAGGCGCTAAAACTGATTAAGACAAAACTGTCGGAACAGTGGTTTAGGATAAGACACTAAGTGATCTGCATTTGGAGCCATCACACTGGCAGGTAGCAGAGTAGACACTCCTGCTTTCTCCACTGAGTGTTCTAAAACACAACCCAAATTTCCTTCACATGCATCTTAACATAGACCAAAGTCCTTCACAAGAAAGGACAAGGGAAATGAACAGACCCATAAGCCCCCGTGGCTCATTTTAGGTCTCTCAAGTGCCTGATGGGGACCACAACCACCGCCTTCTAAACGGCCAGAATACAACACATATGCTAGAAGCAAAGGCTGCAAAAAGGAGAGACGAAAGGGGACATAAAGGTGCAAACATGAATCCAGGACTCGATAGCCCAAGGGAACACATTCCTCCACCCAGGCAGGAGCTACTAAGTGCTACAAAGGTCCTGAACTCTGAAGGGAAGCTGAGGAGCTGGGATACACCACTATCCTCATACACCACTATCCTCAAACTCCTGTATTCACTCAGCAACCACAGCCCAAGTCCACAAAAACTATCAGAAGGCTCCAGTCCTGGGAAACAAGAAAATCAAAATATTTAGGCAAAACACCCAAGGGTTTACAAAACTTGGTAACTCCTCACACAGCCTCATCTCTGCTCAACCACAACAAACTCCTCACCAGAGCTGAGGTCTGAAGGAAGAGCAGGAATTCAAACCTCTGCAGCTGTGGAGAGGCGGCTGAGCCAGGGAGAGCATCACGCACGGTAGCACGTCACGCTCTTCTCGAGCAAAGGGCACTGGAGGTAATGTTCACTCGCATCAGCCAGTGGAATAACACCATCTAAAGTCGGTTTCTCTTACAGACATTAACGGAGCTAATTTGCTGAAGCTGGCTGTAATCACTGAAGAGGAAGCGTGAGCTCAGCTCTCCTGCTAATAAGGGACAAGACTAATGGGAATATCAAGCAGAGAATGCAGGCGGCAGCACTCCGTGGCCAGGGATGCCTGGTTATTCCTGGCACTCTGCTTAATGCATCTTACTTGGGCTTTCAAATCTAAACCCATCACTAGATTCAGGAACGGGGAGAAGCTTTCCCCTAGCTCAGGCAGACAAGGTCCATGGTATGTGCTGCCTTCGCTGGCAACACGCTCCTTAGCGGCTTTCAACCTCTGTGTCTTCCATCCTGCCTGACCTAGGGCACCAGCTCTATCCTTGAGCTTTCCCACCATTTACCTATGGAGCAATACTTCTTGGTAGTCAACCAGCTGCCCAAGTCGATTCCTTTGATAAGCTATAGCAGCCAAAAAGCAGAGAGAAAAGAGAGAAACTGAGGCACAGGAGGTGTCAAGTGTGTTGCCTTCTTGTATGTTGAAGGCTCAGGGGTCGCCAGCATTGTGTAGATAATATTTGCTGTCCTGAATAAATTTGAACAATTTCAGTCCGTTAAGGGAAAAAGAAACCCACAAGACTTCTTGCTCTTATGCTTGGGGAAGGTCAGGGAGATAGTGGACCCGTAAAACCTCTGACCAAACAGGGACACACCTACTGCAGGAACTGGCATACGGTGGAGCTCACGTGCTTCCAAAGATGAGCTTTGATCTCCCCTGTGAATAACAGGAGGGCTGCTGCAGCTGACGGTCCAAGGATAGGAGATATTAAAATACATTATGTCTCCCTACAAATCTGCCTCGTTTATTTCTGAAGAAAAAAAGATATAAACAAGCACATATGTTGTCTTATTTATACTTACATAGATCTGAAAATAATATTTATTTCGCTACTGTCAATCAGCAAGCAAAAATATGAGGAGGTCCAATTAAAACCATTAGGAGGGAGGAAATGGGGAAGCAGAGCCTGTTCTGGAGGGTCATTTCAGCTCAAACAGTGCTTGGAGGTCTAGATCCCTTCTAGAAAAATCAGTATGATGGCAAAGGACATGAGGAACTGACCTCCAGCTGCCACCAAGGAGCCCAGTTGGCTCAGCCTCACACATGGATAAAGACACCAGCAATAGGAAGGTATGGTTAAAGCTGATTACTCATATTTTGGTTTTCCTTTAGCAAAAGCAGGCAGTTTACGACTGAGAAGGAATCCTGTCCAACCCCAGTGTCAGGGGGTGCCCAGTCCTAGCAGGACTGTGAAACCTGTGAGACCTTCCTGTGTGTGACAGTAACACACGGCCTGGCAGAGGCTTCTCCAGGCGGTGCCCTGAAGCAGCAATGGTTCTGGCATTTCTGTTTCTGGACAGAAAGCGTAAGTGTTTTTCTGTGCAGCAATTTCGTATTTTCAATAAGACTGCTCATATCTGACATAACCTGTGGCAAGCTGCTGCAGTACAGCCAGCCTCCCTTCCCAAAGTGGGTTGCAAATGCCAGGTGAGAGAGGAACATGCTAAATCCAACTATAGTGCAGGATATAAAAGACCCTGAGCAGCCGCTGATGACCTGCCTCAACTTGCTTCTGCTTCTTCGCTGCGGATATGTCTGGTTTTAAACAATTTCTTGAGTACTTCAGTTGCTGCTTTGTACGTGCTTGCTGGATCTGTTTCCCCCACTGCCCTGGAAACTCAGGGGCCTCCTCCAAAACTGTCAGCACATGCTCACTGGTAGGAGGCAGAAGCTCTGAGCATTAGTCAGGAGGAGAGGGACCGTGTTTCTTGCTGCACGTCACGCCAGCCAGCTCTAAGCCAGAGCAAATTACACTGTCATAAACCAGCTGTTAAGCAGCAGTGTTACCAATCTCTCTGGAAAGCCAAGGAGCTCTCCCAGTTAACACTCCTAACACACCTTACAAAAGCAGGTGGTGAAGATACTGCTCTGAAAACCAGCTGAAAACCAGCATCTGAAACAGAATACGTATATGCAGGTTGTGGTTTGTTTGGTTTTGTTTTCTTTTTTTAAATAATAATTCACTGTAATAGTAATTTTGAGACTTGCAGGAACCTTTCCATAGCGCTAGCTTTTTTTTCGGTAGTGACAAATTCACCACGTACTAGGTCAGAGCTGTTCGCTGGCTGAGGTACGCTTTAAGTTGGCTGAGAAAGGATCAGACGATTCCTGCAAAGCTGTTTTCTTAACTAATCTCTAGAACTCCTCGTGTATTTGGCCAATGTTCAGCTTTTGAGCTAACTGTTGCTGTGTACAGGCACTGGGGAGGTAGGAGGAGTGCAGAGAACTGGAAATACCCCCAGGTCTCATCACACAAAGTGGGGGACACAAAATAGCAGTTTGGAGGTTTCAAACACTCCTGTTGCATCTGACTTTAGTTTGTTGGAGCTGAAGTTCAGCTTCCTCTTAGACATGAAAACCCCTTGGACTGTTCTCTCCTGATCTTGGGGTTATTTCCCCCTGCAAACCCCTTCCTGGAGGCAACCAGTAGTGCCCCAGACCACCAAAGGAAAAGAAAATTCAGCTAAACTTTTCAAATTTCAGGTCCTGGAAATACTGAGGGGGAAAATGGAAAGGAAATTAGGGGAAGGGAACAACCCTGGGTATTTGACGTGTAAGAGCAACCCCACCACCACTCCTGAAGGCCTTTCTGAAAGGGGCACAGCAGAGAGGACTCTCCCATGCGTATGTGTTCTGTAGGAGCAGCTCCCCTCATCCTATGATTAGGGCTTGGTGGACTTCAGCTTTGCCAGGAGCCTGCAAGTTCCCCACAGCAGGGGAAGTCTGCAAACTCACACCACAGGGCTGTGGTGAAGTTCAGGAGGTCACCTAGCCCATGACCCTGCCCCAGGGCAGCAGCAGCTGTAGCAATGGCCTTCTCAGATGCCTGTGTAAGGACATCACAGGCCTCCGAAAGACAGTCAGAAAAACAGCACATCTGCAGATGCCTCCTGGATCATGCCCCAGCATGGCTGGTGCATCCTGCTGAGAGGAACTGAAGAGCTGTGCAGGCTGGCTTGGGCAACGTGTTGTCAGAGATGAACATGCTCTCTGAGACCTTCAGAAGATGTGGGCTGAGCTTAAGACCCTCGCAGAGAAAGGGCTGCCCTGAGGTGGCCCAAAAGCTGGAGCGGACAAGGAGGTCCATCCCAAAGCAGAATGACGACACTGAGAACTAAGCACATCTTCCCCTGGCCCACATTCAGATCAGTGGGATGGTGTGAAACAGAGCAACAGTTCACTCCTAGGTGAGCAGTTACAGCTCCACGCGTGTTCAGAGATAGTTCTGTCCCATCTGTTGATGGGGTACCTCCATCAACAACTAGGAAGGACTAAAATTCCCAGCCTGTGTTTCTCCTGATGGCAAAGCAGCAGGAAATGCCTGTGTACACGGAGTGACAGCATGGAAATAAGCCAGGTTGAATACCCAGGTGCTAAGCTGTCCTGAGGCAGGTGCCTGCAGTGACTGAGCACCTTCCAGATATTTGCAGGCTGAGGTCTGCTGCTCCCAGCACACACTCCTGCCGCCTGCCTCAGCATGAAGACCAGCCCAGCAGGGAGGCCGGGAGCCAGGTGAGGGACACTCGTGCCTCCCATTTCATTTCAGCAGCCTACAGCAATGTAGTTTCTCACAGCCAAGCTATTCCACAGCTTTATTTTTTTTTCTTCTGTTTTAGTTACCATAAAATGTTAGGGTTGTAGGCTTTTTTTGAAAGTCAATTCCATACTGCTGCTTACCCATGCCCTGGCCACGAGCACTATGAACCCTTCTCCCCAGGATCCAGCAGAGAGTACATGAACGCCTACCTTTGCCAGACGTTCCTTCTTGTCCCACCAGTCATCAAATGCCCGAAATGCTACCACTTCAACCATCTTCCGATTCAGGTCCCTTTTCATGATAGCCTTTAGTTCCTTCACTATGACCAGGAGGACTCCATCCACAGTAGCTTTGTGGGGATCTTCCTTCTTCGGTTCATAACCCGGGGGTGGAACTGAGGGGTCAAACTTGGGCAGTGGTGGCCACTGCTGTCCACGACCAAGAGCTGCTCCCATAGAAAAAGGGCGGTAGGGTGGAAGATTCACAAACTGCATCCGGCCCGTCATGAAAGGTGGATACTGATACGTGTTTTGTGCCTGCATCATGCGGCTCAGCATCTGAGTTTGCATCTGGAAGGACATTGGCATGCCACCCCACTGGTTGCCCAAGACACTTATCATATCCACTTGCATGACAGGGAACATACCAGGATGGAACGGAGGAAGAGGCGGCAAGATATGAGGCGGAGGGACCCCAGGAGGGGCAGGGAGCGGAGGTGGGGGCACGGTGACGGCAGGGTGAGTGGGTGGAGGTGGTGGAGGTAGCGGTGGAGGCATCGGGAATCCTGGCTGTGGAGGTGGCGGAGGAGGAAGAGGAGGGAATCCTGGTGGTGGCAAGGGGGGGATGGAGGGGGCCATCACGGCCGTGTTGCTGACGGAGGAGTTCACCACAATGGTTTTGGCACATTCTGCACTGGTGATGGGCGCAGGGTTGGTCTCGTCGTCAGAGATTTCCATGTCCTCCCCTGAAGAATGCTGACCCTGAGACAAAAGAGAGAGAAAAGGTGAGGAGCACATTCCTTTTACATTAAATACCACAGCACTGGCTGCTTCAAACAAAAGCTAAGTTTAACACACGTTCTAATTGGGAATGGAGAAAAGTGAGCGGTGCTCTGAAAGGCAGGGCCCACTGAGCAGCTGGTTCCTATTGAAGCTTTTCTCTTCCATGTCAGACCTCAGGAAGCAGAGAGGTAAAAGCTTTCTAAAAGAGCATCAGTACCAACTGAACAAAAACCTCAGCTTCTATGGAACAGGAGGAATTGCTCCCGAGCTCAGAGAAATACACACAATCCAACTGTCTTTCACTGCAAGATACATTATCTTTTATTTGCATCTAATGCTGACAGGTGCATTACACCAGTAATTTTTTTTTCCTTAGTTTTCACTATGCACAAAGAATTACCCTGTTTTTTTAATTATAATCCCTGGTTCATTTGCTGTCAACTCTTAACCTCTAATTGCAGGAAGACAATACTTCCACACGGTTGCTGCTACTAAAAGTTGTCTTGACAAGACCACAGCAATTCACATGGAAAAACAGCAGCCCAAATCTGCTTCAATTGCCTTTAAACATCAGTCACAAATGCTGGGATTCAGACACAGCATATGTCACGTTCCTGGGCGAAATGAATACTTTACTAGCCACAAGAAATATCGAGTTACAGAAAATGCCAAAACAATGTCCCACCTCCACTGCCAAAGGGATGGAAACTGGATTAAAACAGAGGGTGCCTGCTTGCTCTGAAGTCTCAAAGCTGCCTGATCAGGTCCCATACAAGAGAAAGGCCTCGCCAGCTGGCTCCAGCTTCAACAGCAAGTGGTCACACCTGCACGCTATGTCCTACTGGTACTTCAGTCCTGAAGGTGTCTCCAGCACAAAGAAATATGTGTATGACTGTCACATCCCTCGGGTATTGTTAAAACAAATCCTGGCAAGAAATACAGCAACCAAATACTGCTGGAAGACACTTCCAGCCACTGATAGTTTACCCTGGAAATATTAATGGGGTTCACCTTGTACTAGTGGGATGTCAGCAAAGACAGGACGGGGTCCCAACTACCTTCTCCAAAACTCTTTCTCCTATCCTTCCTTTTTTTCCAGCTAAAATCATCAAAACCTACCACTCTTGTGACAGCAAGCATCCCTCAGCTGTTTTCAGGACTGAAAAGCAGAAGCACTCATCATGACCTTCTCTCCCAGACAGGCATGACTGTCTTGCCTCCTTCAAACAACTTACCAAGCATTTCCTTCCTCACAACAGCTTCGCACAAAAAAACGCCACACAGTTTGCATGTTGCCACCAGCTGATCTAGATAAAGAGCATCCCCGTGTTCACCAGTGCAGACCAGAGCAGGGCAGCAATGCTCCACCTCTGCCTTAGCTCTCCTGCCTGCCCTGGATGCCGTGGGCTCTAGTCTGTCTGAGGCAGTAAGAAATCACAACCAAGTGGTTTTTAAGTGTTTCTCTGTATCTCAAGCCATCCTGGCAAGAGTTTTGGAACCTGCTGGCTGTTTTCAGCCAAATTTGACTTAAGAACCCAAAGATGTTTATTTCTTCCGTGTTTCGTGCCAGCAGGTGCTGCTTCTGTCTGCTCTCCTACTAGTCTCCCTAATCTAAAAGAAAAGGGCAGCAGAGCTCAGCCCTTATCAGACACTGGAGAGCCTGCACTGGGAGAGCTGCCGGGAAGAAGGCTTTGTTGGCAGTTCTCATCCTGAAGCTCTGTGATTTGATTTTTAACCTGTGAATTTTGCACAGGGGTAAGCTTACAAAAGCAAGAGCAGCCGAGTCAATGACTCTGCTGCGAACTGTAGCTGTGTGAAGCTGAGCAACCACAACTATCCAAATCAAACCAAACACTTCACATTTTATCAAAGGTCATCTCCGCTACAGCAGCTACCACCAGAGAGCAGGCTGAGCACAACGCTTGCAACAGCAGCTTTGCAATTCCTCCTGTCCTAGCACCTCCCTTCGCCCTGGCTTCCCCGCATTCTTCTGCTGCAGCATGAACCCACTGGCTCCCGCACCACATGGGTCACCCCCAAAAAGCCACTTGCTATTTAAGCGGTCTGAAAACGTCCACCAACCCCTCAGTTCTACAAGACAACCACCATTTAACCCTGCAGAAGGGCTGAAAGGACAAACCTGGCAAACCCTGCAGCAAGCGCTATCGACCCTGTTAACGCTAACGGAGGGGACTCTCCCGTAGTTGCCAAGTGGCTTTAGTGCATCTGTACGTGCAGGGCTGTTCTGTAAACCCTAAATCGAACTGCTAAAAAAGGAGAAGTAGAAATAATAACCCACTGCGCCTGAGTCTTTCTAAAGCTGAATTGTATCGTGTCCTCCTTGAGTTGTTCACATCTGGCTAACATTTCTAAGCGGGTCTCACCCTCTGCATCCTCTTCCCAGCTGCTCTGTTGCAGTCACGTCCCACGCTGAGGATGCTGCGCAATGAAAGGACATTCTGCAGTTTCAACTACTGCAGCTCCAGCGAAAGGGGCAAAGGAAGAGCAAAGATGAGGACTGTGGCAGGTGTAAACAAGTTTCCTATGAAACAGACCTCGTTTTTCAGTAAGTGAACACAAAAGGCACCGTTAAAAGCTCTGGCTCCAATTGCAAAGTCTGGGTGATGCTAAAGGTCAGTGCTGGATAGCAAGCCAGGAGTGTTCAGGCTACCAAAGATGGACAAAATCAGCTTCATATCCACATCCACCTCATCTGACAGAGTACAAAGGAAAAGCACCCCACGACGCCTCAGTGGAGACCAGCACCAGGCAGCTCTAAGCCACAGACCCCAGTCCCTCCTGAAGGATCCTGCACCCTTCCAGTGCCAACCAGCACCAGTCTGAGTCACCACTCAAGATCGGTCTCTGGTGAGCATGCAGCACCAGTCCCAAAGTGCCCGCCCAAGCCAACATGTCCTCTTTTCTGGAGCACCATCAGCCCAGAGCAGCCCATCTCAGCCAGACCTGCCACAGGAGACATGCAGGCTCCTGCCCATCACCCAGAGCTCACTCCCATCCGCACCAGCCCTTTACTCAGTCTCTGTACCAAAGAATCCCGCCTGATATGATGAGGTTTTTTTCCCTCTTGAAGGAAAAAATCAGACAGAAAAAGCCAATCCTGAAATTGCAGAGAGGTGGCAGGACCAGGCGGACTCCATGCTGTAGTGCACAGCAGCTTTCTTCATTCATACATGCATTTATTTTTACTTAAGCTGAAATGTAACTGCTAAAGCAGTAACTAGCAGTTTGGGGAGACTAGAAGATTTTCTTTTCTAATTCTTCTGGTGCTCAGATGGGTCTGCAGGAAGCAACAACAGATTTCCTGCTTCCTTCAAAGTTGGGCTGACAACTCACCTGCACTTGCACAGTGAACACAGTCTGTGCTCCAGTTTTATCCCAGGCGAGATGGAAAGGGAAAGATTAAGCGGCAGGGAGAAAGAGATCAAAAGAGCAGGGGAGTAAAAAAAAAAAATACACAGGGTTAGGAAAGAGGTCAAACCAAAAGAAGATCATCTACAAGGAAGTCTTTAAATAAAGTTAAGAGGAATGAATATTTAAAGCGGATGAGCAGTTAGAGGAAAGTCATATCAAAGAGGGGAAAACATGGGCACCAACTGAGTGAAAGAGATCCAGGTTCAGAAAGAAAAACCAAGGGGAGACAAAGACGGGTTTTCTGTTACATGAACTGCTTTTTATTCACCTGTCTGAACCTAGATTTACCGTGGTTGCTACCAAAAACCTCTCAGTGTAGAGCTGACAAGTAGCTACGCTGTCCTGCCAAAGAAACCACCTCCTAGATGGCCTCCCTCTTTGCTCTCACAAGGGGAAAGGAGTGAGCTGATGTGTGGTGTCCATCCTGCCATGAGGATGTCACGGCCATCACCCCAAAAAAAACTGTGTCAATCAGTTCTGGAGTTCACCTGCCCATTTCCGAGGGCATCTGGTACAAGGCCTCCAGAAAACCTCCCTTCAGCTCACTGAGAGAAAAGCCATTTCCAAGTAAATTAATTTGTGCTGCCACCCTAACTTTGCATTAATTAAATTAAGAGTTAGCAAAAGAGGTATTTAATTATACGCATGACACATTTTTCCAAAGGTGTTTTAACGATGCAAATTTGTTGGGAGAGGATTCACGTCAGCGTAACTGGTTATAAATGGCCTCATTCATTGCTCACCCAAAATGCTCAGTGCCACCTTTAACACGGGCACAGCGCATTTAGCACAGGCAGAGCCTCTGGAGTTAAGTGAAGGGGACGTCCTGAGACCTCACTCCTGGATCAGACTCAGCAGTGGCAGGGTAGAGAGCCACTGAACGCAGGGTATCGGTCTGATCTCAGAGCGCTATTTGGCATTTAGCCAGCAAACCTTCATACCTGCAGAAAAAAAGAAACTACATCCTAATATTTGCACGCAGAACTGGCATTTTCCAGATGTGAAGAGGCTGTTCTCTCCCTGACCCTGAGAAGCACTGACACCGCGGCAGTGGATGGGAGGGACGTTCATCACGGTACCTTCACAAGCTTTCATTTCCTTCTGAAAAAGCTGTCTGATAATGACTTTACTCAGAATTTCAGAATGCACTTTGAATACCTTCAGCTTAAAGCTAATTTCACCTAAATATTCTGCTAGGTACCAAATTACTTGTATTTGAGGTAGGGAACTTACATCACTGAACATAGGAACTATTCTGACATAGCCTGGCTGAGCTCTGGTGCATCAAAATAATGAAATGCAGGATCAATGGCATTCAGCACAATGAAAGAAAGGTCATTAGCTTTAATGAAATGAAGCATCCCATGCTTGCAAGAAGTAGCAAACCTTTAAGCCTGCTGCAACTTATACTCACCGAAAACAAACAGAACAAAGAAATGCACTCTTTAAGCCCCAAAACGTCAAATACCCGTATTTTAGTACTGAAAATCTCTGCCACTTAAGATGTTAAGAAGAAGCTTTTCAATAAAGCTAGAACTACAATCAGAAGTGGCTCTTGGATAAAAAATGTTCATAACCTGGTCAAACAGTCATCACTCGGTTTTGGATTAAGTGCATACAAAGGTCTAAAAAATTAACACGTGAGCAAATTCGTCCTTACAGAAAAGCAGGGAAAGAAAAGCCTTCAGAGGTGAGGGGGAGAGGACAACTGAGCAAACAGGGTTGCACAGCAAGTCACTGATTGAGCCCAGAATAGACTCCAGGCCCCTCCGATTTCCTATTCCCCATCTCCGGTTGCCTCCCCACGCCAAGCTCCTTACTGCCCACGCTCTGCCTCTGACAAGGGAAACGGCCCTAGTGCGACACGCTGTGACCCCAGCACAACTGGGATCTAACGCACAACTCTCTAACACACAAGGAGAACAAGATGTTTCAAACCTGCCGTGTTTCTTACAGCACCGTCCAGAACAAAAAGGAAGCCTGAGGATGCAAACCAGGCACTTGCAACTCTTCCTCAAAGACATAACTTCAATGAAGAACTCCTTTACAACCCCATTCAGTTTGGCCCAGAGGATCCCACCACTGACCAACAGAATGAAATACTGCCGCGATTTGGTGTCCAAAATCTACAATACCAGAGCACAGCCAGGGCTTCAGAGAGTATTGCTTTGTTCGTTTTTAACCTGCTTTTAGCTAGAGAAGAGCTCACAGGTTCTGTGCATTCTTGGCAAAGCATGTAAGGAGAAGCCATGCCCCCAAACTGCCCTGTTTGCTGACCGGGCGTGCAACACTCAGGCACAATGACATGGCAGAGGGACCACACTAAGCATTCACACCTCACGGTGTCAGGCATGAACAAGGCAGACTCGGTACCCTATTTACAAGACATACAAATATATTTTTTCACTTTGCGACCTATAATTACAGCTCTCTCTGTGCAAGAACACATGCAAGGGTGGTACTTTGCTGGTGTTGCAGAAGTGGAGCACAGGAGGGCAGAGCTACTCAGGATGGCTTGCCAGAAGTTCAGCTACAGCAGCAAAAAACCCACAGAGCAGACCACTGCTGGCACCTTCCCGGGTGAGCTTTCAAGCCGGTTCAGGTAACCGTGCCATCGCCAGCAGCCACGGTGGCTCGTGTTGGCCAACACGCTACCACTGCAGCCTCCATCCACGCTGAAGTTTGTTTATATCTGCTCCCTGGGTTGGTTAGTCACGTTTTTCGACCTCCTTTGGGCAGCTAAGAGAGCAGCCATCCTCCTGCTGCTGTCACTGGATGATTGCAATCAGGGCAGCTTTTAACTGGGACAAAGGCAGCTTTCAGGTGTATCTGCACTGCAATAAAATGCCCAGCTCGGTAACAGGCAAATGGGAAGATTAACATATTACAGATCAGTGATTAAAAATATCTTCAGCAACATGTACTCCTATCTCAAGAACAAGACGACTGCAAGATTTTTATATAGCTATATATTTACACAGCACTTCGCAAATCTAACTCTCAGGTAAAGGTTCAAACAAAGCAGAGCAGAACACAGACAGATCAGGGCGATGGACTCGCCTCTGTGTCCCACAAAAAGGGGCACCAAAAAGGCTGCAAGGGAGAGAGATTTCTCACTGAAGGAGAGGTCTTTTGCTTGCTTTATTATCAATTGCTAAAGTATCTCTCACTACTTGAAAACGAGAATTCAAGCTCCGTAAGAGGACAATATCCTACCAGACACATATACTGTCTTGGCTCAGCTTATGTTTTGAATTGGTGCTTATTTGCAGAGCTGCTTTGGCACAGACAAATCTCCCCACACCTACAGGGCTGTGGAACGAGTAAAACAAGTGACAATAATATTCAAGTGCTCATTGTAAACAAACAACATTGTAAACACCAGCCTAACTTCTGCTACTTTCTTTTTTCTTCTAATGCAAAGAGGGAACTTTAAGACATACCTCAAACCACAGAAGGATAGAGGGAGAATTCCCCAGAAATCCCCATTGGTCTCAGAACAGGGGGACAGGGGCGAGAAAATGCCACCACGGTGCTTGTTTGTGTCTCACAATGTGCTGCCTCAGGTGCTGGTCTCTAATTAGACCATCCTGCACACGGGGAGATGCCACAAGTGGGATTTGGAAGGATGTGAGGAAGAAGCTCACCTGGGATTTCAGCACACAGCAGGAAGGGCTCTTGGGGAGGGCAGGGGGGCACATGGAGCTAAGGCTTACAAAGGGAAAAGGTCTCCTCACTCACACCCAGTGTTTCCTGATACTAGAAACAGAAGTAAATTGACTTGGGTTTTAAGGACAGCGGGAGACCTGGAAGGCTGCCCAATGGTCCACACCATCATTAGAAAATACAGTGAATTAGGATGACAAAATGAGCCAAACTGACTCCTGCACGACGGGCAGAAGTGCCAAGGACAGTATCCCAGACTCATGCAAATCTGCACCACCACTCCCGCAAGCCCTCACGTACATCTGAGATGGGTCTTGACACTTTGAGGCACCGTTTCAGACTCCAGAGGGGATTCTTCTCTGCCTTCTCCCAGCACGACAGTGGGGTAACATCAGTGACTCCAAGGAAAGGAACAGAACAGTAGCTTCAATCAGTATTTCCCAAAGCAAAGCCCCTGATGTGACACAGAGCATGAAACGGTCCACCAACAAAAAAAAAAAGGGATCAGGCTATTTTTACTTGACTGTACGTAGAAGCTCCAGTGGCTGTACAGAAAGATGCAGGGATTCTTCTTTCCAAAAGTTGAAATGGAACCTGGAGTAAGAAACACCCACTTATGCAGCCTCTATGCATCTCCATGAGGCTAAAAATTTCTTTCATTTAGCAAGCGATCTATGGAAGGACAGACAACTCTAGGTGAAGCAGAAGACAGAGATGGGAAGCAAATGCAGTGGGATTAGTGGTCTGAGGGAATCAGATCTTCACTGATGCAGCAACACAACAACTTGAGAAATGTGATCCCAACAGGAGAAGACTCAGCTAGCACTCAGTACTTTCAAAAATCCATTCTCTTGACAAGAGAGCCCCGTACTTCAGTTTCCAACATGACTTTCAAGAGCCCACTGCAAGAGCTTCCTAGGACAGCAGTCCTCAGAGGCATAAATTAAGCCAGTGGGAAAACAACTGCTAGCTTTGCCTCAGCAGAAAGCCTGAAGAGATGAATTGGCAAAGAGGGCAATAACTTGCCGAGGGGTTTGCTCTGTTTGGTAATAAGTGTATTACTTTCCACAAAAGGGGTGGTTTAATTCAGGTCTGTCTCCCTTCCAAAAAGGAAAGGAGGCTCTGAACTGCAAGCTTCATGGCATATGATGTGGTTACACCATTCCTGTTGGCAAGATCACTGAAGAAGGGATACGTGGAGAAGCCAGACATTGCCCCTGGGCTTCCAGCATGCACAAGAGACTCTCCGGTGTCTGCAAGGCCGGCTCTAGGAAGAGTGCAGGCTAACACAACATCCTTTGGGTCCACATTCCTCAACACCAAGACTGGAAACTTCCAGACCCCCTGACTGCACAGATCTGAGCCGAGACAAACGTGAACATACAACTGGGCAGATCACAAAATACAGTGGGAGTATGAGACGGGGAGTCACTGGCCCCCAGCCCGAGATGAGGGATGCCTGGGCAGCCCGTGCGTGCCCCGATGCGAAGCTTGCCTGGACAGTCGCCCCTTCTGCATTATGTGAACAAATCCGAACTGGCAGGGCGAATGTGTGCCAATTCAGGGGCTGTGTCATGTGGCCATAGTGTTTTTCATCACATATGAAACACCCTAAAATTGGATTTACCATCTCATGGAACCATGGCCTTTTCCCTCAAGTCTTAAGTAGATCTTATTAAGGGGAAAAAAAAGGTTTCTTTATGGGGGGGAGGAGAAGGTAGGGAAAAGGAAGGAGGAAAAGAGAGAGGGGTGTTAACATTGGGGAGCCATGTAACAAGGCAAGCTCTTTCCACAGCAATGGTTGTTCTGGTTTCCTTATTTTAGATGGGGGGAAGGGATAGCTGAAGAGCTATTTGCAATCTGACTTCAAAGGCTTTAGTTGGCTGGGAAGCTAAGTCATGCATAAAAGGATGGTAGAGTGGCAAGAAAATACCCCCTACAGATAAATTAGTCAGGGAATGTTCTCTGCTTCTCCCAAAGACTTTCATACAGCCAGACTGGCTTTACCCAGGTAAAGCCCCTTTCAGACACCGGGTCCAGTGATGCAGAGTCCTGGGAACAAACCAGCCAAATCCAACAGAGAACTAAACAGTCTTCCTGAAAGAGAGAAAGGCGGTAGTAAGCATGCAACGGGCTTCTCTGTCATTTTCTGCCCTCTTAGCTATTATGAGTAGATTTTATTCTAAAGTCTGTCCACACACAAAAGCTGCAGAGCTTGAGGCACCATCTCCCTCTCTAAAGATGCAAGGAATTTAGGAGAAATCACACAGTTTACGGAGAACTCATTTCCCAAATGATTCTGAAATGCTCTGTTCTGTTCGTCACACTGGTGTAGAAAAATGCACCCATGTTTCCAGAGAGCAGAAGGTATTTTACAAGCAAAGATAAAGAAGGGAATTGGCAGCATTAGATCAGAGTCCTTCTATAAGTTAAAACAAAAAGTTTCATAACTGAGTGTACATAGTACACAGATACCTTCCAGTTCAGTGCCAGGCAGGAGGTCACATGCCATTACCTGAGATTACCTTCATACTTAAATCTTAGGTAAAATAGAGCCACGAACTCAGATCTCGCTACCAACAGGTTGATAAGAAAGCAGGTAAGCCTGGAAAACAGTCTAGCTTCCCAGCTGGTATCAGCGTCTTGGAGAATAAGTTGTACACGTACTGTATTTAAACAAGTTGTAATCAGCAGAATGAGGCCAATTTGATATTCTTCCCCTTTTACGTACTACTACTATACCCTCGAGTATCTGAAATCATGCAGCTATTACTGTTACGGCAGCATTTTCAGTGCTCCGTTCATGCTTTCTGCATTTTCAGTATTAGTAGCAACAGCAGTTTCATTTGCAAGACCTGGATGTCTACAATGCAACCTGTGCAACATTGAGGAGAGAAGAAATTAAGGTCTTGAGGCCTGGAAGGACAATGGGCAAAAGAAACAAAGAAGAACTTTTGTTAGATCATTCATCAATATCATCCTTTAATGCTCTGCTGCTTGCTCCTCTCAGACCCAGGTGCCGTTAGTATATCCTGAGGCAGCAGTTCAGACACTGGCCTTCCTTCTCAAGAGGCATCCCAAATGATGAGCCTGGCTTCTCCCAACCCTCTGCAAGAGCTTGAGCAATTTTTGCCCTGAATTTCTCAGGTATGGTCCTGATCTGTTCCTGTGGCTGGGAAGCAAAGAGGCACAACTGTTTTTGGCACCTGCAAGAAAACCCAGGAGCCTGTAGCCCACAGCGGATGGAGGCAGCCCAGAACAGCCCTTTTCAAACAAGTACAGCTTTTACTCTCCAAAAAGTGTGGAACAAGCAAGGGGAAACAGTTAAAGGAGTTAGTCTTGACTTTTATGTGAACCTTTCCCTTTCCTGAACACTTTTGCAGAGATTTCCCTAAGTCCTCCACAGCTGGGCTGGGAGGTCACACAGACTCAGCACTACTCTCTTTCCAGGAGCTCTCTTCCATCCCAATATCAACTGTTTGAGAAGAAATAAGAAAGCACGAAAGAGAGAACATACTGTTAATAAGGTCTTTAGGACCCTAGTATCATCCTGACAGTGGCAACACAGTATGGTTTCAAACAAGAAAACTTGCAGCCTTCTGTTCTGGAGACAGCCGCTGCCATCACCCCAAGACAGGACAGTAGGACATCTGTGTTTCTGAAACTTCCAGCAAAACTGCTGCAGAGATCATTTGGCTGATCCACTTGAACTTGACTGTCTGACAAAAAACATTTAAGCTCTTGGGATGAAGCCCCCACTGCAGGTGGTGCAAGTGCTCCGGGCCTACTGGGATGTTGCAGTAGAGAATGACCCCAGGGAATGGGAGGCTCACGAGACAAGAATTTCTTTCTGACTGTGGCCAGACTTTGAGCCCTTTGCAGCAGTGGCCACAAATGATGACTGGCACGCTAATGAGCTTAGCAGGCTCCACTCATTTTGTAAGCATTACAACACAAGCTAACAAGTCCTTCCCAGCAAAGTGTTGCACATGCGTTAAAACTCAACTAAACTGCAGGAGACACTTCACTCCAAGGAGCCTATTTCAAGCAGCTAAAGAGGACGAGTAGAGATGTTCTTCCTCAAAAGCAAGGGTGAGGCCAGCAAGAGGTGGTCCCCCTTTGGTAACATTTCTCTTCTCTTATGGATCTTCTCTCTGGAGGTATCTTGAATTTTTCACTGCTTTATTTCCTGCTTAGCTTCACAGAATCGCTATGGTTGCTAAAGACCTCTAACATCATCAAGTCCAATCATTATCTATCTCTACCAGGCCCACTTCTACACCATATCCTTGAGCACCCTAAGTAGATGACTTTTAAATTTTCCTTCTCTTGCTGTACTCTGATTTAACCAAGTGCAGTCAGAGAGGACAGAATCAAGCCTATCAACTGAAGTATGTAACGCATTCATTAAAACATTAAAAATCTTCCTCATTCTAAGACAAAGCTTAAAGCAGTATCCAGCCAGAAATACCTTCAAGTTGTCCCTCTCCAAAACCTGCTCAGTGAGGGAAAGGCAACTTTTTCCCCATATCACTCCTCCTGGGTGATGGAAACATAACCCTTGTGGCTGCCAACTGTTGACTGATAGCTTAACAAAAATAATCTCTGTGCAGGACATGACATTTCTCATGGCCTTCTAGAAGACAGCAAACTTTTGCTATACCACTATCCCCACTGTAAGCAAAATAACCACATACAATTGTGTAACCGCAACTGTTCTAAATTACCAGAGTGGAAATACCCCACAGCTGGGCTGCATTCCCACTGCCATTTGTGCAGGTATAAAATATTCCAAAAAGAGCCAAGAGGTGCAGTGTGCTCATTTCCCCACCTGTCCCTTCATTAGCAAGCAGGAGGTTTAAAACAAACACATGAAAACACATTTCACCTAGAGCAAAAATCAGCTGTGCACCTCATTGCCACAGGATACTGCAAAGACTCAGAAGCGCAGATGGGTTTAAAAATGGCTTAGATGTTTGTAGAAGACAGGTCCACCAGCAACTACTGAACAAGATCACGTCCTAATCTGCTGGTCATGAGTAAGTAGCAGAGGGACCCCAGGGGAGCACCAGCACATACAGCCCTGCTGCTGACAGGGGTTTTTTTGCATGGCACGAACTGCTCTGACCTCCCACTAAAGGTCTTTCAGTACGTAGAAGAAATAACCCCCAACAACACAGACAACCCAGGGAAGGTAAAGACCTGGCTTTTCCTTGCTCACTCCTGAGTTAGTCCAAAGTCTCTTTCTGTTCTCTCTTGCAGCAAAGCCATCATCAAGCTCCACCACAGATGACCACTCAAGCAGAAGGGCTGTGTGCACACGGGCAGAGACATTCAACAGCAGCCAGTGCCAGGTGACCCGTGCTCTGCTCCTCAGACCGACCACCCCAGCCCTCAGGCTCTTTCAGGCCTCCCCATGTTGGTGACACTTCTTTTATTCACTTCTTTAATCCTCGCTTAAAGAGCTCTGCTAAAATGATCAGCCCTGCAGAAGCATCTCCATAGCCCATACTTCAGCAGACACACCTAAACCACTCTCAATCACACAGCTCTTCTTTTCTATTAGATCGGTTCATTAGTTTGAACTTAGACAAGAACTCTTGAAAAGGTGGGTTACTCATTTAAAGAGCTGTGTGAAACAGTTGTGAGAAAGGCACAAATCCATTTGCAGATGGCTCTGCACTCATGCACTCCATGCACTGCTCACTGATTCAGGGGACCAGCTGGAAAGCATGGGCATGTTTTTTAGTTGGTTTGGGTTTTTTTTCAGCAACTGTGCAGGAACAGTTGGCTTGGTGGTTTGCAAGTAATCGTTTTTTTACTTAGGATGGTTTAGCCTCAGCACCTTTGGAAGCACCAGAACTGCACGGTGGTACTTATACCACATACCATAACCAACACATCTCACTTACTGGGATGTGATACTAAGGTTGTGTCTCTCTACAGCAGTTACACTGTGCAATACTCTTGATACCAGAGCTCAGCTAAAATAGTAAAAATACTGCAAAAACTGGACCCTTACAAGGGTCCAATGTTCATCCTTCTTACAACTCAGCTTGTACATTTAGCCCCTAATTCACTTACAATGAAACCTAGTCCTCACAATCTCCATCCCAGCCTAGAAGTCTAGAGGCTACTATGAGCTGCCTTTCTGATTTTTTCTTTTTTTAAAGGCATGGTACTATCTAAAGCTCAGGTTTTCTTCAGCTTGGACACTGAAAGCAGACCCACAGAAACCCTTCCAGAGCAAAGGCAGAGGCCATGTAGAAGCTGCACCTACTGCACAGCAGTTGACCCCCCCAAAAAACAGTGCAAACCCACCTGCGCAGTTCCTGGTGTCTCCCTTGTCTGCTTCCCCCTCTCCACAAGCCCACAGTGACACAGTGCCACTAAGCTGGGCTGCAAAGGTCACCTGGAGTCCCCTCGAAGGGCCAATGCACCCACAGAGGCCATGCCGTAAGGTACTTCCATGACTGCAGCTTTGTGTCACAGCCCTTTTGTAGCATGTGCATCCCAGCAAAGAGTCAAGATGAAGTCACACGAGATTTCTTCAAGCTGCAGTCTAAGCATCCAACCCAGCAGGGATCACAGCTTACTTCTGGTGTCCTGCAGCCAGGCTGGGTGCTCCCTTCCCAACACCAGCTCCCAGGGAATTTAAAAGCAGCCCCACCCTCAAGTTTCCATCCTCCATTAGAGCTCTGCTGGGGCCAGACTTCCCTTCACCACCTTCTTGCCTGCTTCTCACTGAGCTGGAATACACCTCAGGTTTGTCAAACCTTCTGCTGTTACCACTTTTCTGATGTAATTTGGAGACACATCCCACCTGACATTGTATTAACAAGCAAATACATTAATTGAGATCCCCATGTCAGAATGCATCCTTTCACACACTTCTCTATAGTGTATATTCAACCAGTAGATTGCCCTTTATGTTTTACTGTAATCTGAATAATAGTATTCAGTACTAAGGATTTTCATATTTTCCAAGTAATTTTTTTCCTGGACAATAGCAAAATGCTTGTAGCACCATGATAACAGTTGCTCACATTTATCTGCATCCTTCAAAGACACCATTTCAATCCTCTGCACTGGAAACTCTCATCCACATCTGCCAACCAAAATGCCACGTTTGGTAACCGCTTAGCAACAAGGACAGGATTGGAAAACTCTCCCCAGAGCTGTGCGCCAACATTAAGCCAGCTCCTGCTTCCACCAAATAACACCGCTATTGCCTGAAATACATATATTTTGTTTTTCCCAGGACACACGAGACACCAGAAATAACAAGATGCTCTGGGAGAAGGGGAACCTGGAAAGAAGCCACCTACTTCAGCAATCCCTCTCCAGGCTCCAAAGGGAATGTTTCCCCGGTGTGCATGTTAATCCTGCACAGTGGGAGGAGGGCACACCACTTGGACACCAGCACTAAACTATACCACTCACAAAACACAGCTCTTTGGGGGAAAAAAAAACAAATAAAAGAAAGTGACTCTCACCCCACACCACCCATGAAAGCAGCAGGTATCTGATTCCTTGATCAGGCCAGCAAAGGGCTGTTTCAGCCCCAGGAAGAACAAAATCCAGACCTTCCTTCATGTCACCCAACCTGCAGCATCCTCAGCCCTCTTCTCGTCCTAAGGCTCCATGACTTTGCGCTCGTTGATACAGGGAATTTGGGGAGCAGTGAGCCTTAGGACATCCCACCTTGAATGCCTGAAGGTGCAGGCAATGAGGAAAGATGGGAAGGACTGGATTCTGGTGAGACTATCTCTGCTTCTCCTCACCATTCTCAGAGACTTTTTCCTAACAATCTCTCTGGCTTTCTGCCTGATACAGAGGGAGAGAGAAGCCGGTCAAAGGTGTGTGATAAATTGCGCTTAGTACACAGTTATCAACTCCACATAAATACACACTCCAAAAAACACACACGTTCAGAGTAGCCAGCAAATCCAAATGCCACCAAAAAGGGCCAAAGTCAAATCACCCAAGTCCCAACAAGTGAAAACCGGAAGTTCTGCCACAGCTGTCTGACCTTTTTGCAACCAAACCTCCAAACCATAAGAACTGCTGCCAGCTCCGAGTTCAAGCAGCAGTTTCGCTTCCTCCTGGTTCGTGCCTGTGCAGCGCTCACAGTGCCCTCTACGCAAAGAGCGATTGCCGAAGCCCAAGCCGCGAACAACTTCCTTTACTCAAACTGCTCCTGAAGCAACACTTCTGCAATGCCCAGAGGAGTGAGCCTATTCCAACCTGGGGAGAAATCAGAAACCCCAATTTGCCCGCTTGATATTTTATATGCTTCTTAGCCTCCTCAGGCCTGTCTGCACCACGAGAACCTGGTGAAAGCAGCCACTGGCTTTATTTTAGCACTAAGCAAACTGCAAATATTTTAAAACACTTCTTTTTTTTTTTTTAACTTTTTTTTTCCTAAATACTTTGTTTTTAGGAGCTGAAAATTTGAGCAATCTTTTTGTCATGATGAATGAGCATTTCTAAAAGCAAGCACTGCACTTTCATAAGAAATCCTGAGACAGCAGTAACATGCCTGTGTCAAAGGAGCCCTCGTGGGCAGGTACGTGATGCACAGCGTTAACGAACTCACAGGTTTCGTTCTGAGTTTGGCCCTGTCTTCACTAGGAACAAGCAAGTACCCCGAACTGAAAATTGCAATTAATAGAAGGGGGGTGACAAAGTCATGGGACTCAACATTGATGCATACAGAAAAAAAAAACAACCCAACTTTCTTCCGATGAACTGTATCTATTTAGAGGACTCTGGGAAAGGCAACAGCCAGCAGAAATTTGAATAAGCGCTCGTCTGTTCACTGCTCTGCGTCAGACACAGACACATATAGAACACAGCGGCTGCTCTGTCTTCTTCAAAATCAGACCCAGAAATTAGTGCTGTTCTGGCGGCTGCCAGCACAATATGTTAACAGCAATTATTTTCTCAATATTTTTACTGATTACCTAACACACTGGCACTTTTTCTCAGTGTCACTGCATGTTGCAACACACGCTGCCATCCAGTAACTCGTCTGCATTCCCTTGGTCACTTTTCACAACCATCAGATGCAACGTCCAACCAGAATGATAATGGGTTGGAGAAACTGCGAGGAAAACGTATCACCTCAACGTGAGGCTTCACAGCCTGCATTTATGACATCCAAACATTCGACATCATCACCGCTCAAACCTGAGTGTTGAAAATAGGAAGAACTCTGTAAGCAGCAAACAGAAGATGCCAGGGGCTCTTGAACTGCAAATGGTCTGCAGAGTTCAGACTTGCAAATATTGCTCTGCCATAATCTATATGCTCTGGCTAAACACTGCAATTTGGATCTAAGTTTCCAGAGCAGCAGAGCTTACATGAAACCAGGAGTGCTCTACCTACAAACAACATACATATATACATATATACACCCCCTGTCCACCGGGAACTGAAAATTGTTACAGAGAGTCACTGCTGGCAAAACAGAGAATGAACTGAGCTAGTGGCAAGAATATAATCAGCAACAGTGATTTATAAAAAGGGGTGGTAATGTCATTTCTGTTAGGTATGCAAAATGCAAAAGCCTCAAAGTCTTGGCCTGGTATGAGAGAGTGAAAGAACCACTCAGCCTCCCAACCACAGCCTGCTTTCTATTTTTCAGTTACACTCCAGAGCATTTCACCATTTTCTAGCTCTGCTAGTAACATATTCTCTCATTCTACTGAAGCTGTTAGTTATCAAAAAAACCCAGACCGTAAGCATTCCAATATTTCTCCATTTAGTTTTTTCTTTCATGAGCGTATGCACACGAGGGGGTGCATCACCAGGAACACCAGGTGAATCTTTTGCAGTTCTGCTCTGAAAAAGTGACTGTGAAAACTGACGCTGGGCTTATTACCTCTCACTGCTTCCTGTATTGAACACATTTGGCTGGTCAAGCCTTCTGCATCGCTAACCACCAGTTTTGCAAGCGCTCCAAGAATCAAACTGGAGTCAAATACAGAAAGTCAAAAGTCAAATACAACTTAGGAAACATTCAGAGTCTTCTCTACTTTGTATAATTTTTTGTAGGAGCGGCGAGTTGTCACGTGGTAAATTAATGACATGTACAAAGACATAGTCCCTGCCTGGGGTCTTCCAGTGTCAGCTCTGAAAAAAACCGCTAAGATAACAACATCCTGTATTTCCACTGCTTCAGGAGCCAGGACATCCTTACCTTGGCCAGGTTACATGGGAACCGGCCCTCAGCTCTGAGCAACCCCGGGAAGACGCAGGGCTGCAGCTCTGTCCCAGCAAGCTCCCTCCTCCAGGCATGGAGGCTGAACAGATCTCTGAGGTGTCAAAAGGGTCCCATGTAGTGTCAGATTTAAATCACCTTTTGAGGGATTTGTGTGCTGCCTTTCTTTTTCTGAACAAGCTTAAACTCTGCAAGATCCTCTAAGTCCCTGTGGCTTCTCGCTGCTGTTGTGCCTGGGTCAGGGAGGGCAGAACTGAACCCACAGTTTAAGCAGCTCACTCTCGTTTTAATTTCACAGGTTTAGCATGGCTGCTGTAATTCACATGTAAAACCACAGCAGTCATCCAAATCTTTGCTGCCTGGGCATTGGCTGGCTGTGTTTCTGGAAATTCATGGTCATAAACATATACCTATTTTTTGAGTTTCCATTAGGAACCAGTTCTGTCAGGCACGATCACATTCACAAGAGCTCAGGAGGCAGGAAAATTTGAAAAAGTGTTTATGAAACTGGGCATAAATCACAGCTCTCAGGTTTTTCTCCCTTCATCAATTAAAAAAAATACGTTCAGAGCAACCATTCCCCATATATGCTCCCCCCCCATCTCCCTCCAGAAATGATGAAATCCCACTCTAGCTGTAAATTGGATCCCAGGCGTACCCATATATATTATACATACATAACAGCCACTTATGGGCATAAGGGCTCTTGCACAGTTACTGTGGAAACCAAGGTATCAAATTTCCCAGCTCTTTAGACTCTACCTTCTCAACCTTAATGTGCATTTACCTTGAATAAATCACTTCTACACTCTCCAGCCCAGAAACATCCCTTAGCAGAGTGCGTTCGGGTTCATCCTTAGGAGGCTCCATCCAACCTGACATCAATGTCCAACGAACATGGGGCTGCCTCCAACCTCGCACAACCCATGGATGGGAGCAGGGTACAGGAGAAGACAACATCCTACTGCAGGCAGAGACCGACTCGCTCCTTCACAGCACAGCTCCAAGGGGCATCAACCACTCCTGAAGCAACGGCTGCAGGTACCGCTGGTCCCCTGCAGCTCCTCCGCTGCCCGGACAGCACTGGGGCACTGCTTTCTCTCACAGGCACTTGTGACAACTAAAGGCTGAACTTGGCTCTGTAGGAAAGGGGAATCATTTACCAGCTACTGAAACACAGCCCGGTCTGGCTGGGGATGCAGTAGCGTGGAGCAGCACAAGACACGATGCAGTGTCTTGAGGAGAATGTCATCACATCCTGCTAAGGCTCCAGAGGGATAATATGACACTTCAACATAAATTTCTTCCACTTCTGTCCACGACCACACAACAACCCGAAGATACTTCAATGTGAAGTATAAATTCAGCCCAGATGTAACCTCAGGGACTTCAGCAGAGCTTCCTGTAGGGCTGAGCCTGACCCACCTCATCTATGTGTAAGCACAGCCCAGAAATTCTCCCCGGATGACCGTGAGAGGCTCTGCTGCACACGCAGAGCTCGTCACTGGGATGCCGACGCTGTCCTGCCTGCCTGTCCAGCACAGCACTAAAAACATTCACAACAGCCGAGTGAGACCCCAAGGGGTGCTGGTGACAGCAGTGGCTTTCAGGGTCTCTAGGGCTGCTGTGCACTGTGTGACTTCCAGTTTGCTTCCCAAACCATTTGCTAAAATTCACAGCAAGCAGCAGAACTGCACTCACCTCATTCATGTTTCAGGATCTTTACTTCTATGATTATCTTTGGCATTTTCAAGGCATCCCTCCCACCACAGTAACCAGGTGTTCAGCCAAACTATCAGAGAACAGGAATCTGTTGATCCCTCAATTAAAAGTACTTTTGTACTTGTACATCTCAAAAAATACCACTGTTGATCACACGATCTTCCTATCACACACTGGCTATGCACACAAACTAATAGATTCACGTAAGCTGAAACACCACAGGCATCATCAATATACCACAAAGTGAGGTGTTACAATCCTGTCAGCCCCCCAGCACACACAGGCAGGGCCTCTTCCTGGAACAAGCCAAGCAAAACCAAGACCTGGCTCAAATGGGATGTCAAAACATCAAACTGCACTTACTTAACCCTTGCACTTCTCAAACAGCAAAGATTCTGTGAAAAATAAGTTATTATCATTCCTTCCTTGCTATCTCTCAGGAACATAGGAACAAAATTTTGTACATTGCTACCCTCAAAAATTCTCCTAAAATAACAATGCAGCTCAGCTGTTACTTTCCTTGCCACCTTGCCCTTTCTGCCTTGTCTTCCTGGCTGGCAGGTTGTGCTGGTTGTAAAGGATCTCTTTTCTCCTCTTACCTCGTACTGCCCACATCCCGCTCCATGTTCCACCTCCCGGTGCTTGTCCTTTGGCTAAGCTTAGCAGGACTTTCTCTGCAGACCATAATCACTGCTCTGAGATCAGTCGGAGTTAGGTGTTGCAGACAAACGCACAGCCCTTCCTCTCCCACACCCAAACTCCCTGCCAAGCACTGGCTAAGGAGTATTGTACCAGATCTGGAAATCAAACTCTGGGGTCTGGCATGATAAATCAGAGCAATTGCTGGGGCTTGGCTGTATCTCCTTGCTCATGGCAAGTCTGGAGTGGTTAATCCGCCTGACGACTTGACAGTGCTTCACCTATAGAACAAACGTTACTGTATTAGTGATTGTTGACAAAAATTGGGCTTGTTTTGATGGGAAACAGGAGTAGGTCCTTTAAAAGCACCTATTGTGTCAGGAAAACTTTCCCTGCAACTTTGCTGGCAACCTTATGAATCCTGAGATTTTCCCAGCTAGAGCATCCGCCCAAAGAGAGCTGGCCTGGGGCTGCTCCAGCCCTTGAAGAGCCAAATATGAAGTAAACAACAAGTCCAAACTCTCTGTCCTTTATTGCTTCCTCATGATACTTAATGAGCCCTCCCTACACTAATATATCATTTCTGCTGTGCTCTCCACGCCACACAGTCACTCAAAATATTCGGGTCTGCCTTCCCTCTGTTTTGCTGTAGGATTCGCTGAAGGACTGAAAGTTGAATAGTGGTATCACAAAGGGCTGGAGCCGGAGGTTCAGCTTTCCAGCCCTCAGACAGGCTCAATGCCCCTCTCTAACTCAGTTGGAAAGCTGCAGCTCAAATTTCAGCCTATGTTAAGTCACTGTTCAGCTCCACTCCTTCAGCGAAAGAGAGAGAAGCCAGGAGAGCTTTTTTATAAAGCACAAAACTGGGAGGGGGGAGAAGGGCAGGAGAAGGAAGCAGAAACACATGGAGATTGTTTTCTGTGCATCAGAACGAGCAATGAAAGGCACAGGCAACTTTTCAAACGTGCCAGAACAGCTTAGTGTGATTTGTAACCAAGAGGAGGGTTGAATTAACAGCTCTAACAACAAACATCAAACTTTCGGGGGGTGGGTGAGACAATTAAGGCAGCAATGACCCTGCTACCACCTTTCTGACTTCTGCGGAGGATCGAGGCATTTATATCATTTTGTACCACAGAACCATCGACATGAACTTCTGACACCAGCATCTCATTAAGGGCAGAGACAGCCTTAACACGGGTTTCAGCGTCAGCACGCTGCTGCCCCATATCACAACCTACAGATATAACATCCCAGCCAGTCCCCCAATGCTGATTTCAGCTACAGAAAGTGCCTGACCCCACATACCATGCTGGCATTCATCCATCTTCCTAAACATGCTCAGAATTGGTGGCAACCCTCTTGCACAAGAGTAAGGACAGCAGATACCAGCCCAGAATGGGAAGGAGATGAGAGATGCCTTCCTCTTTTTTTTTTTTTTTTGACACAAACTAAGAGTATCCCCTCTTCAGCCTGCCAGACTGAGCTCAAGGAATCAAAACTCCATTCCTAATTAATACATCACCAGGTCCCACCAGCCAGGGACTTGCCTCCCAAGAGGGGAGCCTGGGCCAGCCCACATGATGAATGAGACCTCAAGCAGCTGAATCGTTTCAAAGACTAAACTGGCAACAGCAAGGACAAGCAGGTTTAGAAAGGCATGTAGGAAAAACAAAATATCCAGTACAATTCTTTTTCTATTAAGCACTGAGAACTGCACTGTTACTGCTGCAGCATCTCTCCTCCAGTTAAGCACTCTGCAAAGCCTATAGCTACAGGAGCAGCTCCTCCTCTCCTGAAATGCAGCTGCTTCTCGGGTGAAAAGCTCACAACTGCAGACCACTGGAGGGAAATTCACTCTGCCAGCTTAAGCCCAGCAAACTTTCATGAGTAAATTAAATTGCTCGACCACACTCGGGACATTTACAGAAGACCAGCTCTCTAGGATGGCTGAGGTTCCCTTACTGCAGAGTTCCTGCACACCACAGACAGCAGTTTCATTTGCTTGCATATTATACATGCTGAGGTGTCTGGCATTTACAAAGATCTGGATTTTGACCATTCCTTGACACAGCAGAATAGGACCGGCACATTCACTGCAGTGGTACTCCCAGTTGTTGCACCGGACCTCCCCCTCGCAAACAGGCACGCCACGCAACGTAATTTCTCTGTCTGCTGGCACTACTCCACACCGCTCAGCTCTTGCTGTCCCCTTCAGCCACAAATGCCCCAGCAGAGGCAAACAAGCTTCGCTCTATTACTGGAAGACTCAGTGTTGCACATCCCCCCACAAGCCAACTACCTTCCCCTTTCAAGGGAGCAAAGCAACTATTAAAACCCAGCAACTGTCTCCCGTTCAAACCAGATGGCATAAATAGCTGGAGTGCTATCAAACAAAGTATACATCCAATACTTCGGCATAACATGAAAGCCCCGTTAAGCAAGTGTGTGCACACATACACACCCACGCTCAGGGACCAAAGCAGCGGCAGAAAGTGCTCGATTAACTCCTCCAGTGGCTTAAGTGTCTGTCGACGCACGGGACATTCACACAGCGTGAGCACTGGCCAAACTTCCGTGGCTTGTGCAGTCCTTGAGCTCTCCTGAAGCTATAAATTGCAGCGGGCTGCTATTATAAACAAGGAAAGCTGGAGACTGGCAAGTTGATTAAGACCATCACTTTGTGTCACATCTAACTCATTCCCAGCTGCCTTGAGTAAAAGAAAAAGCCACCAGAAACTCTACACTCCAACAGCAAAAGAAAAAAAGCAACTCCCTACCCTGCCCAGCTCTGGGGATACGCATGGTGCTTCCTAACTCCGTTCCAGCTCACTTACCTCGTCCATTTTTTCTGACGTTGGAGTCTGGTCACCAGGCACCATTTCTTTAGCCTCTGAGGCCTCAATTTTGGAGCTCCTGCTCAGCTGATCGATGGGAGTCATGCTGGCCTCCGACGTCCCCCGGGAATTCTGACTCTGAGAAGCTGTCCGAGGGATGGGCTCGTCATCGTCAGAGTCAGGTAACGGCGTCGGGCTGATGTCCTCCAAGCCCGTGCTGGAAGGGCGCGAGGAAGGCGTCTGACCTCTGAAACCAGGCTGAGAGTTCGAACTGTACATTGGGATGGGAGAGAGCTGGGAAGAAGAGGAAGAAATAGGGCTACCTTCCATTCGGATCTCATTATCTGAGTCATGCTCATTAAGAAAGGGTAACTTTGTTCTCTGCTCCTTTAAGAGCATCTCAATCCTCGAGTCTAAACTGTTATGCTGCATTTCTGACTCCATGGTGGGGGTGCCAGGGGTCTCGCTTCTCTCTGGAGTCTGAGAGAAGGATGCTGTGCTCGGTTCAGGAACTGAGTTCAAATCGGGCAAGGGCGGAGCCTCCTCCTGTTTCTCCTTCACTGGGACAAAATCGATGTTAGTAGCAGCGCTGCTTTCCACAACCATCTCAGTGGGAGGTGGTGCAGGCCTTCGGTACTCTGTTTCCCTGGAAGTTTGGGGAAACTGCTGTTCATCAGATTGGGGAAACACAGCTGGTGCTTGGTAGGGAGAGAAGGCAGATTTGTAGCTCGAAGAACTAGAATGGCTCAGGGGAGGAGTGTGAGAGAACTGAACTGGCTCCTGCTGATGGGATTTGTACGTACTAAACTGATGCTCTGTCCCTCGGAAAACACCTGCTGAGTTATGAACATAGTGGTGTCCCGGCCGACGGTTGTAGGCATCTGTAAATTTTGTTTCGTGTCTCCTGGGTTTGTACCCGCTGTCCTGTCCAAAATGGTACACGGGCGTCGTCTGACGACTCGAATAGGTGGAATCCTGGGAAAACGGCGTCCCTAACCGTGGGGTGTGAGGTGTTCCTTGGGACTGTGGGGTAAATTGGCTATAGGAGTTTGGGGTGTCCTGCCGACAGCTGGAGTAGGCTGTGTCATGGGAAAATGGCGTGCTACTGTTTGGGGTAACTGATGATCCCGCAGAAGAAAGGTTACTGTCCTTCAGGCGCTTCAGGGAATCCGTCAACTATAAAAACAGAAGAGAGAAAAGCACCTAAACACACACTTTTACAAATATATTTGTCTAATCCATTTGGTTTTCAGAGGAGTTGACTAGCCAGGAGTTTGTGCTGGTTTCCACGAGAAAAAAAATACAGGTTACAGCATCCCTGCAAACGCAAACCATTATCCATTATTAACAGGTCCCTTTGATTTAAAAGAAAAAGGCAAGCAAAGAGGAACTTGTCTGAAGAGGAGGAAGAAGAAAGCAGACAACAGTATTCCTTATAAGATACACCCAAGAGTATCAGGTGAACAGAACACTTGCACAATACTCTTAGTTAAAAGAGTTTCAATTTCTATCAGCCACATAAGGCTTGTCTGAACTGCAAACAGGAAAGATAGTTCTGAGATAGGAAATTATCAATTTATCTTTTTTCATTAACAAATCAACACATACAAATAAGCAAACTCTCAGCCTGCAACCAAACCTACGCAGCAGGGCTTTGTGTTGGTGCAGCTGAGGAGCTGACCCATCACACTCTCCACCAAATGTTCCCCTGTAACAACAAGGGAGAAGGCCCCAGGTATAAAAGGCACAAAAAGTTCTCAGCTGCCAGAAGCACCTTTTTCAAGCCTTTCCCAAAGACAAACGCTCAGGTGGAGCACTACTGGTCACGGCATTTGAAACTGAAACCCTACAAACCTACGGAGCAGCCAAGTAACTGCTCTGCAACTCATCTCACAGGCACGTCCAGGGGTTTCTAGGAGCAGCCCTGCTCCAACTCGGACTCTGCTGAGTCATAACAGTGCCACACTAATCACCAGCGCCACAATCAATTTTCCATAATGCAAAGCAAGAGCTCAGTGAGAATCCTCCTGGTTGCAGCTTCCCAAAAGCACACCAGGACAGTGACCTGGTGAGACTACAGGATGGCTGCTCCTCTCCCAAGCATGGGTAGGTGGAGAGCCCCTTCAAATGACCCGCTTGTAACATGCCAGCACCAAACTCAAGCTGAGCTCCCACTCGCCTGCTACGCTCACACCACCCACTCCAGCGTGGACTCGCTCTTGCTGTGGCCCCCTAGAGACCATGACCACATGGACATCAGGAACATTTCTTCCTCAACTGTTCTAAAACCCACAGAAAGGGTTGGGAACCGGCCATGCGTTTCCTGCTAAAATCCACATCTCTGCACCTTTGGTGTAGATGTGCTGCGGATTGTTTTTCAGTGGGATTTGGATATGGCCCGGAGGCAGAGATTGTGGCTCGCAGAACTGCCAGGTCTCTGCTGCTCTGCATGACGGGGAAAGTAAATGTCAGGAGTATTTTACTAAACTACAACAGCAAACAAGTTTGTTGGCAAATTCTAGTGACAAGAACATGATGCAAACAGTCACAGTTACTCACAAAGCAAGAATTTTGGTGGTAACTGGGGAAAAAAATCAGTTTATGATAATAATACAATAGACAAACACAGTATCTAGAGAAATAATCATAAAGAAAGTACAGCAGGGACTACTTTGGGGGATACCATGAATTAAGCGTTTTGCTGTTAACCCTGAAAAAGGAGTAAGAACAAATCTGCCCATTGTTATTTGGGATGTTATTTGGCAGGAGTGAAAAGCCAGGCGCTGCTCATAGCAGGGCTCTCAGAAAAATCATTACTTGCCTCCCTCCTGCCTTTAAAAACACCTTGCTGGGAGGTAAAGAAGAATCAGGCTCTTTAAGATTTTGTTAAAAGGATACTGGGGTTTTGCCTAGTTGCTGTTAGGGTGGTTGGTGGGAGAAGAGGACAACTTTTTTTTTTTTTCCCAGATCAGTGGGATTTTCATGTTCAGTGTACAGTTCCTACATGTCCTGAAAACACTTGATGACAGAATTAATGAAATTAAGATATTTTAAGAAGTCATAAGAGTGCAGAGAAGTAGAGAGAAGGAAAACAAAAACAAAATCCCTGCCAAATCTTCTTTCAAATTTTGATACCCGAAAGTGGGCTCCTAAGCCACAATGAAGAGCCAAAGTACATTTCTACAAGCCAAGGGGGCTGACAACTTCACACAAACAGGTTTCGCTCTCCCCTCATCCTCTCACATCCCAGTGGGGCTCGCAGGGGAGCAGGTAACTGCACAAAGCCATCTAGAGAATTGTACCCTAACTATCGAGGGACCCCTGGAAGCTCTCAGGAATTCAGTCCACCGCTTTTATTAACAACTGATTACAGTGACCACTTAAGATTCTAGAAAATTGATGCCACTGTTCAAGATCAGACACCTTCCATCTTCTAGCCTTTAAGCAAGGCTGAAGAAGGTATGCGCTAAGGATTACATACCGCAGACGCTCGGCCAAATGTACCACTGTAAATCATTCCCCCTGACTTCATGGGAATAATCTCATCTCAGGGACAGATCTGATCCAGTCCTCTTAACTGCAGGAATTTCTAATGTTAATAGGGCACATACTGTTGGTTCTGTAGGTATTTTTCATTCCAAAACAGAAAAAGCACTTACCACGCTACGCAGACATCGGCATACAGATTAGCCACGTGTGCTGCGTTCACAGAGACCTACATTTGCTGTGGCCATCATGAGCAAGTTACACTTAAACGTGAATTAGTAACATCCACTAAACTACAGCAAGATGCAAAAAAGGAGCTAAATTAAAAGTGTTCAAATGCTAACATTAATAGTGAATTTGTTTGGCATTTTCTGTAAAGTTATTCTTAAAAAAAAAGCCAAGCAAACGTACCTGGAGAGTTTCATTCACAGTTGGCGATACATCCTGTTCGGTGCCTACAGGAAGGGTCTGAGGAGTGTAAAGACCATTAACAAGCAGTTCGTAGAATCGCATGCGGGTTTCACCTGCACAGACCACAATGGGAGAGCGTGTTAAACAGAAAGAACACAGTCTATAAAAACCCATATTCCTGACACCCACACGACCCTGCTGCCGCTCCCAGCCCGCTGCATGCACGCAACAGAGGAGCGGGCCATCACCTCTAAGGCTCGCAGGGATCATTTTTAAACAACCCGCTACGCAGGTGAAGTCAGACGCTTCCTTCTCCAGCCAAGACACGGGGGTTTCTAAATCCTTTTCCCTCTTCTCAGCCTGCTTGGCAGCTCTGCTCTTTACCATGCTTTCTAGAGAGCGGCAGTTTTGCTCCTCTCCAAAGTGCCAAGCAAACAGCCTGCAGATTTGAGAAGTGAAACTCTCGCCCAAGGGACAAGCCTCTGCCAACACCCAGAGCCACTTCAGAAAGCTCTCCCAACACACCTTCCTAGTAGAGGCTGGCTGTTCTTAATGCAAACACGATGCACGGGAGTGCCGAGGACAAAACCGTTAATGCGGCTTTTCCAAACAGACACCGACTAATCCTTTTTTTTTTCCCCCTAGTTTGAGATGTGTTCAGTGGCATCCTTTGAAGAATAAAAGCCAGAGAAGCAAACTGTCCCATATACTGTTACTGATCCTTAGCCTTTTCATTCCTAAACTCTGCAAAGACCCAGTTTCTTCATACTGGATTTTTCATTACTACCAAAAGCCAATATTTCGCAAGAAATCTGTCAACAGCTTCAAAGGCAACAGAATCAGACCCTGAAACTGTCTGAATTTTCCTCCAAAAGATGAAGAATATACAGAAAAACAGTCAGACCCTGCACCTGAGCCCAGAAAATGAATTCAGGCAAGATCTCCCTTGAAGCAGGACTACTTTCAAGAGAAAGTCCCGCGGGATCAAACCCCAGACGCCCTGTGAACTCCCTGTGAATCCCTGGGTGCAGTCTGAAAGCAAAGCACCCCTTAGCACGATTCTGTGTACTGGAAAAGACTCATTTATCTTGAATAAATCCTGCAGATCTAGTTATCAAATCTCATTTCACAAAGTTGTAAGCCACATCTTCAACTACATGAACTGTTTTAGCTCAACTAAAGTCATGACAAAATAGATCCCTTCACTGCCAGAGCTTGAAGAGATGCCTGAAATACTGACACACCCCGGCCCCCCCCGACTACGACACCATGAATACGCAACTGTTAAGGCTTACTTCAAAACTTGTTCTAAAATAAAAAGTAATTGTTAGAAAGTTTCCGAATTCTTCCTTGATCCCCAGTATAATGCAGTAACAGTCACAATTTCCTTTTCAAAGAGGTTTATGAGGTGAAATGATTCCTACCTGTTTCTCTAAGGACAGGTAATTATTGTGTCCACTCTGTAGGTGGGTAAACTGAGGCTGAGAGGTTGCTTTAAACTAGCCTGCCTTAGGGGAGGAGACTGGATTTATTAGTTCCAGATTCCCAAGCCTGTACTTGGGACAGATAAACAACAATTTTGCTCCTAATATTTTTATTGCTAGACTATGAAAATCAAGCGTTTAACCAACCTTTCATTCTCTTGGAAAGCTGAATACTGGAAAGAAATGTTGAAAACTATACATACGTATTTTAAGACTGTCCTAACCTGCTAGTGCTACTTTAGGAGTAACATTTTTACTTGATTCTGACAGATTATAGCACACCAACGGTCTTACTGCGGGGAAGAAATACATACAGCTGGCAAACAAAACAAAAATGCAATTTGAACCTAAGACTTCAATGTTTTCCCTCAAGAAACAGAAGCATAAAACCTCCTCATTTCCCTGATGTGCAGCTAACTTTCTGGAACAGCTGCCTGTTCAAGACTCGCAGAGTAGTTTATAAACAGAGGAGAACAAGTAGGAATGTAGCACAATTAGCTTGTTTAAAAGTGCCTCTCATTAAGACGTCCCCACTTAGGGGCCTGTTGTAGCTTACATTATTAAATCAACAAATGGTTAATTTGTTCCTGAATGTCAGTTTTACCTTCAGATTTCAAAGAAGCAGGGGAATGAGCCCGTCTGTAAAAAGTAAAAATACTAGAATTTCAAAGTATACATAGGTAAGGTCAAGCTTAGCTCACAACAGAAAATATTACACTACTACTATGATTTACTGATCACCGTTAGAAGAAAAAATGTCCATAAACGTCCCACTTAATAAACCCCTCTTACCACATGTGACAGAGCAACTGCTGTAGGGGTTGTGCACTAAATTGTTGAAAGCTTTTAAAAATACCAGCATTTTTAAGATTGTAAGCATTTATTGAGAAGCACTCTTCCCAACAAAGAGTGCAGCAAGTCAGCTTTTAACTCGAAACGCCGTGTCTGCAATGAAGAAGCACAAGCGGCAATTGCTCTACACCTCCTCAGCTTTAGTCGTTTTCTAAAAATCGGGCACATTTTAGCAAAGCCCTTCATTCACACGCTTGGAGGAAAGAGAAAAGACAAGGGGGTGAAATGCACTGCTCTGGTACTTCCAGAAACTTTACCGGGCTCCCGTGGGCTCGGGGCTGGGGCTGAGAGCTGGTTCCCTGCAGGACCGGGAGCTGCTGTCGCTTTAAGAGACAGTCTCACACTTACACACTCGCACACACACCGACAAGTGCTGCGTGTGCACTCTTTTGCTGCCAGCCTCCAGTTTGCTGCTAAGTATCAATGAAATGCCAGGCACGCAGAGGACAGCACCCAGCCCCGCTGCCGCTNCACGGGGAGGGGGGGGGGCCGGCAGCCCCGGGAACCGGCCGAGCGGGGCCAGCCCGGGACACCGAGTCGGGGGGCACCGGAGGCCCCGGAGAGCAGGGGATGGGCAGGGCGCAGGCAGGGGATGGGCAGGATGGCAGCATTTTGCAAATTACAGGGCTGTCTCCTAGCAACAGACAACACATTTGGCTCCACGTGACTTGCACAGGCCCCAGAAACCAGACCCGCTCATGGGGACAGGAGCACTCCCTTCGTATTTTTAATCGCCGGGCCCTCACGTTTTGCAGCAGGCTCTCGTTTTAGGAGAGGGACGGGCAGGGGCACTGCGAACCACAAACGCGTGCGGCCAAAACGTGCCCCCTCCTCACCTTTCGTATCCAGCTCCACGTGGATGATGTTGCCCATGACGGAGGTGTTATGAAGGTGCTGGACAGCCTCCCGGGCACCCTTGACAGTGGCAAAGATCACTTTGGCGATGCCCAGGTGCTTCTTGTTCTTGGGGTTGTAGAGAATCTCCACCTCTTCCACTTCACCGTATTTCTTGCACATGTCGGTCAAAAAGTTTTCCCGGATGTTGTCGTTCAGCTTGGCAAAGGTGACCTGCTTGGGAGGCACTGGCCCCACGTAAAATTCATCAATCTGGAAACGGGCACAAGGTGAGGGGGATAAAAATAATCATCGCCGTTAACGAGCAAGGGGGAAGGCATAAGGATGGCACGGGAGGGAGAGGGTTAAAGAATCCTGCAAACTTTGGGGAAAGAAAACTGCCTCCCAAGGCTCTGGGGTGAACCCCGGAGCTGAGCAGAGCCTCTGCCTCTGCAGCCATTCATTGAAACCGGCTCCTTCTGGGCTACAAATCCGTGTATTTTGAGCGGCACTGCCAGCCCCCCTCCGCTGCCCCCCACCCGGGAAGCCCCCACGACAGCTCCAAAACCTTCACGTGATCTCCTTAGACAGCTGCATTGATTTCTCGTTATCTTTATAGAAGAGGATTATTGTTAACCAGTTTGTCAAATAATAATGTTAATGGGGATATGACTGTCATTTAAACGGTCCATTAAACTATTTGGAACCGAAGCTTCACTACTAGATAAACACGAACACGGAGCTAAACCCCAACGTCGGGGCAGTACCTTGAATTTGGGGACAGACAGCTCCAACTCCTTAGTTTTGGTCCATATTCGCCCTATTCTGGGATCCCTGACACAATCCACAGGAGCGATTCCCGAGTTCTGGAAGAGGAGGAGGAGGAAAGAAAGCACAGAACCAGCAATAATAAGGCTTGAAATTTAAAACACACATAACAGAAAAAAATAAACCCCAAGGAAGCACGGGCTGTCTCAAGGGAAGGGGGAAGCGCACACACACACACATACACACACGTGTCAAATTGCAATACTGCTGGGAAATGCACACAGATTGGAAACACTGAAATAAAGCCGCAGGTTTGGGCTCCTTCTCGGGCTCCTGACAGTTGAATACACAGTGTCAGGTGGCAGTAACTTTGGTGGCTGCGTGTGTGTGTGTCCCCCCCGCCAGACCCCCCTCCCACACACATGTGCTACACGGCGGGGATTACCACGACCCGGAGGGACCCCCAGCCCCCAAAACGCCGGTAAAACGGAGGCGGAGCGGGGGGCACAACACAATAGGGGAAACCCACGACCCCCCCCCCACTCACAGGCATGCTGAAATGTTGCCCATCGTAACGGTAGAGTTTGTGCTGTCCTTTTTTCAGAGCCGGGTCAATAATCAACTTGTAACTTCTCCAATGGTGATTTCTTTTCTCGACAGAAGTGCTGGCTTGCGTGCTGTTCTCCATTCCGTTGATCCAACCTGGACGCGGGGGGGTAGAAGAAGGGGGAAGGAGAAAAGGGAAAAAAAAAAGAAAACAAACCACACACGGAAAACCATAAAGTTAAAAAAAAATATTCAACAAAGACCTCTTCGTTGTTGTTTTTTTGTTGGGGTTTTTTTTTTTTTAAAGAAAAAAAACGAGCCGCCTGCTCTACACACCCAGGCAGGGAGGAAATCCACCGCGAAGCGAGCCCTAAAATGGGGGAATTGCCAGCCGGGTCCCCCCTCCACCCCAGCCAGACAAGAGGCAGAGAGGGAGGGGGAGGAGAGGAGGAGGAAAGGGAAGAAGG
>VZZY01014309.1:442253-455309 GCA_013400335.1 Eurystomus gularis | reverse complement strand
AAAAAAAAAAGGTCTCCGCAGTGCCAGGCTGGCTTTAAAACGCGTCCTCTGCGCTCTGTGCCCCGCTCTTGGGGCTGCGCTCGGAGCCATGGCAGAACCTCGCTCCCTGCAAGACGTGCCTTGTCCGGCCAGACCGTCTTGAAACGCCGGGCCCTTGCTTGTGCCAGTACCGCAACAGCCTTCCTGGTTTACAGTGGCTTTAAGTGGTAATCTGTTGGTAAACTTGGAAGAAACGGTGACGTTATTCTTAGCTAAACACCACTGAAACGCTCCTCTGCTGTTTCTCACTAGAGGCGAGCAGCGTTGCAGCTTCCTGGAAATGGCCGAAGCAGGCGACGTGGAGCTCGAAGTACGGTGTCGATCTGTTCTTGGTTTTGCAGGGGGTTTTGAACTGTAATGGAAACGTTTCTGCAGCTTGCATCCTAATGAGTTAAGTCAGCACATGAAGGGATTAAAAAAAAAAAAAAAGCAGATTTAAACAGCATCGGCTATTAACTTTCCTGGGATTTGAAATCTGTGTTTAAGTAGATATTTGGATATTAGTAATATCTGCATTTAAACCTTAATGCTGCTCTGTTTAACCCTGAAGCAAAGTAGCTCTGCCTAACACAGGCTTTGAAACGACTCAGCCAGACCATAATACTGTGGGAGCTTAGACAGCTTTGTCTGTACTTGCACCTCTCCGCGCATTTTTCCAGGACTATGCTCTCCGTTTGCAATTAATCATTGTTCAGGACAGCCGTTCCCGATGGTAGAATCCATGAAGTGCTCCAGCTGGGAGAGGTCCTCACGCGTGTTCCTTGGTGCCGCGTACGTGCCAAGCAGGGCCAGAAGCTGCTGGGGCAGCAGGCGTTGTACAGCGAGCCCGCCGTAGGGACCCAGTGAATTGTGTGGGTCCTCAGCACTTCTGGAAGTTGTTTTTGTAAGTCTGAGCTGAACGTTTCTTTTCCTTTTTTTGGTTTTGGTGGTTTTTTTTTTTCAGAGTTTCTAAATGACTGTAACGCTCAACGTAGTTTAAAAGTCACCGAGGCAGTTGAGGCCGGTTGCACGCTCAAGAGTGGGTGGTTTCATGGCTGAACCTCGTATCTGAAAAGCTAAATGTTCTGGTACAGCGTGTTTAAATCCCAGAAAGGTCAAACCAGACTTTCATACTTGAGTTAGGCTGACCCCGGTTTGCTGCGTGAGACTCGTGAGAGAAAGAAAGAGATCTTTCAGGGAGAAGGGGGGGAAAAAAAAAAGGTTTCTTTTCTCTGAACAGCTTGTGGTGGCTCTACGCACATTCTTCAGGCGAAGGGGTTTGTTCATGCCCACAGCGTCCCTCCCCTGCATTGTTGAGTGGAAAACTTATGGTAATTATTTCACTGTCTGTTATCAATAAGAAGTGATTTAATTTCTTTGGCAAAGTGTTGCAACAAGAGCAAATTAGATTGAGAAGCACAGTGAAATAAAAAATATGCAGCTGTTCTGCCAAACAATGATTGTGACTGTTTACAGCGTTTTGTTTTAGGCTGCCTTGTACACAGAATCCTTTATATTGAAGGTTTTCATGTCACAGTCCGCTGCTTGTGCAAGGAAACTTGATTAATAGATTAGGAAGGACAAAAGAGACCTAGGTTCATCTGGTTTGACTTCCCGCATTATGCAGGGCATAGATTTTTGTGAATTTGGTTTTTCTCATTTGAGTGAATTTAACTACAGCATGCCTGCATCTGAGAAAAAGTCACATTCTCACTTCAAAATGGGCTATGAGAGAGCATAAAGTGAGAGTTAGTAAATGGTTTCCATCAAAATCTACCTGACAGACTAGAAATCAAAATACCTTATTAAACCCGTCTAGTTTCTGCTTTCAGTTCCTGGTTGTTGTTGAATCTCAGTCTGCTTGGCGGGGGAATGTTCCATTACCAGATTTCCATCCCCGTGTAGCTGTACAGGCTGAACAACTGAGCATTTAACACTCGCGCTGCAGACTTGCAGAGCTCCCCCTCGGGTCCATCTTTACTCATCCTGTAATCATCCCCGTCGCGGTTCCCTGTGAACACTCCAGCGTTTCACCATTTTGATCTGGGCAGAAAGGGCCAGAGCGATCAGCGGTGATCACGCCCATGCTGACAGCCTTCCTGGCCGAGCTGGCTCCGTGAGGCATCCGGGGATTACACCAGCCCACGTTCAGCTGGTTTCCCAGCACTGCTCTTAAAATACTCCCGGATCTGCTCCTCCTTGGGATGGTATCCCAGTGCTGTTGGTTTGTGCTCTTTGTTCTGCATGTATGTCTTTACACAGGACAAGTCTTAGACACCATTGTTGCTTGCGGTGGCCTTTTAAATTTTTTATACCCCCTCCTGCTACTGTTGAGTATCGTCTACAAACATGATTGGTAATGATTTTATATTTTCTTCCAGATAAAAAACAGCTTTTGTCTCCACTGTTGGAGTTTCCTGGTTCTGGGTGTGTGTACACCCCAGCCCTGTCAATATTGTGTCAGGAGGAGGTCTAGATGTACACCATCCTCTTGCCACACCCCAGTTTCATGGGAAGAAAGCCCAGTTTAGGAGCTGGAAGGGAGCCAGGAGGCACGCTGCAGAGTTTGCCTGCCCTGGCGTCTGTAACAGCCATGAAATAATGTAGGGCCCAAACCAGGTAGTTGTAGGACCCATAAAAGAAAGATGACAGCTCTAGGTCACAGTGGTTACAACTGCATTTTGAGACCTTCCTGTGAGATGGATTCTCATCCATTTAACTGTGCCTTCTTGCTCTTGTATTCTCCTACTCATAATCACGTAGACACTTCCCAGGGGTTGACGTATGGCTCACCACCCTCTTGCAGAAATCTCCTACTAGAGCTATTACCATTCACCACCAAACCGTACAACTCCTTAAAACAGTTTCTCTCTCAGCAGCTAAACCCGTGAAGCTTTGTCTGCCATGGATTTATGTCCATAAACGCCCCCTGACAAATCTTGCAAGTCTTTCACAGTCTTGCTTGCCACGTCTGGCTGAGCAAGGGCTAACGTGCTGGCTGGGGCTCCCCGAGGCCAGGCAGCGGCTCTGCCCCTTGGTGCGGGCGAGGGCTGAGCTCTGCCCGCCTTGCCCCGAGACCAAGGTGCTGCCTCAGCTACCTACTCCACTCAGCTGCTCGTTCAAGACTGAAACACATTTAGGGCTTCTTCCCCCACCGCCAAATTTGACTGAGATTGGAGGAATGAGAGGAAAAATGACATAGAACAACACAGTCACATTAGACTGGTTTATTTTTAGGAAACCAGGCTAAGAATATCAAAGGATATTGAGTAGGAATATGGATGGATATTTGCCTGTTCGGGTTTTTTTGCCATGCAGTTTTTCTTCCTAAGAGCAGCAGATGATCTGTCTAGGGAATTTCTCAGCCAAAATGAGCAACCTCCTGACAGATTTCACCTGTGTCCCTGTGCTCTGAGGAAGCACAGAACAATGACAGGGAATCACAGGTCTGCTGTGGGGCTTGGCTGCCTGAGCGCAAAGAGCTGCATGGGATACCCAGGCACTGGTTTATTTAAGATCCATACAACTTTTGATGATGCGTTAAATATTTGCCAGGGCTGGGTTTTTTGGTTTCTTTTTAAACTGTATCTGTTCATTTTCTTTCTGCTAGTGTGACAAAGCCACCTCTGTGAGATAGGTGGTGAGTGCTTTCAGAGATCTAATCGTTCTTGAGCTGTAAAGGAATAAAGAAGCTGTTTCAGCACCTGACTTGCAGAATGTTTTGTGTTGCTTCTTGCCTATTGAAATGGGGCTGCCATTGAGACGCTGTGATCCCATCAGAAGGTACAAATGGTTATTTTTTTAGAATACTTTCAAGCTTATAAAAATCATGAAATAAGAAGGGTGGCAATTCTAATCAACATTCTAAAGCCATCAAATTACTGAATATTTTGGTTCAGTGCTTCGTGGCCTAAACAGTAGTTTTACAAAAAGAATGAAAAGAATTTAAAGAATTTTGGTACTCCCAGAACTTGTGCCAAAAGGAAATGAAGATGTAAGTAATCTAAAAGGATATTAATGCATTAAAATACTGGTGAATCCAGACACCTGTCATTAAACAGTCTAGATGCGATAGTAGCTGGAGACCTGTGAGCCTTTTTAACAAATGCAGCACATCCAGGGGATGTTTGGATCATAAGGGATGGAGTATAAAATGGTGCAGGCAGAAAAGTGATGACAAAGATCAAATGGAATGAGTTTAGCTTACAAATTTGGAGCAGTTTCTTCGAACTGGTGTGATGCAAACAACGTGCCACACAAGATCAAGACAGTTTTGCCCTTGACACTGTCGCCACTGCTCTCAGTTAAGGATCCCTGTCCTGATTTATTTTTTGACAGGGCAGTTGGGGGTGCCCCAGCTGGTCCCCTCGGCCGCGGTTCTCAGCCGAGTGGGCCAGAACGCGCAGAATTAGCGGAGGCTGTGCCATCCATTGCCTTTCTACGCTACTGCAAAACAGCAGCTCCCAGTTGCTAAGCAGCTGCAGAGCCGTCTTTGCCTTCGCTACCAATCAGCTGTACTACGGGAGCAACATGGGTTCCCCTTGATCGGTGGAGAGGAGCCGGCAGCATGAAAACGGGAGCAGTGGCCATAGCAAAACTGTTTCTTTTCTGGCTGGCTGATGAGCCCCCCGGCAAAAATGGTGGAGCGAAGCGAAGAGACACTTGATGGCCCAGAAGCAGAGGGTGGCAGGGAGGGGAGAGGGAGAGCCAGCATATGTGCACAGCGGAGGTTACAAAGACAGCAGATCTTAGCAGAGCAGGGGGCACGCACCGAGGAGAAAGAAATGGGAGAGAGGCCAAACGCACAGTTCCGAATAAAAAAAAAACCCCAGGAGGAGAGTGCGGCATATGGAGAGGGGAAATAAAGCAGAACTTGCACAGCCTGCGAATAATTGAATAGAAAATACAGGAAGAGAGGGAAGGAGCTTGATTCATTACTGCCCTTCACCTTGTGGAGACGGCTACACCCGGGAAGAGGAGGTGTGGAATACAACAGCATCTTTCATGTTCTGCAGTCAACTGTAGGTTTTACATTTCAAGCCCTGCCATTTGTGGTTTTCTCGCTGCATAGCCCCTGCCTTTTGTTTAGACTCAATTCCTGCAGGCTCTCTTCTTATCTCTGCCTAGTTTCTAATTTATTTTCATACTCGCTTCAGCTTTTTTTCTTTGTTTTTTCAAGGTAAGTCTTAAAATACCATTTCCAGACACTTCAATTGTTTTAACCTTCAAGAGGCCACTGCTAATTTCTAACTGAAGTTACTTTCCACTAAATCTGCAGAGCCATCACAGCTTTTCTCCTCCTCTCTTCCGGGAGCTGCTGATGGAGAACAAGGTTCCCTTCCCAACACCTTCCCCTCACGTTGCCTTTCCTTTTCCCCGCACAATGCCTGCCAGCAGTCCAGGAAGACTTGCCCCAGCAGCCTGCAGGAAGTGGTTCCTGTGGCAGTAAATTAGTACAAATGCCTGACATATTGCAAAAAGGGTGGTAAAAAAGTGTCACGAACATCTGCAGGGGGTTGTGACTGAAAGAGATTCCAGTTCCACCACTGCTCAGCTGCCCACATGAAAAAAATACTTCATGGTCTCAAGCGCCTAGCATGCAGTTGGCTGCAGAACAGGAAATGCCAGTAGAGCTGGCAGGGGAGCAGGGATCTATATGTTCCTCTCTCTGGCTTCTCCAGGCACAGGATTGAGGGACACATTTGTACAGGAGAGTGGGGGGAGGAATTAAAGCTTGTGCAGCTGTTGCCCTCCTCTGTGGTCAGCCCTGGTTTGCTCGGAGGCCTGTCCACTGAGAACACTTTTCCCCAGGTCCAAAATTGAGTCCTAAAAGGAAGACAGGTGCCCGCCCAGCTCTACAGTGGAAAGGATTTGCTCTGGCCTCTGTGTGTGTGTGCATTTCAAGCCAATAAAAAACTTGACACATACGCACTCAGGTGTGTTTTGTACTTGGAAGATTTTTGTCTAAGATACCCGATTCAGAGGCATAATGTATTTGCTTCCTTCCGTTTGTCCGGAGTCCTGTACCTTTGAGGAGGCACTGTCTATATTGTTAGACTTCGAAGATTATTAAAGGTCTAGGGGCACTGACATTTTACAAGGAGATTCAGCTGCTTTTCACACAAGGGCATTTTTAGCATTATGAGAGATGTACGTTCAGTTACCATGGTCTCGACCAGGAAGTCTCCGCGCATAAAGAAATCAGAGCTACTATGCTAATCCTAGTAAGCAACTGGGAACTCCACAGTGTGCTCATTGTTATGATGAGAGTCAGGAAGGGTGAAGTGTGTGCAGGAAGGGAGAAACGCACATGAAACATGCCATCAGGGACAGCAGTGTTGATCAAGCGCATGCTGGGCAGCAGGCCAGCCTGCGTCTGGCCATGACCCTTGGGCTGGAGAAGCACTGGCAGGTTGCTGCCCTCTCCGTGGCTGCACGCACCAGACCACGCCACTGCCACGATTGCTCAAACACCTTCCCGACCTGCTCCGGTGGCTTGCAGTGAGGACCTCCAGCCAGGCCACCCTGCACTCAACCCATCCAGCTCCCAGAAGCACAACACTGGCCAAAAATTACAGCTCCGAAGCAAATATGACACAACTACAACTGGGTTTCTTTCCAGCACCTCAAGGTATTAGCCTGCTCTGAGCGTCGCTGTTTCTTTGCAGGGTTTGCTCTGGCTGGGTTAATGGCTACTTTCAGGTCTAAGATAAACTCAGTCTGGGTCTGTCCTTTCTCTAGCGATGCTCTGACAAGCCACAAACCTCTCTGGCTCCTGCCAAACCTCCGTCCCTAGGTATGAGCTTCTTCCCAGCCAGACAACGACAGAGCAAGTGCTTCCTGCTTAACTCTCCCTGCACATCTAGCACTCCACAAAAAAAACAAGCAGAAGTTACGGTGTCTCCTGCAGGGATATAAACAGAGAATCTTATCGTGTCTGAAGTCTGTAGTTGCTGCCTTCCTGTAGGAAGTTTGCACAAATACCAGAGGGGAGGATGTGAACTTCACACGTTAACTGCCCTTAAATGTCAGTGCCATACATTAGTCAGCAAAAGCGTGCCCATATTTCATCCACGGTCCTTTCTCTTATAGCCTACTGTGCCACCTTTATTTCTCCTCCTGTGAATATTCCCAGTTTCCTCACATTCTTCTCCAAAAGGTTCGAGAGCTTCCTGCCTGGGTCAGGTGCAAGAGTGATGGCTGTTGCAGAGCCACTGCAGCAATGAAGTGTTGATCAAAGCCTGGCTCTTCTAACGGCTCTGAAAAACACACGCTTGTTCAGGTTGCAGTGTAGCTCGCCTAGTGGAAAGCAGCTTGAGCAAGCCAAACCTGGGATCATTTAAACCTGAGCTTCTCAAAAGTCTCACCAAAAAGTACAACTCCACACATTTCAGGTTTAGTGCAATCTACCAACCAATTTTTGGGGAGCATAACACAGATTTGGCCATCCGCGGTGGATTCGCCTACTCCCTGCTGCATAAAGAAGGTGAGTGGAACTCCTGCTCTGGTGCTGTGGGCATCCTAATTAACATACACTCCCATTGGTTCCAGTCCTCCCTTGTCTCTAAAGCAACAAGAACTCTAAAAGGAAATATCTGTCTCTACCAGGAATTACATACTCTGGGAATAGGGGGAGAAGAAGGGAAAAGCAATCTGAAGATACTGCAGAGAGCACTTTGATTTTGGAAAAAATAACATCTCGGTGCTTGCTGGGTCAGGTGGCGCGTTGGGTAATGAAAACACAGGGAGGCAGAAGCCAGAGGGATTTTAAGGGTGTATACTAAAGAGGTGGGTCGGATACGGGGTAAAAACACATTACTTCCTGAAGGGATTTATTCTCTGCTGCAGATCTGAATGCAGAAAAGCACCTGACGGTGATTGATTTCACGTAGCTCTGTAGCAGAGCCCTGTGCTCTCCTCACTGCCGTGCGCAGGCCTGCGCATCCCTCCTGAACCTGCTGCTCCTCACTGCTCCCCCCGTAGAACAAACCACAGCTACCAACGCAAACGCAACCTGCAGACCTCGCCCAAAACAAGGCATTTTGAATCCCTCTGTCTCCGGCGAATCTCCAGCTTTACTTGTCAGCAGAGAGGTGGAGGATGAGATCCAGCACCAGCGTGATGGCTCTGCCAGCCGGTGTTGACAAATGCCTCCCCATCACCCAGGGAAGCCGTGCCAGCACATCTGGGAGACACACATAGCGCCCAGATCCGCGGGGGCAGTCATGGTGGTGTTGGCAGACGCTTGCTTGTTCATTTCATGCTTTTCAGCAATCAGTCATTGTGTTTGATGTTCCAGAAAAGCATGGGATGATCTTAACGCATTTTTTACAGCAGAACTTGGCTGGAGAGCTCACACTTCAGCGAGGAATGGAAACTTGAAACTGCCCCTAAGCACCTACTGTATCAGGCTGAGATGATACCGTGTTGATTTACACACTCTTCAGATTTGTAAAGCGGGGTTTCCCCCCAACCTCACAACTGCAAAGCCAAGAACTCAGTTTCTAACCCAAGGTGAGATTCAAAGTAGAGCACGTTGGCCAAGCATACATCAGGTAGGCCACTTTGGACCACATCCCTGAGTTAAAGCATACCAAAGAAAATAACCCAAGAAACAGGATGTGTTCCCCATAAATTGCTGCTTTCTAGGTAGTAGTTAGTGTGTAGTTTATGAGCAAAACCTGTGCAGACCGCATTGAAGTGCCTGAATATTGGCTGCCTGCTTTTTCTGAGTTGTGGGTCGAATTTGGCTAACGGCTTCTGTTGCAGACCTTTGTCCTGTTTTCTTTCATAGCCCTCTGAACTCTAAGGTAGCATTTGAACAGATTTTATGTAGAGTTTCTTGAAAGAGTTTTGCACTGATTTAGTGCATGGGCTACTTGAGCCAAGTGAAACAGGAACTATATTCTGAAGGCATAAAAAGGCAGAAAGGAAATTTTCTTATTGAAATATAATTTTTCCACATTACTTAATAGTCTAGAAAGTTAATACCTTTCTGGCAGAGCTTCCCACTAGGGAAAAAAAAAAAAAATATGGTTCCTACTCAGCCAAACAGCAATGTAATAATGTTTTAGGTTGGGTTAAATGCCTTAGAAACTGGCAGGTGTAACAGCCACCTTGCCTTCAGTGAAAAAGGCAATTGAGAGCCCTTATGAAACAAGGGATTTACATCAGTAGGAGCTACTACACAAAAAACAGGCACATGGCAAGGTCTGAATAGATGGTGAATCATGTGGCCCAAGGGATTTTTCGGGGTGGGGGCGTGTGTGTAAAATATCAGGCCATGAGGACCAGATGGTGGAGCTCTGCGTGTGCATGAGAAACAGCAAGAAACACCACAGCAATGGATACTGAGACACAGCTGAAAGTCGCGGAGACAGAGCTTTGATTGTCAAAAAAAGATATTTCCAGGGTTGAGTGAGGTTTGAAAGAGGCTTGGGATTGTGAGCAGAAACACAACCGCAAAAAGAAAATTGTACAGTTCTGTAAATAAATTGAAATACCTTGAGTATATACCTAGCTTTGTCACAAGCTTCTCCTCTCACACCGATACTGTCACCCATAACTTCTTTGTGTGTGCCCACTACAGTTCAGCTCTCCTACGTCACACTTTCCCCTTCCTTGTCTGCCCTGTCAGTTCACACTAAATTCTGAGGGGCAGAGATTGTTCTTCAATGAGGGTCTGTGCACATGACAAACAATTGTGTAACATCTGAAATTTACCGGAAATTCTACTTACATGGTAAGTCCCATTCTTTAGGGTCTGTCTTTTCTGTTGCAAACTCTTCAGGGCGTTCTCTCTTGCTCTGTATGTACATCTTGTAGTGGGAATTCGTCGCTGAAAACACAAATAATTAATATATAAAATAAATATTTAAAGGTCCATCTTGTTATGCACATTCTTAACTAAGTTTATGAATATTTCCTTTGACATAAATGGGGCTCCTTGTTCCTATTGTTAAGTTTATGTTTAAGTCTTTGTAAAGCTGGAGTCTGTATTAACAAGAAGAAGATTTGTAAGAGCATTTCAAAAATGTAGTTCTAAAGACAGTTATGAAGAACAGGTCCCCATTCTTTTCTAGCTTATATTACCATATAAACTAATAATGTGAGTATACAGCAGATGGCGTGTGCTGTCACTCCTCTCTGCAATTGTGCCTGCAAGGAAGTACCGGTAGCCTGAGACCTTGCTGGTTAACTAAAATAGTTGTATTTTCCTTTAGAAATACTACTGCAAGCCACGCTTCTTAGCCTCAGGGCATGCACTAAGAGCTTAACTGACTAGAAACTCAAAACTTTTACAGTATTCAGCATTCCTCCACACAGAAGAACGTAACTAACCGGAATATTTTGTCCAATCTGTTAATATATTTGCTCTTGAAAACAGTATTTTGTGAGCAGAAATATTTACAGTTGTGCTTCTCTTCCTCACTTGACTCTATAATAATCACAAAACTCATTATTAAATCTCCGTTTCCTTGACTTCTTCAAGCACATCACAAGAGAGGCAGCACGAGCGCCTTGGTGGTGTTTCCTTAGGAGGTCAGGCTGAGGATATTGCCTTGAGGTTCTTCCATTGTACCAGACCTGCCCAGGAGGCTGCAGGCACGTTTCCCTGGGGTCAGTATTTTGAGAAATGCAAGTATTGACTTATTTCATCACCCGGTGTTGTAAAAAGTCTTAGCTTAAATATTAAACCCAATCGGTGAGTCTTTTTTGGGTTTCCTCTAATCACCCATCAACAGCATCTAAAGCATTAAAGCACCTTTTAAAAATCATAAACTTCCCGCAGTTTTCCTAGGCCGTGTGCTAACCTTTCACTCCTTCCTCGGCAATCGTGAAGCGACAAATTGGTAACAAGACTGGAACGCAGATATTTACCATACCCCGTTAAAGTCTTGATTTTGGGCCACTCGCCGTAAATCTCTAGAGATAAATTGACTCTTGAACTGCGGACGTGTAAGCTTTTGATGAAACAGAATTTGTGCCAAAATCAATATACAGGCCAAAACAGAAGTAAAAGGACACTTGCAATTAATGATTACATTTGAATTTTACTAACAGAGGGTTGGATCTTCCTGCATTTCAATCACTGGCAGAATTGCATATTAGATTTTACTGTTTCAGAGTCAGCAAAATATGTTTAGCTTTTCCATAGGATGTCATATCCCTAAAGCGCCGCATACCTGTTAATTAAAAATAAGTAACTGAGACTCTGAAATACTGTGTTTCATCAGTACTAAGCTGATTCACTACAAATAGAACATCCATTACTTAAAAAGAGTCTTTGGAGTGTTTGCAGTTGATTTGATAATCTTCTCATTTTGTATTGTTTCATCCCGAATCTAAAGGTGTACAAATCTAAAACATTTTTATAACTATAAAATGTAAAAGGAGACAAAGCTGTGAGAAATGTCAAGGTTGTTCTGTGAGATTTGCAAAAATCAAAAACAAAAGCAAAAAAAGCAACCTAAAAATGACCCATAAAATACTTTTAGCCCCCCCAAAAAAAACTTTTATGGCAGTAACTGACTTTAAAAAAACCCTGAATTACAGTACTCAGATACAGGAAGACCACTCAGACTTATCTGCAGATTGTAGCATACATAATATTGTCATGCTGGTTTTGAGCCAGGTCCAAATAAATTGTTTCAGGGTAAAACAATTCTTTCCTGGACCATTCATTCCTGTGCGATACGGGAATACCCTCAGCCATTACAGCCAACACGAGCAGCTTTTACTGGGCTCCAGATAAAGACGTGTAAGATAGTGGTTCATAAAGCATCTTTTGGACAGCGTGTGTATTCTACATGCTTGCATCAACTTTTTCCTCAGCAAAATCATTAGCTTTACCTAGGTATGAATTTGGCTGCTTTATTATTATTTGCATTATCTGACATTTGGGGGGGTATATCCCTCCTCCTCCCTATTACCGGAATATCCTTTTTCTAGCTTTTTGTTTGCCCTCTGCACAAAGCAGAGTCTTCCTTGGAAGAGATGAGGAGCACAGTCGTGTTTGCACTGGGTCTGGAAGGCCATCTAGTGACACAACCGCGCAGGAGAAAATGCAAAACCCTCTCCGAGTTGTGATTTTTTTTTTCTTAGTTGAATTAAATGCTCTTTGCCACACTCAGGTATGCCCTTGGGGGTTTGTTGCTATTCCCACAAGTGGCATTTCAAAAATTTTAGAGTCAATTTTGATTTCTCGAGAACTGATGGGGTTTATTTGAGATGGAGCATGCTGTCAATCCCTGCTAGGAAAGAAACACGAACTTTTTTTTTGTGCAAAATGGTGGCAGATTGGCACCTGAGCAGGTCAGTCACCAACACAGCATCTCTCCCCTGACCTGGGTATTCAGAGCCGAACGTATCTGGCTGTTGTGATCCCCTGCCTTCCGTGGTACAAAACAATGCCTTGGGACCACCACATCGCTGCAATTAAAATGAGAAATTCCGATTTATTTTCATCGCAGCTCACCTTGGATGGCTGGGACTGGGTGAATAAGCGACGAGCGGAGCTGTAGGTTCCTACTGGAGCGATAAATACAGCCGAAAACAAGCGGCAAGTCACCACCACTGCCCGTGCCAGCAACAAGACGTGTTTTGGTGGGTACCCTGGGGGGTCTCTGCCTCCCCCCCGCCGTGGCTGGCGTGGGACCCACCGCACGCTCTCCTCTCGGCTGTCGGGATGGGGATCCTCCGCTGCAGACACTGAGCTGAACAGGGAACTGGGAGACATCCCCTCAGAGCTGGGGTGAACCAACATGGCGCTTCAACTCCAGAGGGGCTCCCTGGAGGAAGAAACGAGGCCTGGGCGGGAGGACGCTGGTGCTGGTGCCACGACGGGGATGAGCATGGAGGGTCGATGGGAAGTGCGAAGGGAACCGAGCCCAGGTGGATGGAGGAGGCCTTGGAGGCTGAGCCCGAGGACGGGGGTGAGCAGCCCCTCTGGGTTTGTGGGGAGAGGCTTGAGGGGGCTCCTGCGGCGCCCACGGGGCCACCCCAGCGCCGGGGCCCCCCGGGGCAGCCGCCCAGCCG
>VZZY01014309.1:417607-441962 GCA_013400335.1 Eurystomus gularis | reverse complement strand
TCCCGGCCCAGACCCTTCTGCTCCCTTTGCAGCAATACGTGCCGTCCGTCTTCGAGAAGTACGCTACCAGCGTGACGGTGGGCAAGAAGGAGGTCACCCTCAATCTGTACGATACCGCAGGTAAGGGGGGGTCACAGCAGGCTTCCCTTCTTCCCAGTCCCGACAGTTTCAGGGGCGGCTGCTGGGATGGGACCGCGCTGGGGCCTGGGACTGAGCGCAAAGCCAGCCCCTGGGTTTCGTCATTTCGGATAAATGAGCGGAAAGGGCTTTTACCGGTGTAAAATGCTGCTCCCGTGAGTGTCCCCGTTACTTCTGTTCCAGCAGCGTCTGCAGTGTCAGCTTAAATCAGACTGATACTCAAAGACAGTAAAGCTGGATGTATTTTCCTATTGCCTTTCTACTAGCATGCTTTTAGTGTAATATCGAGTCAGGGCTGCTAAAGTGGAAACAAAACAACAACCATTACCTGTTGCATGCATGAATGTGCCTTCCAGGAAAAATAAAAAGGGTCCCTTGTCTACTGGCAGTTCTAGCCATGGACTCGTTCATTATCTTCACAACCCAGTTTATTAAGAAAATCACATCACATAGCAGACATATCTGAAGGCATTAAAGCCCAGTTCCCAGATGCAAGGCATAATACAGTCAACCAGGAAAATATTTTAATCTCCTGCCACGTGCAATCGAATAGTGAAGGCGAAAAACGCTGGTTTGTGTTCAAAATAAAAAGGCTGTAGCAGTAACAGTTATTTGAGCATTCTGGTAGTTTGTTCAGGTTCATTTCAGGAACTTGTGGAATGGTTTTGTGTTCAACTTCCTTCAAAGTTTCTAGACTGTAATCCAGCTGTTCCTAAACAAACCCTGAAATTGACACATGCTCCATTTCAGCTCAGTGTAAATCATCTGTTTCACTTCAAGCCTGCGGAGTTGTTCCAGATTTACACCAAGACAAATAAGAACTGAATGTAGTCCATGTTCATTTTTAATAGTAGTCAACCACACTTACCTTCTTGCATACCATACCTGGTATCTGAATAGGTAGTTGTAAAGGTTTTTAATCTAAAAGTGAATCTTCCTGCTAATCTTTACAGCAGTATAGTAAGATCCTGAGCACCCAATTTGCCAATTTATCTTCTTGTGTCAATGTTACTGTTCTCGAGTCTAGGGATTTGGATAATACAGCTTCTGAATGGCAAGGCTTTAGTGTTATAAGCCTTAAAGGAAAAGAGAAGGGCTGAAATCTAATGTGAGCAACCAAAAAGGGATTTCCTTAATATACTGTGTTGCCACACTGAACTTGTTGAGTTTTTATGTTTGTTTGCTGTCAGTGTGGAATTTTTGCCTGTCACGCAGCTCTTGATACTTGGCTGGCTCATTTAACATCAAGCTGCTGCTTCCAGCATTTGCCTTTGGAGTCTCTTCCAGGCTTTAAGGAATGTGGGCTGGATCCAGAAACTGTAGTAGGTAGGGCAAGCTCAGTATTGCAGCACTAAACTCTCGCAAGCCTGACATAAGTGCCCAGCTCCTTGCGTCATGCAGGGAGCTCAGCTCTGCACAAGACCTTTGAGCCACCACCAGCCTGGAGAGAGTTTGCTGGACCCAGTGCTGGTGGCTTATCATAGAAATGTTTTAGGTTGGAAGGGACCTTTCAGGCTCATCCAGTCCAACCCCCTGCACGGAGCAGGGACATCTGCAGCTAGAGCAGGTTGCTCAGAGCCCCGGCCAACCTCACCTGCAATGGTGCCAGGGATGGGGCAGCGACCACCTCTCTGGGCAGCCTGCGGCAGGCTCTCACCACTCTCAGTGTCAAAACTTTCTTCCTTTTATCTAGTCTAAATCTCCCTCTTTTAGTTTAAAACTGTTAACCCTTGTCCTGTTGCAATGGGCCATGCTAAAAAGTTTGTCCCCAGTTTTACCGTTTCCTTGTTCAGCAGAAGTGTCTACCCCTCCACGTGTAGTTCACAGTATAAAATCTGTCTTGGACCCAAGTGCTGGCAGACAGAGAGAACAGAGCGTGGCGTATTTTGTCTCACAAGACACTCTGGGAAGTGGAGATGCCGTTGTTACCTAGCTGGCAGAGCCGTTTGCCATGAAGGAACAATTGCTTTCTATCTCTCATCTGGAAACCTTGAAACCTAGCATGTTTCACCTCCCAAAGCAGTGTCACAGCCACCAGGCTACAAGTTGCTAGAAGCTGCTGACACTTGTCTCCTCCCTTCCTGTTAAATGTCTTTTGCTTTACATGAAACACATTAAGATTCTCAGATGCAAAGAAGGGGGTGAGGACATTGCCACCTTGGTTAAGGCATTTGCTTGGGAGGGGGAAAACGTGAGTTTTGGTTCTGTTTTAAAGCTGCTTACATAGTTTTGTGTTACCAGTCCATATCAAACTCTAATTCAGGCAGCTTTTGATCCTCTTTCTGAAGCTGGAAGCTATGCTAGAGGAAGGACATACTTGAGCACACATTTTAATCCCATCCTGTTTTTAACAATACAAAACTGATGTTGAGTTCCTTAAGGGTTAGACTAGAACCAAGAGTTGGGTCGTGTTCTTGAAGTTCAAATAGTGCAGTAAGAGAAGAGCAAGGGGAGTGTCTGGTTTAGGAGACAAGACAGCTCCTGTCCCTCTGCCATGCGGATGCAGCATGGGAGATGCAGTTTTGGAATCGGTGTTTCACTATGTTGCCTCACTTCTGTCGTATCGTACAGCAGCGGTTCATTAAATTCCTCTCAGCTGGGTGATGATGCTCTGGGATGCGTGTACAGCAGCAATTGCAGCTTAAAGAGGAGTCTTAAAACATACAAGTTCTTACTGGAAGTACAGTGGTTTAACAGTGCAGCATACTGGCCACCTTTTGTGAGTCATCTTCGGACTCACTGAACTGCTTGAGTTGGTCTGGCTCTTTAAAATCCTGACAGATTTACACTTGTGTTTTGCTTCTTAGGCTGAAAGGTTCACAAATCAATCAGATTGTCATAAAATAATTTCAATTCAAAAGCATGTAAACCCATTTCTGAGGTGAAGGACTTCAGCTGAGCACCATGTAGCAGCGTAGGGGAGGAGAAGGAAAAGCTGTTCTTCTAAACAGTGCCACTGGATCTTCATGATGCACCCAGTGCAAAAAGGACTTTGATATTTTTAGTCTTGCACAGAGCAACCCTAAATAGAGCTGTGTGTGCTTCAGTGCCATGGGAAGGTAACAGACAGCTTCAGCTCCTTGGGCTGTTTAAAGTTAGAAAGATTCTTTGTATTGTCAGGTCCTGTGCAGTTTGAGACCTTGAGCTTGTCCTACTTACTAAAGGAGGACACAAAGTGCCAAGAATGAAACATTTCAAGGTACAAAAGCTATTGGTAACAAACGAAGAATTTTGGTAACAAACGAAGTTAGTCTAAAATACGCTGGAGTAACAGTTTTTGATGAGACTTTTGTACTATGTTGCTCTGTCTTCCTCACCAGAGGCACCTCTTGCTGCTGCAGGAAGTCGGTGGTACAATGATATTACAAAGGCCTTACACACTTATCTTGTCTGCAAACAGAATTGCAGCTGCTTATTCAATTAAAATTTTCCGTTTCTTGCTGTGCATGATAGAAGCAAAGGCATTGAGAGGTAAATTAATTTTTTACACACTAAGGAAGCAGCGTTGACGCTTTCGCTGCAGCTGAGACACGAGGTTCGATTTCTGACGCTGTTCAGCACAAGACTTTCTCAGACTAAAGAAAGGAGCAAGCTGGGCTGGGGAAAGCTGGGGAGGAAGTAATGCCTCATCATTGTGGGCACTCGCTCTGACTGGCAGGAAGCACATGCAAAGCTTCCAGTGGGGTTTTTCAGGTCTGTAATGACAGAGGCACGGCAGCCTGAGGCCTTAAGAGAAACTCTAAAAGCTGGTATATGCAAGAATAATTTTCCATAACTTCAAAAGGGAAGGCATGCCTGAGGAAGACAAAAAAATCCCAACTTTTAAATTGAAGTATGCCCCCTCCACACCCAAATATCCTCTTCTGCTGGCTTTATTCCTGCCAAGAACGTCTATTTCCCAATTTTTAAAAAATAGAGTAGTGAAAAAACACCTGGCAAGCAAAGAACCATGGTATTCCCATGGAGCCTGCGGAATAACAACTGAAAAAGAATTGGGCACATTTCTGCGTGCCTGTGAGGGTCACCATCGCATGGTTCCATGTTCATTGTGCAGTATTACAGACAACACGTAGGAAGTGGTTGGCTGGCCTCGACCGGGTGGCAGGATGTTACCTTCTTCCGCACTCGCTGGCGGTTGGTGGCGGTGGGCAGTGCTGTGGTACATCAGGACAGCACGTAGTGGTAGACTCTTCGGCTGGTGAGTCATGGCTCCATCGTTTACCCTCTCTCGGTGATGGCAATGGGTGTTGAGCTCCTTTATGGACTGAGCAACACACAGCCTGGCACTTCTTTGGTGGTGAAGGGGTGAGGAAGAACAGACAGAGGTGAACACATACATGAGACTGAGACCTGTGGTTTCACTTCTTCCCCCCTTCACCATCAACCATCACTTGAGGTCCCACCCCACCGTAGGGTCCAACTGCAGTGACGTGGGTTACGCAGCATGTCACAGAGGCACACAGGAGCGTGACCTTTGCAAAGAATTAGCACATTTGAGGTGAATTCAGCTGGATGGAGTTTTTTCTTTAAAAAAACTCCAAACAGGGTCTGTGATGCTACAAGGAATTGAGGAAGGCAGAAGAGTCACTGATAGGCTCACACGCAAGCACATGTTTACCTGATTCTTCTACAGCACACGTGGGGGTTTTGCACAAACATCCACTTACTGCTCGGGTTCAGCCCTATTCCTTCATTTTAAAACTCTTCTAGTAGAAGACCTAAATCTGTGCCAAATTAGCTCTGACCACAGACTGAGCAGCTTTACAGAGAAAAAGTCTCCCAGGCCTTTTCTTGCATTTTGTCAGCAGCACTTAAGGACGGGGGTTGAAAGAGATTGTTTTCAGTGAGAGATGTTGATGTTCACACACAGCTTGATCCGAGTCTTGTTACATTCTCAGCAACTGAAGAACTGCATCTGAGCACTAAAATAGCTTCCTCTCCTTCCAAGTGAGAGCTGCAATCACCCGACCATAATACAAGTTAAGCAATTACCATTACCACCTAACCTTCCCCCTGCGGTCTCTGCGCTACACCTTGTTCTGTGCTCGGTATTTGAAATTCCAGGTTTGCACAGAGCCATGTTTTATACAGCAGCATTTTCTCGTGTGTTTATTTTCTCCATTTGCTTAAACCGTAACTGCCCAGCCGGTTTGGAAGATGAAGGTACAGTTCACTGGGGCATATCTGCAGTTTTTGACTTGCAGTACAGTGTATTTGTATCACTTCACAGGAGACACTTCTGCTATCCCATCCAGGAGAGTATGAATTCAGCTGTATGTTCTGATTCCAAGCAAATAAACACATTTCTTCCCAGGGGGATGGCTCCCGTCAGCCTCAAAAATTGCCAGCAACAATTTGGAGGACCTTTTGATTTTAGAAGCTATGGTGGTAGAAGCTCAGGGGCATGAACTTGGACAGGGAAAGTCACACACAGCACATAACACTAGAGGAAGTTGGGGGGGGGGAAGCGTTTGGCACCTGATGTGTTTAACGCATTTAGAAGATTATTTCAGCAACAAAATGGTAAATTGGTTGCAAACAAGTACATGGATTTGGGAGAATAAGAAGGGCTAAACAGCACAGTCTGCTCTGAATGTTTATACAACACGCATAATTTTGTCAGTTGTCTATTATTTCTGGATTAAACCTTGAGGGATCAATCCTCCTTTGTTCTGCACGTCGCCCACAGACCACGTTGCTCTTGTGGGAGTTCAAATACAGCGTGGTCCAAACCTAAGATTCCCGTTTTACAAACATCTTGGGCAAACTGAATAATGGCTTATCCAGTAGGGATGCCTTGTAGTAACCCCTACTTGACCGATCAGTTTAATTAAGGAGGGGAGGAAAGTACTGTAGAATTACTTGCCTTCTAGTATCTGCAATTCTTCAGATTGCAGCTGGGGCCCAGCACGTTGGCTGGAGTGCTGAGAATGTGACTGGGACTGAGCCAGGTGCCAGGGCAGGAATAACTGGTATAAAGTTGGGACACGCTGAAGTTTTCAGCATCCCTTCATTTGAAATATCAAGACAAAAGATTTGAGAAGCGTAACTTCTCTGTGAGGCAGTGTCTGGGCTGTGTGCACGTGGTGTGGATCGCGGGAAGGAAGGACATGCCCAGTTCTTGTTTTGGAAACTCGGTGCATCACAGAGACATACCTGATTCCAGTGGCCGCGTTTGGGTGGTAAATGGATCGTCTACAGACTGCTTAAATCACTGTTTCTTCCTTATTAAGCCTCTGAAAAAATGTCAAATGAAAAAGATCTTTTTTTTCCCCCTGAGCTGCCAACTCTGGTAATTACTGCTTTCTTGAACATAGCCTCTCAAAGCAAGACTCCTTCAGACCCCGGCACGGCCACTACTGCTAAGTCATAAGTACAGCAAGAGTACAGGTCTGAAGCAAATTAGCCTCCTCTTGTCAGATCACGTGCTAGAATATCCCTAATCAGAAGTACGACAAATCCCCTGCTTTTCCAGAATTCAGTAGCATCCCTATGCTCCGATGTGTAGTCCTGCTTCAAAGACCAGTTAAGCCTGGCCTCACGTCTTGTAAAATCACATACGTGCTGCGACAGCGGGAGCAGTGCGAAAGGCACAGCGTGCTCATCGCTGCTTCCTCTCAGCTCCCTGGGCTGGAAAAAGCAACTTTGCCACTAAGATTTTTACTTCAGCATTTGCATCTAGCAAATCTGGTGTTATTCCTCCTCACAGCATCGCACGTGCAAATGTACCGGGGCGAACGGAGCCACTGCCAAATTGCAAGTGTTTTAATCGGTAACTGTCAAATTCCTCTTGCTGGTTTTGCTTGTGAGCAGCAGCGTGGCAATCAGTGACTCCAGTGGCTTCTAAGTACTGAGTGGTTGGACAAAGCAGGCTTTTCATAAAGCATAAAACTTGCCAAGGACATGTTTCATATTCAAAAGTATCAGTTTTGTCAGTGAATTTCCTGCATTTAGGGGAAGAAATTCTACAAGTGTGGAAAACTTGCAGCCTATGCAATTATGGTACCATTGTTCTTGATTCCAAATACGTATCTTTACATATTCCCATCATACTGCTTGTTAAGAACAGAGATTTCTTTTATCCAGAGTGTTCTCTGTGTTTCAGGGCAGGAGGACTACGATCGGCTACGACCGCTTTCTTACCAGAACACCAATGTCGTGCTAATTTGTTACGATGTCACGAACCCCACTAGCTATAATAATGTTGCAGCCAAGGTAAGAGGCTTTCATAATTGCTTCAAGCTTTTAAGTGAATTACGTACGCCTGATACATGCCAAGATGTCACATGAAAAAGAGCCAATGCATTTGGTGTCGTGCAGATCACTCATCCTGCGCTGACCTGCAGGCCACCGAGGTGAGCTCGACCTGGAGCTCACCTCTCCATGGCTCTGGGGTTGACTCTGCAGGACACTACAGATCAGACACCAGCAGTGAAATCGCTGCTTTATCTAGAGCGATGTCACACAGCCAGCATTGCATACCAGTGTTTTAAATTCAAGTCTCCTTCCATCACGTGCACATTTAACTACCGGGGAGAGATGTGAGCAACCACTTGTCTGTGCCAGCACTTCTGTAACGCTCCGAAGTAGGAGTTGTTGTACAGAGCACCAGCAAAACCTGGCCCAAATTCTGCTCTTAACGATGGCTTTAGAGGACTGAATTTAAACAGATTGTTGTACAGAGCACCAGCAAAACCTGGCCCAAATTCTGCTCTTAACGATGGCTTTAGAGGACTGAATTTAAACAGATGCTTTGGTATAGCAAGAGATGTCACCTCTGTTTTTATAAAGCAACTGATTCTGGGTAGCACTTTTAAGTGTTCCTGCAATGTAAATAGTGCATGTCAGACCCCTGCCACTCGACTAACAACTTCCAAACCTCTGAAATTGAAGCATATATTCAACGCTGGTCCTGTTCCTTGGCTTTATTTTTCTGATTAAAAAAAGCCCGATGTGACGGTTTTGTTTCTCTCCCATCAGTGGCATCCTGAAGTGAATCACTTCTGCCGAGGTGTCCCGGTGGTACTGATCGGCTGCAAGACAGACCTTCGGAAAGACAAAGAACAGCTGCGCAAGCTCAGGGCCTCTAAGCAGGAACCCATTACTTACAGCCAGGTAAATACAAAGGCATCGAAAGCGGTGCCCTCTTTGCAAGGGATGAGGCACACCTCCTGCAGTGGCGTTGTTCCTCACAAGTACAGTCACAGATACTCCAAAATTAGGTGATCCCAGTGTCCAGATGAAGAAATTCTTGACAGCCAGCACTACCCGGCGTTTCTGTGAGTCCTTTGTGGAAGTGGCCAAATCACCACCTGTTTTTAGTACCAAAGTAAAGAGAAATTTGAAGAGCATTTCACATACCTTGGGGTGTCTGAAAGGACACTACTAGCTATGCCTTCTTAGGCTCACGACATCTCATTCTTGTTTCTTTTCACAGCTGGGTTATTGCTGTTACAAATCTGTAAAGCCTCGACAAGTTTGTTGGATTCCCTTCATAATTTTTATTAGCATACATTGCTACCGTATCTGGTACTTTGGTCAGGATTGTGATAAAGCCACGAGAGGCTGGGATACATGTTACAGGATTAAAAATACTGACTGTTCTGGAAAAAAAATGCGTTTTGCAAACCCTATTTAAACAAAAAATAATCCTTTCAAGGACAATAGCAAAAACATCTGCTAGGCTTCTCTAACCTAAGAGACTTTTCTTTGAAGTCTCTGAAGTAATCTCTAAAAATATCTACATATTATCAAATGTTTTCAATTTAAGCGTTACAAAGCAGTGAGATCTACAACTAGTGTTGCCACAGCAGCCCAGCTGTCCTGGGTACAGGAGAAGCAGCGATGGAACAGCTTGTCCCATGTCACGTGAGACCTTTCTGCTCTGGTCTCCCAGTTTTGGGTTGGTTTTTTTTTAAACTACAAAGCCATCCTCTTCTCATCTCACGTTTCAAACCATTTGAGACACGAGTCTGGAGAACAAGGCTAAGTGCACTCAGACCTTGAATGAATCACTACTTTTTCTAAACGGCATAAAAAGAAACTGCAACTGCATCACCGCTGAACCACGCTGGGACTTTTAGCTTGTCTTTCTTGCACACGAGATGAGATGCCCGTCCTGGGACTTTGTGAACAGCTACGGATTATCCCTCATTTGCATTCATCACCCTCCTGTGAAGTTGAGGGCAAGCAACAGACACTGAGGCCTCATGCAACTAAATTCCAGGGCCCACACAACGTACAAACTTTGTCTCCTATGTGAGCCTTCCCACTTGGTTTTTTTCCCCTTAAATATACACTACCTCAGTCTTTTACAGCTGATGGCATCTTGAGTCACACAACGTGATGCTTCCCCTGCCAGGCACAGAGGCGCTGAACAGCATCTGCCAGCACTGCAGCTTGCAAACAGCTGGAAGGAGACAAACTTTGCTTAAATGTGCTGAAGAAAAATCCCCCCCGAGTGCTCCAGTGACCCCATTCCCAGGTCTTATAATGAATAAATGCAGTTTGTGGGTTGCAGGCCTGGAATTCACACTCCAGGCCCCACAGGCGTTCAGAACTGGGGGCTGACTCCGCAGTGACAGTAAAAGGATCACAAGCAAAGTAAGAGATTGCCGCGTTTTCGCTTTCGCGCAGCCGGGATTGCATGCACACGGTTTTAGGCTCCAGTCTGTTCCCACTGCATGCATTTGGGTGAGGCTGAGAAACGCAGGCACCCGTCGGCGTGTATGAGGATTTCGGCTGAGCCCTTGTGATGCTCCAAAGCAAAAGTCAGTTCCTGCATGTGCACCAGCAAAACGAGGCAAGACACTGGTCCCGGTTCTGCTCTTGCCTGTGACATTCAGTCCTAAAGGTGACATCACATAACACTTAAGGTCAGGCCTGAAAAAATAGCGCTGCGTAGACATCTTACCCTCATTTCTTTTCAAGAAATTTAATCCTGAGACTATTTTTACGCTATCAGCAGCCTGCATCTTAGTCTCTAATGCAGTGAACTGTTGGGCCAGGCTCTAGATCAACATAGGGAGGAAAAAAAAAAGTAGTCTCACTTTACCACCAGTGCCACTCACACTCCAGCACTGTGCTCAGAGGCGGCTTCTTCCTGACCTCACGATACGAAGCTGTACCAAAGAATTCCCTTTCTTTCCCATCTCACCTTCCTCCTCCCAGACGCTCGTCTTGCATCTTTTCTTACCTTTTGTTCTTTCCAGGGTGAAGCGGCTTGTCAGCAGATTCACGCCGAGGTTTATCTGGAGTGCTCAGCAAAATGTCGTGAAAACATTGAAAATGTTTTTAAGGAAGCAACAACCATCGCGCTGAACGCCATGAGAAAAGCCAAGCGCCACAGGAAACGGACGGTGTGCTCCGTGGTGTGACCCGGACTGCAGGAGAGCGCTCAACGCACAACAGATTCAGGTTTTCAAAACAGCCTAACTTCAAAGACCTTTATTTTTCATTGTATGTTTGTACTCCTAGAACGATTTTTATTATAAAATCTGAATTATTTTTTAGTATGTTTGCACTTTTATTGCACTGCTCTCCCACGGTTTCCAAAGCTCTTTATTGAGGGTGCTGCATGCCTTTGTCCAGCTGGCTTTTGCTCCTAATTGCAAATGACCACTAGTCAGGGCTTGGACTCACTAAATTGCAACAAACAGCAGCTGCTACTATGACTTAATTAGTGGGTTCTTTTTTTCCTCTGCACAATACTTGTGGCATGTTACAGCTACAATTTGCTGTGTCTCTTTCAAGCAGAAAACCCACAGCCTTTAGAAGTGACATTAGATCAGCTCATCGGGCACCTTTGAAGAGACAGTAACAAAGTTCTCTTTTCAAATTAACCTACTTGGTGGCCTCAGGCTGCCCAAAGAGCGCGCAGACAGAGCATCCACCACTGCCCCTGTGCCACCAGACCAGCTTTGCAGAGCTGTGTCTTTAGAGTTCTCCTTCCAAGGCCTGCTGCTGTACTAGAATATGAAAACACATCCATGGAAATAATTCAGAAATGGAATGTCATGGAAAAAATACTTCATTTGCAGCACTCAAAGGTAGGAGTGCTCCAAACACCTACGTGTAATAGAAAGTCAGTTTTATAATAAACTTACCTAGCTTATTTAATACATGACATGGAAATATTGGTGCATGCTAGGGGAAATACTTAACTCACGTTCGTTAACTGATAAAATAACCTCTGCTGTTATAAATTAAAATTTTCCCTGTTGTGACAAAGGTGTCAGTTGTCTGTTTATGGATGAGGGAAGGTTTCTGCTGAAAACTTTCTGTACAAGACAAACTACAGCCCACGTACCTCTGTTTTGGAGCAAGCCATCATTTTTTCACATGCAAGGTAAAGAGATCTTGATCACTGAATTTTTTTTTTTCTTCCCCTAACTTGTTTTGATTTAATTGAGGTTTGTGAATCTCTACGAGCTTAAAAAGGATTTATTTTTTTTTTTAAATAAGTGCAAACTTGCACATAGCATTGACTGTGGAAAAATCTTGAATTGTGCAGCCCTTTCTCCACAAGAAGACATTTGTCAATAGGAGACACGGAACCACCCATCACCTTACCCGGTACGGAACTGAAACATCAACGTGCAGGAAGTGACCACGTTTACCCTCAGCTCCATGGTGGGAATCTTTCTTGCTGTTTTTAATCTGAGTTTCTCATGCTGCAGAACTCCAGCTCCTTGCCATGTGCAGAGCTCCCCACCCCTGGAGAAGCGGGCTCAGAACTCAGATCCAGCCGGTTCCAGCATCGCTCTCAAAATAAAACAATTTACATTTCATGAATGGAGAGATCAAAGGATTAAAAAAAAAAAAAACACAAAAAACATCCCTCACAAGGCGTGCAAAAGCCAAGTTAACATAGCAAGATACAGCCCAGCTAGCGTGAAAGTTATTCAGAATATGCAAATTGCAAATTCTTGTTCACAGCCACAGGACAGTGTAAAGGTAATTTTGCTAGCCTTGCAGCAACAGGACTGAGGAAACTACTTTGAGTCCGTAGTACGTATATGTATTTCGTCACGAGCACGCTCACGGGGAGAAGAGCATCGCTTTCAGATCTGCCAGAGCTCTGCTTTCGGAGCACCTGCTGCCCGTCTGGGCTTTGTGCTCGCTCCAAGGAAACCTTCACTGGCGGGAACGACGCTGCCTCGAGCCGCTCACGATACTGCAGCTGGCCTTGGGATGCACCAAGATTACAGCACCCAAAACAAGTTGATTTGGATGAGCGAGCTGAAGTTCAAGCAGCACAGGAGTTGAGCAGGAGGGCAGTTGGTATTCGTCCTCTGCCATGCTCCCGAGCTACCATTTACACTTTTAATTATTGCTACAAGTGCAGCATCTAAAGAAAATATTACGTATTTCCACTGAGCCTGTTCTCCCCTTTCCAGAACAGCACTGGCAGCAAAAAATACTGAAAAAAAACCAAAGTACAACTGCACTTACTGCCACCAATCAAGGCCATTTTAGGGAAAAAATGTCTTGAAAAGCCAACGCAAAGGGCAGTGTAGTTGTTATTAAAGAGGGGCTGAAGCAGCTGCATGTTCAATGGTTTATTTTAGGTGTTTTCCAGGCCTGGAGAGACGACCTGGGCTCCCTGGAAGAGGGCTAGCGGACTTCCCTGCCATTTAAAAACTGCTTTTCCTTGCTTTTGTGTTCAAAAGAGGATTTCTCTTCTTTAAATAGCTTTTTAAAATGCATATAGCAGCAGTATGGTACAAAGATGGGCTTTTTTTTTTCCCCCACAGTACACACGGGTTAGTATTGCCACTGAAAATATGCCTTAAATAAATGCCTTTAAAAACAGCTTTCGGTCTGTATTACTGATCAGCCCGGAGTGTTCATAGACCTTTGCAAATCCAATATCCAGAACTTAAATAAGTGTTAAATATCATTCCAGCATTGGAATTACAGTAGATCCCACATTCTCCCACCACTGGCACTTTGCCAGGCAGGCGCATGCTGCTCTATATACAGAAAAAAAAACCCAAAGCAAACATGTTTTGTATTAAATATAGATAAATAGCAGGACTGCGGAGTGGAGAGCCATGCTCGCGTTAATACTGAGTCTGTGCTGGCAGAGTCCACATCCTTTGCCAAACACGGGGATGGACGAGTCCTTCCGAGCCCATCCTGGGTTTTAGCAGGATCCATCCCAAACCCAGCACCCGCTGTGGGCAGAGGCACAGCGGCCAGCACGTCGGGGTTCACAGCTTCTTCATTTTGTCTTTGTTCTTCTGGAGTTTAGTGTGCACCACTTTGAGAGTAGTAAGGAAGTTCCCGAGGAAGAGCAGCAGAAATGTGAAAGCCAACACAAAAACCTGAGAGGGGAGAAAGGGAAAAAGATTTGAGAGGTGAGGGTACAGCTTTGGCCACAGTTAAACGAGCTGGGGGTTGGTTGGCAAGTCCAAGGATCCATTAGCACAGAGATCCGAGGAGAGAAGATTGTAGCCAAATATTACAGAATCCCAGACTGGTGGGGACTGGAAGGGACCTCTGGAGATCATCTCATCCACCCCCCCTGCTCCAGCAGCTCACCCAGAGCAGGTGCCCAGGGTTGCATCCAGGCAGGTTTGGAATCTCTGCAGAGAAGGAGACTCCACAACCTCTCTGGGCAGCCTGGGCCAGGCTCCGACACCCTCACAGCAGAGAATTTTCTCCTCCTGTTCAGATGGAACCTCCTGGGTTCTAGTTTGTGTCCGTTGCCCCTTGTCCTGTCGCTGGGCACCACTGACAAGAGACTGGCCCCAAATAGACACCCAGCGACGTGGGTTAAGAGGAAGTGTATTTTTATCATGATCATTTAAGTAGCATTTACTACTTCGTAATATTACAACATGGATTATAGTCACTTTTGAACTCTACTAGACAGTAAAATCAAATCCTTAAATTCAAATCTCATGGATTAACATGGTGCTACAAGCACGTCCACTGAACAGCAGCAGCACAGGCGTGGGGGAACGACATGCTTCTGCAGGAAGGTGTGTTCCTCCTGAACACAGTGAAGACTTTAGTTACAGCAAGATCTGACCAAAATAAAGACCACCAGAAAATCTGCACCACTGCATGTGTAATATGGATCAACAATCCAGTATGATCCAATCTGGATCAACAGGAGCAATCCTACAGCTGGAACAACGGATAGACGTGTTTGATAGGTGACAGCAACTAAGGAACCAAGTGGAAGGATCCCTAAAAGTGGGACGATAAAGTGGATAATATATTTAAGTGATTCACCGCCATCGTTTTTTGTCATCATATTTTTGTACGTGTATCCCATGTATCAGCCATAAAGAACCACCAGCAACTCAGCAGCCACTGCTGTTAAACATCTATACACGTGAACAACATGCAGAGAAGTTTACCCACATGTATTTCCTTCCCCCTACACGCTCTGTCTTCAGTTTGTGCAGTCACCCATGGGCGCAGGTCTCCCTACAGTAACTCACATTTAGAGTTCTCTTGTATAGGCTCTGTGCCACTTCATCCTGAGATATTTACGGGGGTCAGATGCCCGAATACCTTTATTGGTGTGGTTAAACAGCCCCCTCTCCCCCTGCTCCGTGCTTTTCCTGAGAACCAACACCCACCTGCCATTCTTTGCACTCCTTATGCCTCGACAATCCAAAAAGCGTGATTGCATTATATAGCTGCCAGAACTACAAAGGGGAAAAAAAAATAAAAGGCATTTTCATTACCAGCAAAAGAAGAACCTTGGAAACACTTGCCACATGTGTGTGAGATCCAAAGCACTTTTCATGGTGCCGCAGCCTCGGTGGCAGAGCCTCCCAGCAGAGGGAGGAGCAGGAGTGCCCAACTTACGTGACCACAGAACAAGAAGGGAAGGAGAAACGTCAGCCCCCGCCACATCCAGGACTGAAATCCTTCTGGAAAAGGTTAACAGAAAAGGCAAGAGTGAGCAGAGAAGAGCCAGGAGCAGAGCTGCAGCCCTCCCCACCCAGACCACCCATGGGCTATTCCCATCCTGCTCCACAATAACCAATTTAAACAATCACAGAATCGTGGAATGGTTTGGGTTGGAAAGAACCTTTCAGGCTCATCTGGTCCAACCCTCTGCAGTGAGCAGGGACATCTGCAACTAGAGCAGGTTGCTCAGAGCCCCGGCCAACCTCACCTGCAATGGTTCCAGGGATGGGGCAGTGACCACCTCTCAGGGCCACCTGCGCCAGGGGCTCACCGGCCCCAGTGTAAAAAATTTCTTCCTTCTCTCTAGCCTAAATCTCCATCTTTTAGTTTAAAATCATCACCCCTCATCCTGTCCCAACAGGCCCTGCTAAAAAATAGACTTGCAGGTTGGGTAGTGGGAGGATGATGAAGATGGGGATGACCAAAACCTCCACCTTAACCCTCTCAAGAGTTGACAGAGATCAGAGCCCTCTGCTCCTGACCCACAGGACCTGAGGAGCAGGATAAAAGCCTCGCTCTCCCTCCTGCCTTAGGACACAGGGAGGAGGTGGCAGCTCTGCAAAGCTGGCTCTCGGACGGGCACACAGCCCTCTCCCCACTGCCTCATCTCAAACTTCTGAAGAAGCTTTGCAAGCCAAGTGTTGCAGAAAACCTCACCTACTGTAAGGTCCAAGTGGTTTCTCTCCCCCAAAGCACGGAGTCTATAAAGGCAGCCCCTTTGATAATAATACTGTAGGAACTGAACACAACCTGGAGAAGGAGATAAAACATCACCGCGTTGGCTATTCAGCAGTATAAACACATCAAACTATTTTAATGATGTTTAACTCAATAGCACTTAATTATTATTTATATTTGTACATTCCATATTGGTATGCTATCTTTGTATTCCTACAGTTTAATACTCCAGTACGTACCAAGAAGCAGCATTCTCTTCTAAGCACGCGAGACGCAAAACTATTTTACCCCAGGGATTAGCAAGGCAAGATATACTCACTCTGAAATATTGAAAACGCTAAAAATTGACTGCGAAACATTTGATACATGAGTCCATCTGGCCTGAAAGCAAAATACAAAGGAGGTCCATTGGTTTGATAAGAAGCGCACAGTGCCCTGCCCTTCCCCACCAAGCCAGATCCCATCAGCAAAGGAAGCAGGCGGCTGGTACCCAGCCCGCTCCACCCTGCCAGGAGCCGAGGGTGCTACAGCCACACATCACCACTCCGGTGTAAGAAACACTCCCATCGATTAGTTTTCCCCTAATTGAAAACCTCTGCAGCGGTTGTGCTCCTTATCCTAAGAGGAGTTCAGGACAGAGAACAGGGGACCTTCTGCTCCAGCTGTTTTATCATCCCCTTACAGATTCAGGAGCAGAAACATTGGTTGTTTTAAAACAATTTAATTATTAACTGATCAGCTCACGCTGAAGATGAGATATGTTGCGCAGGGGCCGTACCGAGGGTGCATCGTGGTGTCGTGTGACCAACACCGTCACCCGTGAGAAGATAACTTGCAGAAGATAACAGGCTTTATACTCAGCCTGTAATTGGGGCTCAGTAAAGGCACCAGAGTCATTTTGTGGTGTCCTCCCTCTAAAGCAAAGCGCTGCTGCTGTTTAGTTACACACAGAAATTGGGAGACTTGCAGAGATTTTGCTACCACCAGTGCAACTGTGGCTTAGAGCGTGGGTTTCTTTCTTTTAAGTCAGCAACGAAAATACAAACTTGTGTTGTATTTATCACCGAAAACATTGGACAAATATTGTGATGCTTTGCTACGTGCCCGCGTGGCCACAGCACCGCGGTCACCTTGGATTTAAATGCTCAGATGACACAAACACTTTGAAACAGGCTTGAAGCACCTCAAGCAGGCGAGAGCAAACTCACCACGTTAACATTACTCCAGACAGGAACGTGGAGACGTAGTGATGAGAGACCCACCAGCCTTTGATCCTGAACAGAAAAAACATGGCAGTTAGATGAGAAAAGTGGATTTTAGCATTTTAAGTCTGGCTTTAAAGACAAAAAATGATCCTAACTTGGGGGAGGAGGAGGAGAAAACAAAATAGACAGCCCAACTCGAGCAAAATGGGTGCTGTGGAACACTGTCCTGGCAATATGGCTTAGCTGGGACATGAATCCGTGACTGCTGGAGGGAGGCTCAGCACCGGGGCACAGCTCCTGTGCTCCCACGAGCTCTCCAGCACAGCGAGAAGCAGCAGTCCCCACAGCATGAGATACCACAGTGACTAACGACGCACAAGTTGCAGCCCACACACCCTCTCTTTTTTTCCGTGCCGTGCAAATCAGTGACGTTTCCAAGTCCTTCCCATGAGGCGGCTGTTTCGTTCAGACACGAATGCTGCAGAAAGCTCAGAAAATTACACTAAAGTGGGCAAAGACGGTAGCACAGAATCAAGAAGCAAAGGGCTGTCCCAGGAACGGCATTGCTTTGAAACTAAGCCAACACAATGAGTTAATCTGGGGCATTTCCAACCAAAGGTGTGTGGCCTCTAAGACAAGACAGGCCCCGAGGTGATGGGACCAACCCCTGTGGATGCAGCCAGGCTCAGAGGCTTCTCTGCTGCCCTCAGGCAAGCAACGTGACATCCCCATGCCTTGTTTTTCCTTCCAGCCCCACAGCGATCCCCCCTCTCTGGAAAGCACCCCAGAAGAAGACTTCACACCCGCAGCAGCCCCGCGGATAACTGCGCTTGCAGGAGAGACTGGCTCACCCCTGCTGCCTGCGCTCACCGCTGGGAACTGCGTCCTCAAGCAGCTCCCAGAAATCGTCCCATTTTTAAGATTTTTGCCCCTGGGCAAAGCAGGAAAACCCCAGTTTTCCCACCGCACATGCCACACTGGTGCCTGCCTCCAGGCACAAAGCCCTCTTGCATCGGGAGCAGGGACCAGAAGCATCCCGCCAGCAGTGCCCAGACAGGACTCCCAGAAACGCTCCCTCCCTTCCCCATTTTGAGGAGATCACAGAGGCAACTGTCTTCAGAGAGGGAAAGTGACTGGCTGAAATAAGGAGCTGCTCCCAGCTGATCATTAGATATTGCTACTTAATTAGGACAACACTGATTCCTGCCACTGACACAAGTGCTGGTCCACCACTGCACAAGCATAGCTACAAGGGAGAGTACAAGTTCTCTGTGCAGCGTTCAGAGCAGGAACACCTGTGGAAAGCTGGACTAACATGATCTGGCTGCTTGAAATGTGGCAAACGAGACAAGTTAGAAGCCCAATTAATTAATGCAACAGGGAGCTGCTAACATGGCAGGAGCCGCTCACCCAGCAGCAAACCAACAGACAGCAAGAAATGTGGCGACTGCCACGGTTTCTCTGCTCCAACCTATCTGGATTATGAAAGCCAGGGACACAGAGCCATCAAGCTATTGCTAAAATCTAGCACCAGACCCCAGGTTTTGCACTCACACCCTAGACCACATCTACAACTAACCCATGGCTACAAAAAACATCCAACACCTTGGAACAAGAGCTTACGGACTTCTAGAAACTGCATCTTCTCCTCCCTCCCCAAACCTCAGGTGGCCACATCAGCCCTTGGAAGCAAACAGGGAGGGGGATGGAGACAAGAGACCCCACAGAGAACCGTCAGCATCCCTGATTTGCTGGGCTTCAGCTCCAAGCTGAATCCCTTTTTGTTGCTTGCTTTGGTTTAAAGGACATTTCATGCTTTAAATGGTTCTCGGGTGTCACGGTACCTTGATCCATTGCTAATGAGAATGCTTTCCCGTATCGTCAGCGTGCAGTAATACCACACTAACAGAAAGTTAAACACCTCGTCTGTCACCCTGTTCAACAGAAAAAAAAAAAAAAACACACAGTGAAAAAAATCCTGTTAATTATAAAGACATTAAAAAAACCCAAACCACAAAACAACAAACCCATCCCTTTTTTTTGTCCCCCTCCTTGGACAAATGAAAACCTGCCCAACCAAGGCCACAGACCCAAAGGCCCGGCCCTGAACATCTCAAAGCCACATGCAGAACTGCACACATCGGCAGCAGCACTGGGCTCAGAGTCCTTTCCCCCGGGAAGCGCCCTGTGATGTAACACTGCAGATCTTGAGCTGATAAGCAGGTATGCAGAGATGACATTAATTCCTTCTGAAGGAGAGAAAGCAGCATGGAAGCGGTGGATGATCCCATTTAGAGAGGCATTTCCAGGCTAATTCAATGAGGAGATTCCATGAGATCTATATAAATCCAATCAACTAAAAGAGCAGAAGAGCATTACACTCTGGGGGAGAAAAAAAAACGACCAACACAACTTTATTTTGCCCTCTGTAAACCCCTGAGGCCAAGGGGACTCGGGGCAGCCTCTGTACCGGGCAGCATCACTCCCTGGTACGATCCTGCACTCACCCAGACCCAGAGACCTCTGAGGAAGCGCCCAGCTCCAACACCATCCTGATTTTTAAGCAAAACTAAATAGCAGAAGCTTGTTGGTGCTCAGATACTTTGTTGTGACCCAGAGATAATGTTTCAGGTCTGATAGTTTCATGCAAATCCTCTCCTGTTGCGTTTGCAACCCCAGAGCTGCAGCACGGGGCCAGTCCCTGCACGGGACAAGCCATGAGCAAACCAACTGCTGGTTCCCAAGCACAGCACGATGCCAGTAAACACCACATCAGGAACACGATGTTGGACTTCTCTTAGCTACAAGAGACTCCAAAAAAAAGTTAAACAAGGAAAAAGGAGCTAAAATACAGGTCCTGCCAGTGTTGAAGAAGAGATGCCAAAGCTGTCCTACTGTCCAGCTGCTCAAAGCCAACTGCCGGAGCCCATCTCACCATCCTTAACAGCAGAGCACAGTTAGCACAAGCCCAGCATGGTTTTATTCAGAATACTTGATTACAAGTCAAAAATGCAGGCTCACCTGTAGTGGAGAATGAACCTGCAAGTGACGGCCCCAAGTAACAAGATTATCGTCAGATAAAGCTTGAACTTCTCATACTCGTCCTTGTAGGCAAATCTGGAAGGGAACAGCCACCATTTACGGACAGAAACGGGTGTTTTACCTGTTTTACCAGAATACGGCTTCACTTTTTTTTGTAACCAGATACAGACCCTCAAGCCAAGCCCAGAGACATGCGGTTTTGCTTGAAACACTTAAAAAACCTGTGGACAGTGGTAAAAGGCAGCGTTCTGCCCGCACGGCCACCGCAGTGCCAGACAACTCAATGGTTTAAGTCCATAAGAGCTGGTTTCTGGGGTGGCGTGAAAAGATATAAGAGAAAAATCTCAATTTTCTGGAGCACTGTATGCCTAGAACTCACAAGGCCATTTTTCGCTGCAAACCCCCCTCACAATTAAGGCAACAGGCTGAGCTTAAAAGCAAACAATGGACAGAATCCACCAGAGCTCACGAAGCATTAATGTGGCCTTGTATCAGTCCAACTTGCTCACCCTTCACAGTTCATCTTTAATCAGATCTAAGAGAAACCCATTCCCATCTCTGGGCTTCAGTCCAGGGCTGGCCCCAGAGAAACCCCAATTCACATGTGTGACAACACTCACTTACTTTGCTTGGTTACTCAGGAGAGTTACATTCACATTTCCCAGCACCAGATTTAAGTACAGGCTGGAAGACAAAAAACAGGAGTGGACCCACGTTAAGTTTTTTATTTGAACACCGCAGAATGACCCAGACTGGAGCCGAAGAGACCAGCGTGTCTGCCAAAGCCACATTTGCTGTAGGCTTTTAGTTAAGGCAAGCTGGAGAGACAGACTACAGAAGAGGATATAAACGGGGGAGGATTGGTCAGTGTTTCCAAGAAGTTAGAGAAAAGCTTTATTTCCAGTCCCTGTTCCGTGCTACAGTCTAAAGGTGAGATATGCAGCGTGCACTGCCCAAACCCAAAATAACGGGGAGAAACAGGAAGAAAAGTTTCTGACAGAAACTTGCAAGAGGCTGCAGGATCACACTGCCCTTGACAACCGAAATCTGTCCTCGCAACCCCGCCCGAAGCAAAGCATAAGTGTTAAGTCAGTTGAAAACACTATTAAGAGAAAATTCCTGTGTTGATTTAATCTTTAAAATATTAGCACAGGAAAACATTAGGATGAAACAGAGAATTGCACGATCTCTTGCCAATGCAGCGTTACTTTTATTTCAGCAAGAGAACCTGCGCACGGTACATCTACACACACTTCCAGCTGACGAATTCTGGGTACAACTGACACAGCAGCTCAGCAAGAGATTTATGACTAATCCAGTTTTACAAGCGTTTCTTCAACATGTTTATTATCCTTCAGGAACAACACCACTGCAAACACTTAAAATCAGCTTTCCCAGAGCACGCACCCGTTCTTCTTCGGCAAATAGGCTTCCATGTCGAAGAAGGCATTTTGCCTCTCCTTGATCTGGGTGCTGATCTCCTGAATGAGAGCAAACTCCTCAGGACTCGCTCTGGGCTTGCACCTGCAAGAACACAGACACGTGATATTCCTCTTCATGTTTTTATCTCTTTTTTTTTTAAAGGAAAAATCCACTCTGTTAAAAAGCTAACTGCGTGAGTTGACGCCATGGCACGCTTTGCTCTTGTATTTCTGCAGTACCCTTTGTCTTACCATGGTTTGATTTCACCGCCGGGTTTATGCCACTGTAGGATATTTCAACCAGCTGGTTTATAAATCAGCTTCTCTTTTCATCTCAGCTCAGTGACAGGATCCCATATTTCTTCCCTAGCAAAGCCCTTAGGGAGTATTGTGCTTTTCTGCAGGAACTCCTTCTGCTTTGGGAACTTTGTGCCCGGTTTCAGACACTGCCCTTGCAGAAGCTGCAGCTCTTCAGGCATGAGAGATTTCAGGATTCAACAAAAAGCAGAGCTGATCTACTGACAAACTGCAGTTTAACCCACTAACGTAAAACAGAGCAGAGCACAGCGGTGTTAGCAACCCGGGCTGTTGGGAGGCAGTCTGTTCGGACCTGCACACAAGGAATTTAGTCCATGGCTTCTCGGGATCAGCTGTGCAGCCAGAGACAGTTTCATCCTGTAAATCCACCCAGGAGCAAGTAACCTTCAGGTAGCAGGTAAGAGTTCAGATAAGAACCTTCAGGTTCAAGGACTGATGCTGCTCTTCCAGCACAGCTTCTGGAGCAAAGCTTTGCTTGACTATCCAAACACACGGACTGAAAGCTGTACGGTCCTGCAGCATACAGCACATACTGTGAGGATGCAAACCCACACAGGCTTCCTCAAAGATCTTCTTTATTTACAAGGACTCCATCTCTCATGAGGTTACAACCATTCTACCTGGCTGCGACAGATGGAGGTGACGCAAGAATAATATGGAGCAAAATTAGCACCGTGACAAATATTGCATACAAAGATGCTAAAAATCCAAATGTTTCAGCCCTTTGGGAAGGAGAAACATCCCATCTCCACCTCCTCCACCCTCCAGGTCTCCCATTACCGTTGCAGGCTGTGCTTCAGATCCCGTAGCATCTTCTTCTGCCGGTGTATGGAGCTGCTGCAGGCTGTCTGCAAGCTGGTGACTTCTTCCAGTTTCTGCCTGTAAACTTTGTGCGTTTCCTGCAGGAGAAGAGGAGATGATTGCTTGGAGTAGCCCTTCTAGGTTACACATCGCACTTGGTCCTCACCTCTGAAGGAAGCAAGCAAAACCCTGTTTTTCTGGGAGTCAACAGGCAAACAACTGAGGAGGGGGCAATGTCAAACCAGCATGGATCCAACACGGCTTCAACAGACGTTAATGAGGTAACCTGCAAAGTGAAGAGCATCCTCAGTGCTCTCTCATTTCCTCTTTCTAAAGAGCTTTCCCACTCAGGAGCTCCTCATTCCTTTCCCACCTTGTAGGAAGCCCTAATCCTCTGTTTGATCCCAGTCTGACCCCATCAAATGGGTGGCTAAATCACAGAGGACTAACTCTGATTTCACAGCCAGATTAAATCTGGGGAAAAAAAAAGAAAAAAGATGAGGATCCAGAAGGGGAAGTTAGATGCTCCGTGAGAGGAACTTCTCTGTGGCAGCTCACCGATCCTCTGAAGCCCCCAGTTAGTGTTTGGCCGGCCATAATGAGGACGCACTGATCAGCTGTAAGCCCACTGAGGTGCCCGCTGCTCTCACACCCCTCCCTCTGCTCAGGAATAAACGCACTCTGCTTTTCCTCTCTTTGCAGTGATTTCAACACCCTCCCGGGTGCAGGGAGACCTCCAGAAGAGGTAACCAGATGTCAAGCAATGCCCTCTGGGCAAATTTTAAGATCTATAATAACTTTGAAAACAGAGCTTTCCAAGGAAAACGGAGGCTATTTGCTTGGCTGCTTTATCTACGACCACAGAAAATTACCACCGGTTTTCCCAGAGTATAAACATGGTGGTAAAACCACACAAAACGTATCTTTGCTCTCCTCCTCCTTAGGACATGGTTCTTAGCTGTTCATTATTTACAGGAGCAATACAAAACAAGCTCCAGTATCTGATTTTAAAACCTTAATAACCAAACTAACCATGTCCAGGCTCCGTGGCTTCCATCATTTCAGGACTGGTTTGGCTTTGCTTAGCACAGGCAGGACTTTGGGGCTCCCTGGACTGCACATTTCACTCCTTCTGCTTCTCTAGACATCGCTACCCTGGGCAATACTCTCACCACCCCACCACAAAGCATTTCTACTTTCCTTTTACAGCTGGGGAAACCAAGGCAGGGATAAGCCACTGACATTTTGCCGTGGTTTAGGTCAGGCTTAAGGAGCACGCTCAGCGAGAAGGCGAACAAGTGATCAAAGAAACCCCACCAGCTGGTGCTCCCCCCAACGCCCAGCCACCACCTTCCCTTCTGCCAGCAAGCCTACGACCTGGACTGACTTTTAATTAAGACAACGAGCTAAATGTGGAAATCACACTTTATTTTTTTTTTTTTTTGCAGCACACGTTCTGTTTTAACAGCCGACAAGAGGCAAAGAGCCCCGCCGAGCCAGAACTGCCTTAAAACTGCCTTGAAAAGTGTCAGCACGCTACCGGCACAGCCCCGCCGGCACCGGGGAAGGGCAGGCTCCAGTAGCAGCATCTTGCAGAACCCAGTCCCAGCCTCCGCTCCGAAACCTTCCTGTCCCTCGGCTCGCTTTTGCGAGGGGAGACACCAGCGCCCGAGCCCCTCGTGTCCCACCGCAGGAACCAAACGGCGCCCAGGCGCTGCTCTGCGCGCCCCGCGAAGGGTGCACAAACCCCCCCCCAGCTGCCCCCTCTCCATCCTCGCTCCAGCGGCGGGGACCGCAGCCCCGCAGCCCCCGGGGTGC
>VZZY01014309.1:384373-417129 GCA_013400335.1 Eurystomus gularis | reverse complement strand
CCCGGCTCCCGGCTCCCCGCTCCCCGCTCCCCGCTCCCCGCTCCCCGCTCTCCTCCCGGGGCCCTTCGCCCTCCGTCCCGTCAGGCTCCGTCCCCAGGCTCGCTGGGGCCGCAGGGAGGCGATGCGCCCCTCCGTGCGCGCCCTGTCCCCTCAGAGCGACTCCTCCCCTGAGGGGATCACACCTAGGCCGAGGCGGCCCGGCCCGGCCCAGCAGCTGCCCTGAGGCCTGGGGACAGCGGCTCGTTAATGTCACAAAATGACGGGACGGTTCCTCGTCTGTGTTTATGGTTATTTCTGTAATAATAACCCGCTTGGCAGCAGGACTGGCAAACTGGGCGCGGGGCCTGCTGGCCTCTGGGCTGGGCGAGCGCAATGGCGCACGGCCCAGCGCCAGGGAGCTCCCGGTGAGAACAGCACACGGGGCAGGGTGTGATGCACAGGAGCTGCCAAGGCTGTAAAAAGAGGTACTGGGTGGTACTGGAGTGTAGGTTCGTCGTGAAACATGGGAAATGAGCAAAGCGAAAGAAAGGAAGCGATTACAAACAAAAGGTAGAAGGGAAAGGGGAGGTGTGACGCCAAAGTAAAAAGTCGAGTGCAATGCTGTCTTTTCACAAAGAGTATCTGTAGAATCCTGTTTCCTTGGATTCAGCAAAAACAACCAAAAACATTTGGTGCAGAGTGCTTGCTGCCCCTGCTCCTTTTATATTCATACTGTCTGCTCGTTTTATTCCCTCCCCGTGTGTTCTTTTCACACGTGTGTGTGGGTGGACACCTGAAATGCAGTCAGTGACCTGCCGCCTGCCTCCGCGCTCGGTTTCCAGAGAAACCTGCTCAGAGCTTGCAGTGCTTGGGGATTTCTGATCCAAGAACCGCCAACCACAGAAACATTGCATTGTCCTTTCAGCTCCTCCAGCGAGGTCTGTAATTGTTCAGAGATCAAACACAGGTTGTGGCAGGCCTTGATAAACTTGAAATAGAGTAATAAACTAGTAGGCATAATATAAACATCACAGGACTTTGTTATGTCTGTATTAAATTTTCACCAGGTTTTAGCATTTATCCACAATCCTGTGTAATGGGACCTTATGTTACAGGGAGCCTGCAGGATTCTGGACTGCAGAAGAGGAACCGCGTCTCGGATCACAGCTTTAATTCTGCGCTGGATGTGTTCTGAAACTTTCTAGTTCGTCACAAGGTTCGAGTACTCCCTACAGGCAAAATTATTTTCCCTTCCCACATGAGTTTGCTCTTCAGTGTGTCCATGCCTAGAGGTGTTCAAAAACCGGGTAGATGTGGCACTTCAAGACATGGTCTAGGGGTTAGGGAGATGCTGGATGAAGGTTGGACTAGGTGATCCTGGAGGTCTTTTCCAACCTAAATGATTCTATGACTCTATTAAAGTAATCCCTGCTGGTTCTAGCAGTATTTAGTGTTGCACCGTTCCAAAAGATTTCAGAATTACTTGTAATCTCTCTCCACCTCCTGGGAGATTAGAGCTGTTTTTATAATCTCATTATTTCAATCACACCTTTGTGAATAAAACCAAAACGAGGTAAGATAATGGTGATTTTATTTTTCTTTTAACTAGAACTAGAGGATTTGTATATAATAGTATGTGTAATTTTACGTGCTAAGAATGGAAACTGCAGATTTTAATTAGATCTCTAAATTTTAAAAGGACTCTAATTTCCGAGTCAAGAGTCACAAAATAAAAAGTCACGTAATATATGTCACAGCCGATAGTCCTGAGGGACTGAAGTTTCCATATCCACATTCTCAGCATTCCTTTTCTTTAACTATCAACTTCTCTTTCCGGCTAACCTACAATTTTTATTTCTACAGCTAAAACATGCACGTCTAACCCTTCAGGTTTTGAGCGGCTGGCTGTTGCTGCCAGAGACCTTCTAAGGCCTTCACACGGCAAATCTCCAAAGACAAAAATCTCTGTTTTGCCTTTACCTTCATTAATCCTCAACTCATTCACTGCCAGGAAATGCATCAAAGAAATTAAGTTAGTAACTTAATGATCAGAGTGAAATTGTGACCGTTTGTTCTTTTGGTGTTAAATTTTGTTCGAGTATGTGTGGTTTTATAGGTACGGTCGCATGTGAACTCCTTTCCTTCGCCCTCCAGATTATCTCTGAACACAAATTCCATTCATTCCTTTCTCATAAGATAACCGAGGCTCTTCCCTGAGCTGCTTTTCCCCTGTCTTAGAAATACAGATTCTTTCCAGCACAGTGCAAATGGGAAAGGACAAAATACAAATGCGGATGAGTCCCTGTTCTAACACCAGGTGACAATAAGCCGTGATAAATAAAACACTTGGCACGTTTCAGCTGGAAGTTGGTGCCGCTGATTCATCTTGTAATCTGGATTTATTCCTCAGTTAAGGACTCGAAGTGAGGCACTAGTTCGAGTATGGCCAAATTTATCTACCTCCATCTTCGTGCTGTGAGCTGCGTGTTTTAAAACAAGATTCAGGGTCCCTGAAAGCACTCCACAGTTGTGCAGTAAATAATTCTCAGCTTTGGGTAACTGCAGTAATTAACATCATAACTCCACCTCTGAACGGTCTCCTTGCAGGCCCTTAAGTAGAGACAATTAATTGTAAGTCTGCAGCAAAAGAAACTCCTGGGGAGAGGGCATCTCCTAAGTGTCAGCTTCAGGGACTTCACCGTTCTGCTTTGCATGACTATGTAAGTGCTTGAACCTTTGGGATAACCTGGACTTCTTACTTTAGGTTGTTCTGATGTAAAACCAACATGTTTTTTATCTTGAGAGAGCTGCTCCCAGAAAAAACGGAGGGAAGAGTTTTAAAGAAACGCTCTCCTACAAGGCTGCCTCTTAAGCCAAAGTCAACTAGTGAAGTTTACATCACTTCAATCCCTCTAAATCCTGCTAATAATAATTCTTAGAAGCAGAGCAGTGGGGAAGCTCCTTCGGCGCTGCACCCACTCCGTGCTCATCCGGCTAAGCCCAACACGCGCTTGGTTGGAGTCCAAGACCCTCCCACCTCTTCCTCTGGCTTTTCTCTTGAATATGGCAGCAATAAAACACACATCTGAGCATCCTACTTCCACAGTATGTTGTTGTCACATTCTTCACCTTTAAAAGATTCCAACATATGTTTCTTGAAATGTTTTTTCTCTATTTATTCCGCAAAGTTCCCAGAATACACTTAAATTATTGATTCTGACAGTTTTCAGTTGGTTTGGGCATTTCACTTGGGTGATTCCCCAAGCTTGGTGAGAGCAAACTCAGCTTGGAGCAGCTGTCTCCTTTCATTGCGAAAATGATGGCTTTCAGATGCAGAATACTGAGATCCTTTGAGTTTATGTCATTTTTTAAAGATCTCACTCTTTAAACGGAAAAAAAAAAATGAAGGCGCATCATCTATCATGGGACCTTGCTCCAGAAACAGCGTTTCTGGGCATTTTCCCCACACATCCTCCCTTTGCTTGGCTTGCTCTTCGCTGTGTCCAACCTGGAGGAAAGTGGAGAGCTAAACGTCCATTGCGACAGGCTGTATTGGCAGGATAATGGGCTGAGTTAAAGCATAATTTACACCGACTGATTTAACAGCTTCCTCTCGGCCTTAATAAGTGTGAGGTTTAATCAATGCCAGACAACTGCAGCAGTGGTGGCTCAAACAGCAGCAGGACTGAAGCCCTGTCACTCCCCACTGGAGGAGGCTTTGCTGCTGCTCCTGGTAGCAGCGATCAATGTTTGTGAGGGTAAAACAAGAAACCAAGTCTTAAAAATAGCCAAGGAGGAGATTTGGAGCCAAATATTGACTGGAAAGGCCACAGCAAGGGGAATTGCATCAAGGCAAAACCAAGTTCTCCTCCTAGCCCATCATAAGCTGGATTTTGACCCTGCTTTTCATAGTGGCCTCAACGTTGTGCCTTGAAACAACTAGTCCTGGGAGAGGAAGATTTGGTTAGGGCATTTCTGGGTCAGTTTGGGTTTATACCTCATACTTTGGCTGAGTTATGTATTCTACGTAACTCAGCATCCTTTACAGAAGTTTTCCATCCTTCTTACTTATTAACGAGGTTCCTTCTTTCCTAGTAGAATGGCCATTTTTAGATAAAATCTGAGTTCAGTGAGTCAAAAAACCTTTCTGATAGAGCTGCAGATATCATCAGCTTCTTTTCAGGATGGTCTAATTTTGCCTTTCTTCTGAGAAGAGTACACTTTGTCTGCTTTGTAGCCTTTTAATACAAAAAGGTACAGAACGGTAATAACGAGTGACAAAATAATGAAGTTTAGTTCAGATGTTTGTACCTGAACTAAGAGAAGTATAGATGGGAACCACGCACAGCCTCTTCCCAGATAAATGGATCTGCAAAGCCTCCCTGGCGGGGGAGGAGGATCTGCAAGGGCCTGTTTTGGGACCACGGAGATAAAATAACAAATACACAGAGACCAGGAGAGGAGGATTTGAAATAAGCGACCCAGAAATGACGGCATCATCGAGTGTTTCCCTGCATCGCATCCAGACAGAGAGGTTTTCGCAGAGGCTGTTTTCGGTCCTGATTTGTCAATTTGAGTTTGTTGTTAAATTATTTTAATCCTTTTAAAGTCTTTGTTGCATCTAAAATGGTTTCAAATGTATGCTGAGTTCCAAATATGTGTATAACTTCTGGTTAGCAAAAGCCGTGGGTAGGTGATACATAGTTTGGACTCGCTGTTCAAAAACCTCGGACAGTCTGTGCTGTTTAAAGCTAACCAAGTGAAACGGAGTTAGCTAATTATTTTAATTGCCAAATTCCCAGTTAAGAGCAGTGCAATATAGGGGCTGTAATACTTCAAAGAGTTAATGCATGTCCAGGAGGGGCTAGTTCTGCTTGTAATTTAAGGCTGTCATTTCTGGGCGGCAGCAAAAGCATTTTTTTCTTCTCCCTCATGGGTTTCTCTCATTTCCTCCACAAATCCCAGTCCCCCACTCCAGCCTCATACAACTAGCCATGGTAGAACACAGCAACGATTGTCTTCAGCAATTCTTAGGCTCTGCCCAAAACCAGGACATGTTTATGTGAATAAATGTGAATAAATCCTTCCCGAACATCTTCATCTCCTTTTTAATACCAGGAAATATTTTCTCTCGTGTAAGAATTTCCTAAATTGGTCAACTTCTATAGTTTTCCGTCTGGTTTTCCTGCTTAAAGGAGAGGCTGTAAGTTCTACCTCTCCTACATCCCTGGGCTTAGGGACCTGCAGAGCCACCCGGCTGCATCAGCATGTCCTCTGCAGCCAGGCAGGAGATGCTGGGACCTGCTCACGAGCAGCTGCCATCTTCCCAATGCTTCTAATCCGGGACCAGGAATTCCGTGCTTGTATTTTTGTGTAGCAGAGATCTCCCTCCATCATTTCCACGCCAGCTTTTATGTTGGATGTGGAGCACCTCTTCCCTGCCTTCAGCTCAATTTCCTTCTCCACCTGATTTCCCAGACAGCAGCATTGTCTCCTCCTGCTCCTTGACCCTCACGGTGTCATGAGAAAAGGAATATTCACCTTCAGTCCCGCTCATGCTTGGAATAAGTCCAAGGAGGATGGTTTTTCCTCCCCTGCAGATCCTGACCACAGCAGAGACAGTCCTGAGTGTAACAGCTCTACAGTTTCTGTATTCCCTGTTATTCACCATCAAACCTGAAAGATCCTTCCCTGCTTGCAGTCAAATATTGTGCATTACCTGGTAGTCACCATCCCCTCACACCCTCCGTCCTCCCGGAGCATGGACACAGCGTTAAGCCGCCTTCAGTGCTGCAAACATTGAAGATGGCAGACGGACAGGGAAGACCAAGCGGTACCTCACCTCCACAGAGGCGGGCGCTTTGTTCCAACCCCAGGTTCTCCACCTACCTCAACATCTTTACCGCCCAGCCTGCAGTGTAGTGTGTGAAAAATACGGTAAAAGGATGAGAATAAACAAATGCGTTTGGCTCACGCAAGTGAGATGAGAACTTTGGTTTTATGCTTGAAGTGTGCACAGTTACGTACCCGTCAGGGAAGATTGTCACAGACACCCACAAGGGCATCACAGCAATCCCTGCTTGCCATAGCTGTGGAAAAAATGTAATGGATGAGGGAATTAGTGCCAGGTTTATTCAGATTTCTCTTTTAAGACCCCTGATGTGCATTTTCAGGGGCTTTCTTCTTTTTCTTCCGACACTCGCAAGGCTGACTTGTTACTCCTCACTACCGATACCAGTGCTTTCATTTCCAGCCTTCTTCTGCTGCGCGTATAAAAACCAACCAGAGGTGAAACACTCGTGTTATATTCTGCAGGATAATCCTTAACGGGAAGACACGGAGCTCCGCAGAGCAGCATGCGCTTGGCAGCTCCACAGAGGACCCCGGCTCTGGCTCCATCCCTCGTGGGCACCGTGGGGCACACATCCCAGCGGGATCCAGCTCCTCCGGCAGCCGCTCGCTCCTCCCACGGCCCTTCGCGCAGGAGTTTGACTGCGTTGCTATGACGACCCTGCCGATGCAGCGGGCAGCACCCAGCCAAGCGCAGGTTGGTGTTCTCGGGGTGCTTTGGGGCAGCGGGAGAGCGTGGGCCAAACTCAAGGGTGCTCTGCAAAATGAGCACGTGGGCTTTCCCCATCGTCTGCTCCCATCTCCGCGCCGGCACCCTGCCCTCGCTGGGGAGGAGCAGCAAAAGGAGCATCCCGCTTGGACACACTGCCGTGGGGGCGAGGAAGGGTTGGGGATGGCTCGGCTGCTCCAGAGAGTGCCGGGAAAGGGACCCCAGTGTGGGGCAGCGCCGTGGGGTCAGTGCGAGGGGTGAACTCACCCAAGGTGTCTTTGGGGCCGGCTGATGGTCAGGCAGGGTCAGCAGAGCTGGTGCGCTGGGCACACAGCGGGACGCGGTGCAGTGGCAGGCAGGGGCTGCCAGGGACAGCCAGCAGCCCCTTCTCTTCAGCCGGGTGTATTTCTCACCTTGCTCTTCATCAAGTTAAGATGCAAGACTGAAAAAAAACGTATAGTTGAAACTAAATTGCATTGCTCTGAAGTTGTACGAAGAGCTGGGGAAAAAATGGGCTTCCTGTAGGGCCGTGAGAACTAAAGCTGCGTTTTACCAGAAACCTGACAAAACTCCAAGGTGAGAGCATAGACCAGTATCTGGAGACTCTGGGACTCTGTAAGATCTTCATCCTCCAGCGCAGCAGCGGTGGCAGAGACGCATGGGAGCAGCAGCCTCTAGCCGTCGGTGCCGAGAGCTGCAGCCGCTGTTGGGAGGCTGCAGCCGGAGCGGCCCTGCCCTGCCTGCCCCTTGCTGCCCTGCCTGCCCCTTGCTGCCAGCCTCCCCGCACCCTCATAGTGGGTGGCTAAAAACATCCAGGGCAGCAAATACCAACTACGTTATCGCTTACACAAACCTGGCATCGCTGTCGTAGGTTTGGAAGACAATTCAGCAAACAAAGGTGACTCCCGCTGGCCTGTGTTACACCGGGTGCTCTGCATGGGCCATGCCTTGGAGGGCACGATGAGCAGATAGCAGGGTACTGGGGCTGCCCCCACAGCTGGGAATCCTCTCTGGGGTTTAAAAACCCTGATCTTTGAGCTAAAGAAGTGGTCAGCTGCCGTAATGGGATGGTGTTGCTCCCATCTGATGGGGGTAGTGAGGAGACCTCTCTTCACAGCCATGAGCTGCTTGGACATCACAGCTGGTGTCAGGAGGGGTGCACATAGCTCTAGCTTGGCTCTTCTGCTCCGCCAGCAAGGGGAGAACAGATGTGAGCTGGCAACGTGCAGCTTTGTGTCCTGAAAAGTCCTAGCCCTCGGCAAATATTCATGAGAGCCCCCACTCTGGGGCCTGCAGCACCCAAAGGTGAGGGAGGAACTTGTGCCTGTGGTGTTTGCATTGCAGAAAACCCGTCCCCTGCAGTCTGCAGTACTATGGGCTGTCACTCCGTAGTACCAGGGGACAGGTCCTGCCCTTGGGATCCTCGAAGTTAGGCACTCCTAGGTGAGTGGCTTATCCCGGGCACTCCGGCTGGGGTGACCACTGCTGTCAAATCCTCCTCTGCCATTACAGGCAACCCCACCCACAAACACGTGTTCTGAGGGTTGGCAACATAGTGCTCTTCATCTTCCCCCTTCTCCTTGAGGTTGGTGGAGGTGGTACCTGCGTTCAACAGCTAAAGGGAGAGCAATCACTTGGGAACCCACTCTCCAGCCCCTCTCCTCCCACTGCGGCCTGGCAGGAACCTCCCCAGGTCTGAGCTCACAATGTAGTGTCCAGGCAGGTTCCCCAGCCCTGCCTGCGCTCCCCCCACCCTGCCCGTGCTCCCCACAGCCCCACGGTAAGGAGACGCATGGGTCACGCACTACACAACGCAGCTGTCTTTTGGGGAGGAAGGCTCATCATAGACACCAAAGTTCTGTTTTTAGCAATGGTATCCTCCCAAATAGCTGTTGAATGACCATTTCCCACAGCTACATGGAGAGCTGAGGAGGAACGCTGACTATAGTTTCTGAGTTATAATTCCTAGCTTTTATTCCCTAGCAAGGACCCAAAGGATCTTCCTTTCTCTTCTCTCCCCACACTCCGTGCTTTCCCCCATGCCGGGTTCCCCAGCGCCCACAGCACAGCAGGAACGGGAGCTCTGCTCTGCCGAGAAAGAGGTGCAGTAAATTCACTCGATGTGGCTCAGTCCAGCAGATGAGGACAGAAGGGGGAGCCCGGGAGACAAAATCAGAGAGCATCACACCGCACCGGGCTCTGGATTTTGGCAGCGTTAATAGAAACTTGCTTTTTGTTTCTATAGCCACCTTTTGGCATTTATTTATGGTTATTATAGGAGCTTATTCTCACCTCTGAGTCCACGCCAGCATTCCCACTGCACTGGGCAGCAAGCTGTTCCACCAGCAGTGCCCCGAAATTGCCACCATCCCACACTCTGCCGTTGTCCTCTCCATACTGATGGCCCAGAACAGATCCTTCTCCCTCCTCTTCTCCCGTGCCAATCCTTTCCCTCCAGACCTCTGACACCTGAGTCATCCTCCCGTTGTGTCTGTCGTCCCCTGCCTGCTGCTTTGTGCTTTAAAACCCGTGTCACTTCAGAAGGCAGCTCCTTGGTGGCTTGCTTGATTGATGAGCACTTCTCCTGCCCTGGGCAAGTCTGCAGCTTCTTGGTAGATAGAAACGTTGTGGGTTTGACCCCTTTTAACAAGACACCTGCAGAACTGATCTTTTTAGTGGTAAGGGAACCCGTATGACGTGTCCCAGCTCCTGTTGCACCCCAGGGCACTGGCCAACTCTCTGTCCTGCTCTGTCTTGTGAATGTTTCTCAATGTCCTGAGATATTCCCTAGCAAAGAAATAATTTTCTGATTTGCTTAAATGACTGCTCCCGCCTTGTGCAGAGCCAGTGGCAGAGCAGCCCTGGGAAGGAGCCTGGCAGGCTGTATGGAGAAGGGGCTGCCCTTTCCCTGTGCTCCCCGAGACCTCTGACAGGCACAGAGAGCAATGCCCACCACAGACCCGACCTGCTGGGATGTATTTAACATTTCCCAACAGGCCAGGCTATGCCACAAACCTGTTTTCAGCTAGTGCTGGTTTGTACTTCAGTATTTTTAGATACCTTCTCTTTGTTATATCTCTATTTTCCCTCTCTGAAGCCAGCCATCAGTTACTGACTGTTCTGCCAGTACCTGCCTCGGTAATTTCTCTCTAATTTATTGCTGAACAATCGTTTGTTTTCCTCTCCAGCCGTGAACAATATGCCCGTTGTAAAATACCCCAGGGCTACAGAGCCTCTCTGGCATGAATGGGACAGGAAAGCACAGAAATGTGGATTAAGACACACAGTCTATGCTGTAAATGGGGATCGGTACACTGGAGAATGGCTGGACAACTTGAAACACGGTAAGATAGACCATTTTCAGAAAAAGTACCGATATAAATGTCTTTACAAAAGTTCTGAAGGGCAGGGAGCAGTCAGCAGTGTATAAGCTCCTGGAAGACGATTCATTCATGACTCTATATAGCGCTTTGATATATGTCATGCAAAAATGTGCTCAGAAATATTTCTGATAGGTAACTTGAAGAGCTTTTGCATGCACAGAGGGACAATTACATGAAATATCTAGTTTATAGATGTTTAAGAATCCCCTACAAACACAGCAAACTGCAGTCAGCTCCACCCACCAGGATGTGCCCTGGCTGCACGGGACCTGGAGCTCTCGGCTCCTGACTTGGCTTCATTTACTTTTTATTTTTCTATATTGCTTATTATGTCTATATTATTTATTATTTTTATTCTTTATTCATTTATTCTCAAGTCATGGCGGGTGCTGCAGGAGACAGAGCAGGGGAAGGAGACCTTGCCTGAGCTCTGAGCAACTGGAGCAGGACAGGCTTGTTTACAAGCAGTAAACCAAGGTTTGGAAAGCTTTAATTGTGTTCCACAAAGGCCACACAGGAAGTCCCTGATCAAGATTAATGACGCATCCGACTTGGGAAGCTAAACTGAATCCCAGACATAAACCTGCCTCAGTGCAGGGACTGCTGCCTCGCCTGTGATGGAGCCCTGTGAACCCTTCTCCTACCAGCTGCCGTGGGCTCTCCGTAATTCCTCTTGTTTATTAAACAGGTAAAGGCACCCAGTTATGGAAACGCACCAGAGCTATTTATAGCGGTGACTGGAAGTTTGGGAAGCGGGATGGTTATGGCTCATACAGCATTCCTGACCCTGTAACCAAGGAATACAAGAAGGTGTACACAGGCTGGTGGAAAAACGACAAAAAACGTGTAAGTGAGATGTCCCACACCTGCCACTGGTGAGGCAGCATTCCCCGAAACACAGGGAAGCGTTGGGTGCACGCGTGCTAAAAGATCACTTAAAATACTGATTTTTCCAATACTAAGGCTAAATTGAAGGCTAGTGGGGAAATGAATAGGTGGAACGAGAGAATGAAAGCAAGAGCAAAAGCTGTGGTATTTTAGCCTCTCCCCTGCCCTCCCCAGCCTCGCTGCTCCTGGCGTTACTCACCTCTCCACACCAGGCGCTGCAGGAGCTGCACCGTGTCCCCTGGCCGGCAATGTGGAAGCAGCAGCGTTACTCTGGGCAGAAGCTCCACGAACAGATTTTCCTCCAGGCTTGGGCTCTCTTTAAATCTTAATTTAAACCTGCAGAAAGTCCCAGACGCTTCATGAGTGAAAATCCATCATTCATAAAAAGCCAAGTGTGGCCGAGAGCACCCCGTCACCCACTGTCTTCCTGCTGGAGAGGGACCCATCCCACCCATCCACTGGTGACCAGGCTACAGCCCTGTCCTCCCACCAGCTGCTCAGAGCAGCAATCGCTGCCTGTCCTCACCTGTAGCTTGGCCAAGCAGGACGTGAGGTTTTATAACCCATGTCTTAATCCTCTCCACCCACCCCTTTCATTCCTCTCCTCCTTGAAGCAATCAGAGGAACCTCTATTATAAACACTGCAGAAAAACGTACCTTCTTCTGGGAGTTTTACAGCATATGAGACAAATAACCTGAGTTCTTTTGGAAATTAAGCCTGTCACATAAATCACTTTTTTTTCTAAAAATAATAACGAGGAAGTCATCTAGTAAAAATGACTGCAACCTTACGTGGAAAATCCTTGTAGGAAGGTTTTCTGACCTGCCAATGTAAACCTTGTGTTCGCCTTTCTGTCTGCTCTTAAATTAAATTACGCTTGGAAGCTGCTTACGCTTCTAATTGGTGTGCTCCAGCCTCTTGGAGGGAGCTTCCCTCCATGTTGTGGATGATTGAGCTTTCATGAAAGGTTTATAACGACATCCAAATATCACTAGCATTGGCTTTTCCTTCTGCCAAAGCCTCCCCTTTACATCTGCGCAGTTCCATAAAATGAAGGCTCAGCAAAATCAGTTATTTCCAGAACTGATTTTATTTTTTGTTCAGAGAGAAACGAACACTTTCTTCCTATGGGAAAACTCATTAGTAATATGTAAACATTTCCTACTGGTATTGCTCCCTGGTATAGGGGTTCCCTCGGGACTTCTCTTAATGGCAAAAGCAAACGTAAGACAAACGCCTCCTGGGGTGCCAGGCTTGCACATGCCCAGCGGTCTGAATTCAGAAGTTCACCAACCAAACCCACCAGCAGCATCGAGCCTGAGGAGGGGAAGCAAAGAGTGGAGACGGTTCAACGTCAGAGCTCGCCTGCCCTGCCAGGGTGATGGGGTGACCTCTTTTGGGGTATGGATGGAGGAGAAAGCAAAATCATTTCCATGGTTAGCATCAGAGACCTTCAGTCTGCCCGGGGGCAGGGAAGGAGTTGCCCAGGCTGGGACACACTGGGCTGTAGGAAGAATCGTCAGGGTTGAAAGGCATAAAATCCCTGCATTGAGAGACCAGGCTTGTTTATGCTGCCTGTCCCCAGGCAGCTTTACATTCTAGGTAAAGCCACTTTTAGCTAAATATTAGCGGTGATTGTGGCAATAATAACACACCGAGATATAAATCTGAGGTTTTGGCATGGGAGTAAAATCATTTGCAAAAACAAAATCCCATACCACCACCTCTCATTTCCTTCAGCACAAGAACAGCCACTGGGCTGGGCTGCCAGCAGCCGTGTGTAAGAGGAAGAAGCAGAGGAGCAGTAAAGAAAATTCACTTCCCAAAATAGAACCCTGGCCCCCTTCAATACCAAGGCTGCTAACCAGCCGTCTCTGCTGCCCTGCAGGGCTACGGGGTGACGTTTTACAGCAGCGGGGAACGCTACGAGGGCGAGTGGAGCGAGGGGCTGCGGAGCGGCTGGGGACGCATGTACAAGGGGGACGGCTCCATCTACGAGGGACAGTGGCTGGAGGACCAGCCCTATGGACAGGGGATGCTGCGGCTGCGTAAGTACCGGCCACGCTCACCCAGCGTGTCTGCCCATGTCAAGGTGTTTGGTGTCGTGCTGCTCTCCGGATCCCGCTGCCATCCAGATTTCTGGATGCTACATCGTGTCAGGGTTGCGGCTGCTCCCCTGGGTCGTCCTTCCCCTCCTGGTTTGGGGCTGGAGGCAGCACAGGCTGTGCAAGGGCTGGTGTTGTGCTGCTCAAGGCCACACGCATGAAAGCTTATTTTTGCTGTGATTTACATTTAAATGACCACGATGGTTAGGGTTAGAGATAATATACTGGTGGGTCAGAGAAGAGCAAATCTCTCTTTTCAAGCCAGGCGCTTTGCCAGACATACTTTCTGACTGCTGCATACCGAAGAGGAGTCCAGTTTCCAGCACGGAAAAAAAAGAAGAGAGTTTTCTTTTTGAGTTCGCTCCATCCCCTCTCTTACTTCCGCCGCTGGCTCAGGTTGAGTGCATGCAGGGTTTCATTAGTACACGGTCCCTTCCCAGAAATAACACCGGGCACATCACGGATTGGAATGTTGGGGGCAATCTCAGCATTAAAATAGAAATTCGGATATTTTTCTCCTTATTTTGCTTGGATTTTAATATATTTTTCCCTGAAGCCAAGAATCCCAATCCTTTCCAATAAAAGGCACTGCCTTGCAGGAACATTTGAAGAAATATTATCTCCGTATTATTATTCATCTATTCTACTTTTTTGTGCTTGAAAGTGATCTCAAGTAATTAGTAATTAGCTAAGCAGAGCAGCTAGGAGGAACGCGCATGACCTTCGCTGCACATCACGTGCACGGCCGCGCTCCTTCTGCTGACTGTGAAGTCACTTTGGGCCGATGGCTCACCCGGATGAAATCAGCGCCTGCTTCCAGGGGTAACTCCTTCCACTGATCTGCTCGGCTCCCATCAAAGTCACCCTTGGCATTATAAACTGACGGCCCCCGAGGGCTGAGCCACGGCTGATGCACCATTTCAGAGCCTGGTTGCCTGCAACCGATCGCGAGCTGGATTCCTTTTGGTTAAAATTAGCCAGAGCAATTATTTCATACCCACAAGCTTAATGTATTCAGTTGAGCTGCTGGAAGCGTGCCCGCGTGCCGGCAGCTCTGCGATGGTGAAAGAAAAGGAGTTCTTCAGTGGAGGTCACGATGAGCTGCAGCTCAAGATTAAATTGCTTGTGGTGGCAGCGTGCCCGGCGAGGGCGAGCTCGGCTGGGAGCGCCGCGCTCATTCGCCACCTCTGCTACAACCTCTTGCCAAACAGCTTTTAAACCGGAGCATCGCACACCTGCAGAGCCAGTCACCAGCAGCGCAGCCTCCGAGATGCTCTGGGAGGAGAGCGGGTGGGAGCAGCCGGCCGCTGCGGTGCCGCCAGGGCCATCCACGGCCCCCCCATCACAGCCGGGCCTGTAGTTGTGGTGGTTTCTGAGTTGTCAGTGGCTGGAGAGCAGAAGCCGAGCTGCTCCCACCAGCGGGCAGGGCAGGTCTGTACTGCAGATAAGCACACCACCAGATGAAGCTGAAGATAACCACCGCCACAGCTCCAACCTGCAAACCAGACCCTGCCTGAAGAGCCTGGCAGCTACGCTCCCCAGAAACGTTTTTGGGTTTTCCCTCTTGCCTTACAACGTTCTGGCAGCCCCCAGCTCCCTCTGCAGCACCCTGGTACTTCAGCAACCTCTCGCCACAAAAAATGGCAGAGTTCTACTCCACAACTTGGTCAGAAATGCCCATGGTTTTTGGCGTGTAGGAAAAGAGGACAGCAGAGGACTCCCCTAGTGAGAGCAGGATGGCCTGGGGGTATCCTGGCCCCACCATCACCGTGGGTATGATGCCCCTTCTCAACCAGCGTCCCTGGACAAGGCTCTGCTCTTCCCCTTGCAGCTCTGCTTTCCCTGTTGGTGGGGGATGGATGGCTTCCTAGAGAGCAGCACAGAGCCCAAAAAAACCTCTCCTGACTTGCAGAAAAATGCCAAGAGATGCAAGACAGCTGGAAAAACAGCCTTTAACTGATTGCCTGAACCATTCAGACTCACAGTGATCCTTGCCCTGTAATTCATCGAGGAAAAACATAACTACAAGTATTATTTGAAATCAAGATTATTTTGACTGGACAACGATCAGTGCTGCTGTTCCTTGCCCAGACAAGCAAACCTCTTCAAGCCAGAGATCCTGCGTGATTTGTTGCAGGGAAAAATCCGAAACTTGTGTCCTCTAATTTTTCATGTTGTGCTCAGTGACTCAGCTGACAGTCTGAGTAACCCTGGGCTCACCCACTCCACGTACCAGCAAAAAATGAGTATCACCAGGAGAACAAAGGAGATGAACACGGTTCTTGGTGCCAAGTGCGCAAGCGCGGGCTCCTTCCACAGCCTTTTCTCCCTCTGTGGCACAGCAAACGGAGCACTGCGAAAGCAGAACGCCGCACGGTGCCACAGACCCCTTGAAATTACCGACAGGAGCCAAAAAGGTTATTGCCTCTTCTGTCGCTTTGCTGTGTTGATTGGGTTTGTTTGTAGCCCCTTAATGAAACGGTGCAAATGTCACGGTCTGTTCATGTCTTTAATTGCAGCAAACAAAAATCGGTACGAAGGAGGTTGGAGAAATGGAAAGAAGCACGGCCCAGGGAAATTTTTCTACTTGGATAAGGGACAGCTGTTTGAAGGTATCTGGGCAGCAGACATACCAAAATGTGGAATTCTGATTGACTTGGGCAGAGACGAAGCTCCTACCCCTACTCAGTATCCAATCCCAAAGGTAACTGCATGGAAATCCCGGGTTTGCCGGTGATGTTCGCGTCCCGCAGCGCCCGCGGCAGCTCTCCAGGGAGCATTTCACTCTTCAAGCGCTTACGCCCAGGGGGTTCCCAGCTCACGGGGTGTGAGCTCAGTCTTTTGGCCAGCAATGTTCTAAACAGCCCCGTAGGGACAAACGGCCCATCCAGCCACCGCTGGAGCCTCCTAGTCACCTACAGCTGAAAACACTGCAGCTCTCACGCACCAGAACTGCCCAGAGACCTGAAGCAGCACAAAGGAAACAGGGACAATAGAGGCAGAGACAATAGTGGGATTTGCGTCAAAACCAAATGATTTCACCAAGCCAAACTGCTGAAGCTGACTAGACCGCTCTGAAGCCCCAGCAGCTGCGGCGCTGACAGCCGTTATTTCCCTCCCTCCGAGTCAGGGGATCATCCCTGTCCAGCAGCCCCGTGGGTACAGGGGTGCGTGTAGCTCCCAACCACGCCCTGACCTGGGCACACGGGTGTCTGAGAGCCAACACCCTCTGCTCCTCTTTTTCCTTAAGGCTGACACAGGCTGTGGAGGAGAAGCCAGTCCCTGTCCCCGTCCCAAAGACCCACCGAGATGCACAAGAAGGCATGTGGACATGCCTGCCAGATCCTTGCACACCAGCCTAGGAGCTGGAGGACAGGAGAAGCCTGCCTGTGCTCTGCACCCTCAGAGGAGAACAGGGATCAGTAGGGAAGAGACGCAGCTCCAAGTGAACCAGAAGAGTCTGGGCTGGAATCCCTGTGGTCTCTGTGCTGCATCCACTGAACACAAAAGCGCTGCCTTTCCAAGGGACCGTTACTGCAGGGTACGGGTGGGGAAGCTCCTCTTTGCTTGCAGCCGAGCAGAACCACACTGGTTACGCCCTGCTCGCTGCTGTGCTCCGGTAACACAGGGACTAGCCCGGCCCCACGGCAGGTAAAACTCCTACCTTCCTCCTTCGCTCCACGGACGAGGCCGTTGGAAATAGCGGGCACACACAGCCCACCAAAGCTCGCAGCTCTTACATCTTCGCTTCCCTTATGTTTTCAAATCTGATTGCTGTAGCAAAGGCCCTTTGAGCACAGGCATTTTTGCCAAGCTGGTTAATCCAGTAAGTACTCGGCCCACCCACAGCAGTGCAGAATAATAAACACCGTATAGTCCCCAGGGGAAAACAACCTCAGTTTTGCAAAAAGAGTGAAAGGAGCGGTACTTCTGTAGCTAAAAATACTTTCCTCAGAAGGTTTGTCAAAGGTCACCCGAGAACAGCCTCAACAACCCAGCCTGGCAGCCTGGGAGGAATTGTCATTTCACTGAGGCAGGATGTTCACACCTGGCTGTTTATTTAACTCCCTGAAGTCCAAGTTATGACCCAATTTTCTTCTGCTCTACGAGCAAAAACAAAGCACCAACTTTCACTGCTGGTATTGCATTTTCCAGCAGAAGAGATTTATTGATGCAAGTAGGAAGGAACAGGTAAAAGGAGAAAAATCAACTTCAGATTTTCATAAACCTTTTGTCAAGTTACTGTCATGAGCGGCTGCTAGAGAAAAGTAGCTGATGAGCGAGTGTTAGAAACTGTCACCAAATAGTCAGCTTTTGCCCGGCAAGAAGTGAAGAGGGAGGGTCTGAGCATCCGCACGGGAGAAGCATCACTGTGTGTCCTCGTTAGCCAGTAAAAGGAACAAACAGTGGGGATGCAAAGACAGAAAATGGCTGAAAGCTGGAGAGCGATGGTCACAGGCTTTGAAGGAGTCCCACGTGTAGATGATGGGGTTGCACCAAGGCAGAATTTGAGCATAACTGCAGATGGAGAAGGGCACAACATGGAGGACTTGGGATATTTACTGAAGTCAAACAATAACAAATGAGAAAAAGATGGGACATGTCTGCATGGAAGACCACCACATATAGCCCCCAGAACACAGTGGGATGTAAGGTCAGGGTGAGAGGACGAGTTCCTGTCAGGGATTTGGCGCTCACCTCTCAGGAACCCACATCCAGTTGCAGGAGGGTTGCACAACTCCCACCTCCCGCTTTCCCGTGGCCTTTGATGCTCATGTGAGGACAGTTACTCACTGCAGGCTGCAGTTACTCACCTTTTAAAACTATCAGTGAGATGGAACAGGCCACCAATCAAAGCCAATTTTGTCCAAGAATGTGTTTTGTTAGAGGGGAATCAGCCCCCTCCACGCAGAGCTATTTTGAGGAGATGAAGTAATGTTCAACACACTAATAGAATTTGGAGAGCGCAGCAGCGTTTCTGCAAGAGTGATGGAAAGGCTGCAATAGAAACTGAAGGCCTGACGGAGGGGAGGTTCTCCCTTAATGCTAATCAAGATCTCTACAACCCGAAGCTTCTCCACTTACACTGCGTAACTGACTTGTATTCTTTTCATTTAGATCGAACTAGCCGATCCAGATGGTGTTTTAGCAGAGGCCCAGGCGATGTTTGATGACAGCCAGAATTAATAACCGGATACTGAACGGAAAAAAAAAAAAGTGAGATCAGAACACGGTCTCGGATTACTTATTCATTAGAGTCCCAAACGCACGCTGGGGCGTATCGCAGCGGGGTCTGCCTCGCTTCTCCCTCAAGGCTGCTCACGTCTGCTTCACTCTGCAGGTGCCTTTGCTCAGGGGTCTCCTCCCACTCCCCATTATTTTGGGAAAGAAAGGAAAAAAAGAAAAAAAATGAAGGAAGAAAAAAGGGGAAAACCACAAGCAGCAAAACACTGGGACAGGCAGTGACTTTGTCCAGCTCCTCCGACTTACTCCTGTGAAGAAATTACACTGCTGCTGGTTCCCAAGTCTCTCGCACTGCCTCGGAGGAGCCGCAGGGTTTCCATTATATGCTATAAAAGCAAAGCTCTAGAGAAGTGCAGTCAAATAATTGCCCCCTCCCACCACCCCCTCAACAGCCCGATACATACCTGCGACCCAGGATGGCTTTTGAAGTTCTAACAGATCATGCTTCAATTAATATTTTTACTAACACAGCTTTACTTGCTCTCTGCATTTCCGTGAGGTGACGCTGGTTCTCCTCCCTCTCCCCGGGATCGCAGAGCGCCGCATCCCGCCCAGCTCTGCTCCCTGCCCAGCGGCTCCTTAGCTCCCTCAGTTAACACCCAGCATCACCTCTCCCTTACAGTTCATTTGGTCTCTTGACCCTTCATGTTTTGCTCTGCACCCTAGAAACTATTTTTCTATTTAAGCACTCAGAGAGAATAACACAACATGCTTAGTCCCCAGCACTGTCAAGACCAGCTTTCTGCTTGGGGAAAAACAAAGCCTAACACTAAATGGGCAGGAGTTACAGGTACTTCACATCACCTTCTTTAAACTCCGTGTTTTATTTCTTACAAAGCAACCAGTGACGTGAAGAAGCTGAAAATAAACTTTATACCTGCGTGAACAGGAAATTTTATCTTCATATAACGACTGAAATAAGTAACACCACATTTAAGAGATCCTCAGAAACACAGCTGGGACCAGCACAACAGAGCTGGACAGATAAGGAATAGAGAGAAAATAAGCGTATTTTAGGCTTCTAGATAACAAATAATCAACACCAATTTTATTTCATGGAAGTATTTTATATCTAAATAAGTAATATACAATAACCGATGTTTAAAATGCTTGAGGTAAATGCACAATACCGTTAGTATAAATAAGGGATAAAAAATATTCTAAGTGCACTCTTAACATGTGTTTGGGTCTGGTTACTGTCCCAGCACAGGCCGTGCCCAGGGCGTAACTTTCATGACCATTTCCACAGGTAGAAAATAAGAGAAACATACTCGGTATCATGGCTTAAAGTGCAGAAAAGAGTCAGAAAAGCAGCTGTAGTAACAGCTCAGAACCTACCAGCTCGAGAAAGTTCAAAATGAAGTTATCCCACTGGCTTCTAATTCTGCATTTCTTCCACAGAAACCCCACACTTCTCTGTCACTTGTAAAAGATCCACAAAAAGAGAAATTCAGGTAGAAATTCAGCTGCTTATCGAGGACGGCAAGTAGTTTTACAAAATGGACTCGGAAAAGATATTTTCTGGACTTCATTCAAAATCACATCATACCTTTTACGTGCACCATTTACAGACAGAAGTGCAATTTTTAAGCCTGACAGCACCTTTTCAACCATTTGCTCTACGGTGAATATTAAGTCGGGCTTTCTTCCTTTCCTGAGGGTTTTTAAGGGTCTTTTTTTCCCCCAAGACAGGACTAATATTCCAGTAAAGGATGGGCAGGGGGGGAAATACCTTTTGTGCCTGCTGCCAAGATTTTGTGTTTTGGAATGCTGCTTCATTGACGCCTTTATGAACAGAACTCCTGCAGTGCTCTGTGAACCTGCGCGGCTGTAGTCACAATTCCCACCACCAGCAGATTGACGTCACAAATAGAATATATCGGAAGCACAACATAATGACAGAGCTACAGAAAATCCCGTTTGGCCTCTGTACACCAGAAGGACTTGTGAAAACGGCAAGTGGAAAGCTGTTTTCTGCGTGCGAGCCAAGAATGCTGCTGAAAGAAAAAAAAAAAAATAGCCCAGCAATTTTTTTTCTAGTTATTTTTCAGAATACAAACGCACCGCGGGCAACCCTGTCAACACTTTGCGCTGCAGCGGGGCTAACATGAGAAATCAGTCCCACTCGCTTCAGGAGCTGCTTCACTCGTAACCACGCTCTGCCACCCTGACTGTAGGCGCGTCCTGGGTCGTAAATACATCAGGAGAAGGCGAGATGAAGGTTGGGCGGGAGAGACCACGATCAGCCCCGGCTCAGCCGGGTGCAGCTCTGCTCTATCAGCTCGCTCCCGCCTCAGTTCAGAACGCCAGGTTTCTATACCAGTGTTAGCTACGGAAGGGAGGGCAAGTTTTGTTCTGTTAGACTTGAAACCTGTCTCGGTTTGTGTTCAAAAAACCAGCTCGTACCCATTAAAGCCCCAGCGGAAGAACTGCATTCCAAAAAATTCCACTTCTAGACACATCTAGAATTACTGAAGCAGCCCAGGACAACTGCTGCCGTTGTTCTGGGACAAACTTCTTATCTAAGGGACCAAATGGAAGGTTTTGCTTAAAAAGGAAATAAAAAGAATGACACAGTAGCCTTGCGGTCACAAACGTGTCTCTGCAAGTAAGCAGCAATATTAATTACAAATTACCTACTTTCATAAATAATTACACCGAGAGAAAAGTGGTCTTCCAGATCCTTTGGAAGCCAAAAATGTGGAACGAGTTACTAAATATAACACTTCAGCAAGGAGAAGACTTTCTTAACAAGGAAGACCAAGGCATAGCTAATTACTTGGGAATCCACCACAGAGAAAGCACCTTTTGCTGCTTGTATCTGACGATTTATTAAAAATACATTTTTTATATAAAAGTATAAAATTACTACTACTTTGGCTTAGAAAAAAACCAGCAGTGGTTCTGATTTTCAAGCAAAAAAAAAAAATTATCCAGTGATAATTTCCATCTAGTTCCTTCTTTTTTAAAAAAGAGATTCCTAAATGGGAAACAGGCAAATCCTCTCTCCAGGTAACACGCGCCGGCTCGTGAGAACTTCTGGACAGTTATTGCTTTTATTTTCTTCCAAGGAAGAGGAGCGCGGAATCTCGTTCCTGCTCGTGCTGCCACACCACAGCGCAGTAAGACTACTCGGGTGTTTAGTGAGTTACCAAAGATGGAACTGCCACGGGAAAAAAAGGCGCTGGAGAAATAAGTGAAGTATTAATGACTTGGCAGCAAACCCTCGTGGGGAAGCGGCGGGGAAGCTTTCGCCGCTACCATCTGGCAGGCCTTCTAGAGAGCAGCGCTAGCACAGAAACCAAGTGCTAATTGCTGCATATCCCAAGTAATTTGTATCATGCCATGCAATATGGATCAGACAAACAGTATCTTCTAGTAAATGCCAACATCAAATAAAGAGAGGAAAAAAGAAAAAGCTTCTCTATCCATCCCTAACAAATACCCAAGTGTACAATGCTATTTTCCACGTTTCTACAGCCGCCATTCAGCATGAACAAGGAGCAATGTAGAGCGAGCGCTCCCGAGAGGGAGGCGGTGCAGTGCCAGCGTATCTCACCATCCACCCCTTCCCATGTCACACAGCCAACGTTTTAAGAAGGAACAACACTTTTTTTTTTCCTCTCTAAAGGGCGAGAACAACAGTTATAATCTCTCGTTATACGGTAATCAACCGTTTGACCAGTTCATCCACAGGGGAGGCAACGTAACAAGGCAGAAGCAGAACAGTGGGTTTATTTTTGTAAGTACAGGTTTACGCAAAATGGGTAACGGCCGAGGAGATCGTATCACCTCTGTGATCCAGCTGATCCTGGAGCCGTGCAAATTCCGCAAGTTCATTCAGTTCCTGGAATTGCCTGTCTGTTTTATGGCTCACCAGCGACCTGTAGAAGTGGACTGCAAACACAATGAAAATCAATCCGAAGGGAACCATGATAGACGTTGATGCAATGGCCGCTGCCTGTCCCGACGTGATGGTAGAACTGTTGTTGAGGAGATTCGTTTTCTTCTTTAAAGGAAGGAACTTCACCCAACACAGTAGCACCACCTCTGCGAGGAAAAGCAAAGTCCCAATGACAGTAGAAAACGCCCAGGCAAGCTCGATGTGCCGATGCATACGCTCATGAGGAGATTCCTTCACGGAGTTGAGGTTATGCACGTTGCTAACGGCCTCTATGTTGGGCAGGATGCAGGTGCTTATCATGAGGGCAAAAAGGTGAACTGCAACAAGGACAGTAGTACAGGCACTGAAGGCTATCAAGAGACCTTGAGGGTAGTCGTGCTCTGAGTCTAGCTGAACTTCTACCATAGCCACCTGAAAAGGAAAGAAGAGAGGGACCCAATTACCTACGTTACATATTATTTGATTATAAATGATAATTTAAATCGTGTTCCCAGAAGATCATCCGCTCCAAATAAAATAATAGTCTGCATTGAAATTTCCCTTTGTGTCAATCTGCACCCTTTTCACTGGGTCCAACTTTAGGTCTGAGCTATCAAGCAAAGGCCACTGTTTTCATACTTACTGTCCTGTTGTAGAGCAAAATATCAGTACACACAAAAGCTCTCAACAGCACAACGACCTCCAGCTCATCCCAGCACAACAGCTGAACTTTGTGATCAACATACTTGGACTCAACACAAAACATTTCTTCCTTCCTATGTTGTACTGTAGAGGCAGCTTTTGATCTTTCACTATAGATTATAAACTTTGCTGGGTATTAGGAAACGGTCTGTGTCCCATACATACATAGAATTAATATCACAGGAAGCCCTTTGATGTGAGTATAACAGAAAAGCCTGCGATGGCAGTGGAGTGGCCATCACAACCTTGGTGGCCTTTCTCCTTGGAGATTTGTTCTGAAGTTCTGAAGAGCAGGAGCCCTTCAATAGAGAGACCACCTTTCCACAGGGCTCTCAATTATATTCCTTCACTCAAAATAAGCACTTAAGCAGACTCTAGATGACAGACCCAAAACCTGGAAGTCTCCACAAAGTCCATGGCGACCCAACATTAGAGGCTGGAGGAACGACAAACGGTAGCGCCCCAGAAAAGGTTACACCAAGTGCTCCCAGATGTCACTGGCCACTCTTCCTCTGGAAGCTGTGTCTAGCCTTGTCTCTGGGTGAGCAGTGCTACCTCATGAAGATGCTCCAAGGTCCAGTCCTCCACTACTGTATGCAGCCATGCCCTTTTCCAAACCTAGCTCTCCAAGCGTGCCTGTGCTTAAGGAGCAGAAATGAGCATTAAATAATAGCACTGGGAAACTCATAAATACAGCTCAAATATTTTTGATAAAGAAAATGAACTAGAACGCCTTTTAACACGGTGGTTTTATGCATGTGCACTTGAGTGACGTTAATCCCAGCAGCTCCCTTGACAAATAATCTTTCCAGATAAATTTGCCTTTCAGATGAAGTGCGGTTTCAAAGAGAGGATAATGCAGCAATATCTCTGTTTAGTTCTCTTTCTCAAAGGATCGCATTAAACAGACAACATATGTTTAAAACGCAGAGAAAGGAAGAATTTAACAGCAATATTAACTATAAACACATGTTCACCATAAGGACGATGCAGAGGCTGCCATTCAGCACGGTTCTGACTGATCCACACCAGCCCTTCCTGCACCTTGGCTGCACGCTCTTGATCTTCTGCTGAAATGACTCAACTTGCTCGCCCAGGGAACGCTAACCTGGTTAAGAAGCGGTGATCTTCTGCAAGCTGAGCTGTTCCTGCAATGTCCCTGATGAGCAGCAAAGCTGGCACCGGCCCGTGTAACTGCAGAGGAAGCAGCTGTACCAGGACCTCAGGCCCCTGGCAGCACTCAGCTGGGACGCCAGCTCTTATGCTACACACCAGTTTGCCCTCAAAAAGGCCACGAAACCACTTTGTACAACATAGTGCCTGAAACAAAGCAGCTCTTTTAAGTCCCATCAGTATGTTTAGCCCATCACCACACACCATTAGTAATGCTTTGGACAGAACTTGGTCTATAGCATACACCTCAAACACCCCAATTCTCATGATGTAAAGAATATTTCCTAAAGGACGCGTGCAGGGAGGACCCACAGACAGCTGCAAAACCAGTAAGAATATTCAAACCTCGCTACTGTGCAAGAGCTGAGCCAAGTGACACCTAGTCCAGGATCCCATCTTCTTACACGCCCAGAACCAGCATGTTCCAGGACATCCAGAACTCTTAACCGCTAACGCACCAAATATTAAGCCAACTGAGGGTTTTGCTCAGACATGTTGCAACAGGCATTCAAGGCCAGTTGCCAATATTTTAATTCCTTTATTGAAAGCTTTGATCGTCATAAGCTGAGCCATGCAGCCAACCAGCAGTTTCCAAGTGTTACAAGAAACTCAACGAGAAATTACATTAATGCACGTACAGTTCTTGCTCGGACATTTAAAAATACCATTTCTCAGCTGTGGGAAACTTCACATTTAAGAGGATAAACTTCTGGTCGTCAGGTGTCCTCTCTGCAGGACTGTTTGTTAAGTCCCAATGTGCTCGTGGGACGTTGGGCTTCCTCTGTTTTTCACAGACAATTGCAATCCTCCACCACTGAGGATTCATCTCCATACTTCTCAAAACCAAAGAGCTTCCTAAGATGAAGACTTTCTTTTCTTTTGAGAGGTAATGTATTTATTTGCCAAATATTGCAGACGTTTTCTATTTCCATTAATCAATGTCTCCATGTAATAACGATATCAAGGATCTGATTTTGAACTTCAGTCAGACTCTTAATTCCAACATACCAGCTGTCCTGGAGCTCCTGCCTTTTTCCCATTTCAACACAGCATCAAGAAGAAATCTTTTCCTCCTCTCCTTAGCCTAGCCTGAGCTAAAAAGAAACACTAAATAATTACATTTGACCTCAAGGTACCTATTTCGGATTTAGCTCTAACTTTGATCACGCATATGTTTCAAGAAACCAGCTTAACTTAAGCAGCATCCAGATACTCAGATAACTGTGCCCAGACAACCGCTGACAGAATCATAGGGACAACTAATCACTAAAAGAAGACATCCAGACCAGGAATCCAAGTTTTCCTGGATTAAAAAGACCTCGTTTTAATATTGCTGGGTGTTCCCTTGAAAGAGTGACCCAAGGAGTACCTACAACCATTACACACCGATGGGACAGCAGAAACTCAAGTTCGAGCTTCCCAAGCACAGCTCCAGTTTACATGGCTGACAAATCCATGAGCACAGACCTGCTCTGCACAGGCAGCTTCTTGCGTAGGTAGTTTGAGATGCTAACAAGGTGTGAATAAGGCAGCAGCAGGGCAGGCGGGCACCCCAACCTTGAATCCTTGCACACACCTTCATACGGCTGAAGCTGTGGGAGGGAGGCCACGGACCGCAAAGCACCACGGGGAAGGCAAGCTCCCAAAGAAGACTCCTAGAAAAGACCAGGACATCTCATGGTGGGTGCATGCCTGGACCAGTTTGAGCATCTTCTCCCAACTCAGTCCCTCCCACAGTAGTTGTCACGCCAGCACAGCCCTGATGTTAAACACCGAGGGAGCCCAGTGTTGGGAATGACACTTGAAGTTAAATTTAAGCCATACTTGGCTATCCTACCAACACGCAAAATGACCTCTCCACAGCTGGAACCAACGGGAAGAGCACAGCAGCATCAACTGCTGGGGCAGGAAACATCCTGCACCAAAGTAAGTAGCAGAAATGCTAAAAGAGAGATAATATTCACCAGCATTGAGGGAAAGCATCACAATGAACCTGCTTGGGAGACTATAGCAACTGGAAAAATATTTCTATTGACTTTGAAGGGGATCACAGCTTCATAGGCTCAGCCCTCCAAAGGTTGAATGTAAGAAGGAAATTATGCTGAAGCAAACTGGCTGGGCAGAGACACCCGCAAGCAAAGGGAAAATGTGCTAAGTTGCAGTTATAGCTGACACTGATGTTAGAAACACCCTAAAAGCTGGAGTGGGGGAAGCAAGAAACCACTCCTCTTCCCCATTCATCCAGGATGAACAGATATTTCAGAACTCACTTCAAACAGGCTGGAGGAGGCTGTAGGACGCAGAGTGCCTGAAGGATTTCAAAGTCTACTGAAGTGGATGTGAAGCCTGCACTGGGGCACAGCAAAGCCTCCTTGTGTTCACGCCTGGCAGAGTAACTCCAGCCTGACCCAGAAGTGAAAAATCAGTTCATGTTTTCTATCTCTTCAAACCATCAAGGAAACTAATCCGGGAACCCTTTTCACTATAAACTTCCAGAAAACTGCCAACTCTTTCCAACTGCAAGTCTCTGTTCTTTACTTCCTGAGCCAAGCTCAAGCCAGGCACCTAGAACAAAAAGCTCCATTTTTCATTAAGAGGCCCCTGTGCCTGTTTGCAAACAGTGGTGCAAAGCAGCAAAAGTTCTTTTCTCCTTTCCTCACGCTATGATTTCAAAACACACAGATCCCAACTGCTCTGACAAGGTAATGCCTGCAGAAACAGGGCCCTGGTGAGCTCAGCTCGTACGACGCAAATCGCAAAGCCTGAATTCATAGGTACACGCTGACGTTACACACAGGAGGATGTTTGCCTGTGTCCTCTACTAGGTTTCTACACTGCTTCAGAAGAGGGGCCCCTCATTTCAATTTGATTTAATATCCTGAAATAAGTTCATTTCACTTGTGTATAATGCTTCCATGTCTTATTAGACCAGAGAGGCTTAAAAGAAGCTCCTGCTTTTAAATGAAAATCAAAATCCTGCATGCTCTAGAGGTTTTCATCCACTTAACACAGCACCTCTGACAAATACTGACTCCACTGCTTCACAAAAAGCGAGCTGCGATACACTAATAAAACAATTTTCACAGCAATAACAATTAATAGAAAAAAACAGTCACACACACAGCTGCAAATGAAGCTCATACTGCTACTGAAATGCAGGATGAGCAACTGCCCTGGTTTGACACTTGTTCATTTTTACCACAGCAGCAGGACAGAAATTAATGATTTGCTTCAAATCATTATAAGCTTTAGGTTTTATAAGCTACTAGACAGTATGTTGGTTTTGCTTGTATTGATTTTAATTCCAGCACAACGCAAGCTTCAAATTCAATTCCTCTTTTAAGACAGCAGTTTCTGAATGAAGTATCCAGGGAAACAAAACATGACAGACAATGATCAGAAGAAAAATAAAAGCAAGAACTGTAGGAAAAGCTACCCTTGTATCAGGTCATAATGACACGCAAGGCTTTCAACACCAGGAAAAAAGGTTACTGCTCTTTGTTACCACGTGTAAAAGCAACAGCAGCAAACAGAGTATCCGAGAGCCTTCCGACAATCACAGGCTTACACCTTTTGCAGAATCAGTAGCCACTGCTATAGAGACAAGGAAATGAATGCCTTATCTCAAGTAAATCTGTATTATCTATGAGCAATTTAGCGATTACTTCCTCTCCTGTCCTTCCTCACAAGGATGACTCTGAACCCTGGTCAGCAGGAATATAACACGGGCTGCAATCCCGCGCTGTAACTGCCACACTCCCTCTCACGGTGTCAAATGCTGGCGCTAACACACAGCTGTGACCACGGAGAGACAGCCGGCTCCCGGTATCAGCACTGCCCACCACTCCTGCAGTTAGCTGCCTCACAAACTGTAACAAGCAAACCCTTCAGAAAGGACAACGTCAGCTTCAAACACTAGTCTGGCTAAAGATACCAACCACCTCTTAATAAGCACAAGTCTAGAATTATCTGTATACCCTTGGGAGATTGTTCTCACCTCCTCTTCCCTAGCTAGAGCTACCACCCCTAAAGAGGAAACTGATTTTTATATAGTCCAGCATGTCAGGAACGGCTCAAAAGCAAGCCGTGTTGATCAAACATTGTGACTGGATTTTGTAAGGGTCCATGCACACGGCGAGAAGGGGATGTGAACCGTACCTGGAGAAATGTCTCAGCGCTTCACCGCGCTGGACTAACACACACCAAGGTAAAATGGCGCATGGTGATCACCAAAATAATTCAACCAACACCTGTCTGCAGAAATATTTCCTTCCCTTCACTTCTTGCAGCAAGGACTAGACTTGGCTACCTCTAGTTAGCCCTACAATTACTCATGCAAGTAACTCTTCAGAGCACATGCTACTCTTAGCAGCAAAAAACTCCACACATGTAAGAAGCACTTTTTCCAAGTCCAAGGTTATTTCAATAACAAATTCCAACTTCTACCCCACTACTCGCACTGTGTGGGAGCCCAGAGGGAAGTCGAGAACGAGACGAGCATCACGGCACCACTGGAAACCAGCACTCCTCTGGCTGCCTCCTCAGCTCCCGAGTCAGCCGGTCTCTGTTTCCCTGACAGTACTCCTGACTCCCAGAGCCAGAGGCGCGGAGCCAGGCTCCCACAGAATGTCTGCACCATTCATGAAGTTATAAACAACTCATAGAAAGACTCTGTATGAGCCAGAGTCAGTCACCGGAAATTAAAAAAGATAAGTCAAAATAATGACCTTATTACTGGTTTTATACAGAAAAGAATGTAAGCATCCTTTATCCGTTAGTCTAGAGTCTCGACTCTGTGGATTATTATTTGTTGCAGAATGGCGAAACATAGCAATATTTGCTAAAGCTAAGACCAGAACATGAACACAGGATTTAATTTTATTTTGCTAGTAAGCATGAAAAGGCAATAGCCGTAAAATTGGGGTAATTGCAGCTGGAGAAGGCAGCATCTCTACACAGTGCTACTTACAGTAAATCTATCGGGTAAGTACACACTCAGATTAGACAGCACAGCAGGGAGAAGAAACAGCAGCTCAACATCACCTCTACAGCCTCCGAACGACAGCAGCCACAAGCAGCTGCTGTACACTGAGAACGTGAAGAGCCCCAAGTGCTCCACGCAGCCTCCCCTGCTCGTCTGTAACCTTCAGAGATGCTCAAACAGGCAACCAAATGTTGCTTTCACAACTGGAATAGAAGAAAGCTTTTATACAGGGCTTGAAGATTCTTCAGAGCACAGGTCTAACCTGTAAGTGTAATAATGATGTAAAAGTTAAGTGGCAACAGAAGCCACGAACCCAGGTCTGTAATGCTTTCCTACAGGTTCGTAAATGCTGCTGGTTTGTGTTAACTCTACCAGCAATCCATTCAAATATGGCCAAGACTTCTACAGAGAGACCATTTTAGTATTTAGAACCACGGAGTTCACTAGACAAGGACGATGGTGTCCTGAGTGGCTGGACAGCAGTGACAGCGGTAAGGCTCAGTCCTACCTAGCACCACTTCCACATCAACCGCTATCATGGGAATACGCTTCATAAATATTTATCAGTGCAGTTAGTCTCCTACAAAACATGACTGAAGCTGTCTGCAGAAGACCATACTGGTTATATTTCAAAGGCAAGAGTTGACAGTTGTTTGATGATATTCAATATTTGAGTGTATATATTGCCATCCAAACACCAGTCTAGCCTGCTTGAATTGTTAGAGGTATTTAAAGGAAATCTGCTGTCTGGTAAATAACATTCTCCGAATCCTAAACATAACGAAGCCAACCACAGTGTGCAATTTAGACCCCTAGTTTAGGCTCTGGTATTTTCACAAAGCTGTTAATTGGCGGAGAGAGGCAATGCTTGAGTTTTCTGGTTTGATGACTGCTGGGATCTAACAACTTCCCTGCAATTTGTGACTGGAGTATCGTGATGTTGTCATACTACTGTGCGGTGCATTCCTGGTGACAAAATGATGCTAACGAGTCAGCTTAACTGTTCAAACAAACGTCACCTGCCGGCAGCCTGTCTACACTGGAGCTCTTGCTGCTGCTGCTGTAGGCATGGACGAGCTGGTGCTTCCTATATTGGATACAATCAGCAAAATATTTCCAGCATTCAGATAAACTGGATTAAGAAACAAAAACCAGATAAATCCAGGCATGGAGGAGAAGAAAAAAGCCATATCAAGATCTGGGATATCACACAGAAGTGAGAAGTACTCAATGCCTCCACTAGCACACGGAAGGAATCCTCTGCTCTTTCATGGACTACACAATATCCTACAATCTACAATTTCCTCCTTTAACAATTTGGGGGATTGCTATTACTCGCTGGCACCATAAATTGGAAAAGTATCCTAAAAGCAAGATTATAAGCTTCACTGATTTGCTCCTAAACACATGGCACACACGCAGCATCCATGGAAACCTGCATAAAAGCAAACGCTCACTCGTGGGAGCTTGCAATCGCCAGCCCCTGCAACTCTAACACGGTGGCAAATGGCGATGTATAGCTCTAAAACAAAAACTAACTGTAAAACAGGTTTTTAAATCAGTCTTCTCCAAGAAAGCATAATCCTTCTGAGTCTGAAACCTGGCTGAGCAGTTCATGCTCTACACATCACCGACCCAGGAAATCTCCTGGCGCTGGCATGTATCATTTAACCGGGGTATGTGTAACCCATCTCGAGGGAATAAACTTTGCAAGACAGCTGCAGTTACACACAAAATTAGTCCAAAATAAAGGGACAATTTAAGGGGGATAAACTTAGCCCCTATTAGAAGGTAGAAGGGTTGTTTAACTAAAGAGCAGGGATCAATGGGGACATGGCACATTCCACTCCTCACAATTCCCATCAATCTGCTGGGGGATTCGGCATGTGCCATTTCGGCTCCTTCCTCCTTGTGTCGATAGGGAAACCAGAGGAACAATAATGCTTAATTGCTGTTGTAAGCTTTAGATCCAAGAGTAGATTAGATTTCAGCCGCATTTTGTTCAACCATCAGGTGCCAAAGAATCTGCTGAATTTAGTGAACAATGCACAGGCGTGACAGCAGAGAGGCTGCTTCCAAGGCAGAAGGACAACTTTAAAAGAGAAGCACTTATTCAAAAGAAATCTAAAAATACTTCAAAGGTAATTCAGCTCTTCTGAAAATAGATTAGGAAGTCTCAGCTGGAAGACAATCTGTCATAGCAAAATCAAGGAGCCTACAAGTTGATATCCAGCATGATCTTGTTTAAGAAAAAAAAAAGGAATTTTCTTGAGAGGGGTAACTTCCAGAAAATTACAATAGAATGAATGTTCACATAAAATGTTCCTGGCAACTAGAGATTTTGGTACTCGGAACAAAGTGGCTTTTTCCTGAAATACCCTAAACAGCATAAATTGAAAAGCAGCAGTTTTCAGCTGCAGGAAACTGAACTCCTAGAGCTCTTCTGGAGAACCAATAAATAAGTAGAAGCAGCCTCACCTCATACCTCCATGGGATTTTGAGGGTCCGCCATAGCACATACTTGAAGAAAAGCCAAGGGATTTAAGAAATTAAGTATGACTTCTAAATAACGGTGTTTTTATTAATGCAGATGCAACCTCCCTTTGATCAAAACTTGCAAACCCCAACAACCCACAGAGTTTTTTCCATCTTCTCTCGGTGTAAAAGCCTGACTGCAGAAACCACCCGGGCACGCTGCCCTGACACAGGAGGACGGGTGTACAATACGGAAAACTCATTAGCAGCAGGGGAGCATGAGCTACCAGCCTGATGCATGTTACCCAAGGAGAACCAACTCCGATACGCCGCTGCAGCCGCACAGTTGCCTGTCACTCAAGGGAACAGCAGTCCACCACCACCCCTGAAGAGCTGCAGTCTGTTTTTAGCCATTGAAGGAGGACAGTGACATTTATTTGACCGTCACAAGGCTGCTGCGGACCGGCTGCTACGCTTTCAAACAGCATCCTCTCATTAGAACAATGGCTCTTGAGGGGAATCTACCTTAGGGCTGAAAATACCTTGTTAAAAGTGGGGTAAAAAAATCAAAGCAAAGCAAGTCAGAGCTGGACAACTCGGGATTTACAACTATGAAGCGTTTTCAGCACAGATGATAAAGGCGCTGACTGCAGAGTTAGCAGCTGAGTATCGTAGAGGACTGGGCATTCGATGGAGCCCGTAAATTACCGTATTTCAATCCCTACGGAGCTCTCACGGGAGGTAATTAGGATGATTAGACTAAGCTTCTGTAGGAAACCCGAAAGCATATAAACCCACACCGACAAGGCGTTTCTAAAACACGCACAAAGCTCCAAACTCAGCAACACCCGGTAGTTCCTTAAATAAGAACCAGAAACATCGCAGCTGCAAATGACCAGCGATGGAAGCGATGAGCCCGAGGGGCACCGGCACCTTTCACCAGTTCTGTTCCCCAACTTCTCCACGGCCGCCCTTGCACCCGTTTGCCCAACGTGTGCGGTGGCAGAGGCGCGGGAGCGCAGAGCGGCAGAGCCTCGGCAGGGCTGGGGACCGGGCAGTGCTCAGCCCCCTCTGCTCGTCACACCGGGCCGCGAAACGAAGCGAAACACCGAAAATAAACCCAAGCCAAGCCAACCCAAGCCCCGCCAGCACCGGGCGGGCTGCGCGGCGGGCGCAGGGAGGCACGAACGGCCAACGCGCCTTTCCGGCCGGCCGAGCATCCTCCGCACGGAAAATAAGCAGCGAACCAAAAAAAAAAAAGAGAAAAAAAGTCCCACACGAGGTACCGGAGCTGTTGGGAGGAGGTAAAAGCCGTGAGACAGCTCTTAACTGGCGGCATGACAGCTCTGCACGGAAAACGAGCTCCTGAGGCCGGCCCAC
>VZZY01014309.1:342326-376045 GCA_013400335.1 Eurystomus gularis | reverse complement strand
CAACCCGGGGGGGTACCGGGGGGGGCGGCTGCCCTGCCCGGGCTCGTCCCGCTGCCGCAGCCTCCACGTGGAGCTCCGCGCCTCGGTTCGTATTTCGCGCCCGCTCCCCCTGCCCGGGGATCCGGTGACGACGCCGGGGCCGAGCAGCGGGAGGGGGGGATCTGAGGGGGTGTGAGTGGTCGCTGCCCTGGGGCCTTGCAGCCCGCACCGCCGCTGCCCCGTGTCCCCCCCATCCCGCACCCGGAGGTTCTGCCCCGCCACGGTGCTCGGGAGGTGCTGATAAACGGCAGCGCTTTGCGCTACCCCCGCCGCCAGCGTGCTCCGCTGCCTGACCCCGAGCTGGCCGGGAATTAGGTCCTGACCAAGGAGGGGCAGAAACCCCAGCCCCCGCTTAGCCGGGGGTGATTCCTGGTCCCCCCCCTCCTCCTCCCGCCCCCGGTTCGATGCAGGAGCACTTCTACAAGAGGATGCAACCGATGAGCCTGCTCGCCGGGCTCCGAGACTTTAAAGTCAATAACTTCTTTGTGTTTCTGTCATAATATTGGGTTACAACGCTCCCCTCCCCAAAGCTCCTTGGTTTGCTTAGGTGACTTAAATTACGGAGCGGTAAGCAAATCCAGACAGCCCCGCTCTGCAGCCGGGAGGAAGGAAAACGGGAGAGGTTTGCTCGGGAATCCAACGGGCCGGGCAGGGGGGGAGGTTTGCAAGTCACCTTTATTTACTCCAGCATTGTTGAAAGGATCCCGAGTCCCAGTTGGCTATCACCAACACTCGGCCTTTGCCAGGACTCCTTGCCTAAGCCGCCCCTCTCAGGCAAGACGAGTTTGGGCTGTAATCCTCCTGAAATGGCTGTAACGGTGGGACCGCTAATCTAGTTTAGTAAAATTTCCTCTTTTCCCCTCGGCTTAGTTTTGCATGAGCATTTTAAGCTCCTTTTAGAAAAGTTAATGTGGTGGAGAAATTAAATACCTGTCTTCTTTCGGAAGGTATTTGTTTAGGAGATAAGCTCAACCCTGACCCCTCTTCCTCCACAGAAAACACAAACACCTATTTTTTTTTTAGCAGGAAAATGTTAATTAATTTTCCAGCAAAATGACTGCATTCCACCCTCATCTTCCAAATGCTCCAGCGGTTGCCATTGCTACGCGCTCACTGGCACAAGCCGCAGTTTCCCGAGCTCAGCAGCTCGACAATCTTGGGTTAGCTTTCTCCTTTCTAGAGAACTTGAAAATAAAGGAGTGTCTTTTGTTATTTTGTTGTGGTCTGTGTCTGCTTTGTTCGACCCCACAAGGGATTTAAATGCTTTGTTGGGGCATTAGCAAGAAAGGCTTTGCCTTCCTATTGCTCTGGTTTTATTTTTACTCTTGGGTTTTGTTTTTCTTTCTGTAGATCCAAGAGTTGAATAGAACCTAGGCAAAACAATGGCAGTGGTTAGGAAGAACAAAAAAGTCAGTTTATATAAACAAATGGAGTTGCTTGAGTGATGTATGTATTTATTTTTCTTTCCCATGATATTTCCACTTTGATTTTTTTTTTCTTTTGCTAGGAGTGTGGGTTGGAGGTTTTCCTCGAGGTGCTGCTGTGATTTTTGGCTTGAATGCAGTTTGCCATAGCTACTTGTTCACCAGTCTGCTGGGCTCTGTATCTGCCTCTTCCACTGATTATTCTTGATGTTGACATTCTGTCTTGAATGAGCATCCTTAAAAAAATAGCTGTGGTTTGTTTGTTTATTTGCTTACCTGAAGCCAGTAGTTTTAATTGGAATGCCCGTGAGAAATGAAGATTTCTCTAGTACAGAAATACTCGGTAAATTGAGTTAATCGGATTATTCGTTACATTTGTTTTGAGACTAGTAGCAATGAAGTTTCCGTGATGTTAATGTTTTTGTAAATGGATAATGACAATGCTCTGATTTGGAATAATGACTTTGTCATAATGACTAAGTGAATACAGCAAAGAAAAAATTGTAAAGGTGGGGGGAGTACATCCGCAGGGATGGGAGCTCAGCTCCTGTTCCCCTGTTTCTGTCAGAACGGGTTTTTCTAGCAGAGAAACATCACTGGTACAAGCTGGGTCTGAGGTCTCGGCTCTCCCAGGAAGCACGCACATGGCTGGCGGAATCTGGGGGCAGTTCAACTCCTCGTGTCTACTGGAATATAGTACATAAAGTCTATCGCATGTTTGGCAGCACGTATTTTGTAGCACTGAAGAGTCAAGCAGTGTTTTCCAGTTTCAGGTGGTGTATGGATGCTGTAAGGAAGTCATTTTGTCCTGTAAGAAAGGAGGAGTAGCAGAGCCATAGAAACAGTGCGTGGCCGCTGCAGGAATTCCTCTTCTCTCTGCAGCAGAAGGCTCCAAATGGAGTGTGGGGTTTTGTAGGCACAGCTCACCCAAATCGCTGCCTTGTAACTTCCTCTCTAATCCCCAAATCACTGCTATTGTATCTGAGCACTGCATAAAGAAATCCCCAGGAGAGGCCAGTTCTCTGTAATCCTCAGAGTGAAGCCACAAGGTGATACTGGTCAGCGTTAATAGAACCAACTTAGGTTTAATTTTCAGTTTGCTTGTGTGTTATACTGTGACCCCCCCCCAAAAAAATTATTCCCTTTCCACCATCTCCCTGAGTGCAGTAGCTGTTTAAGATTTATCTGTCAGCTCCTGCAGTTACACTTCTGATTCATTAAAAAAAAACCAAAACCTCAGTTGAAAGTAATAAAAAAGAACAGGACGGGTTCACAGAATCGGGGCTTTCTGCTGTGCCCGGATAATGCTCCCAGGAAAACATGTTATTTTCCTAAGTAGAAATGTATAGCTTAAAATGGATAAACTTAAACATACAGTTTAAACTACACATTTGCCCCCAAAGTACTAGGCTGACTCGCAGTCATTTAGTTAGGATTATCTTTTAACTGTTAACGTGGTATTTCATTACAGCCGAAGTGATTCAACCCAGACCTTAATTGACAGACTCTGACTGGATTCTGTTTTATGTGCATCAGTGAACAGGAAAAATAGGGAGCAGCTGGGAGAGCATTGTCTGTCATTTGGTTTCCGGTTCAGACCTAAAATATGCGTTCTCTTTATGTTTCTCTTGAAGTGATAGTGGAGTTCTTTGGTGAGAAAAGGGAAACGGGGAGTGTTTTGAGAAAATGTGAGGTGCTAATGCCATTGTAATTGATTTTGGATTTTTTTTTTTTTATTCATTATTCAAACAGATTTTACTTTTGAGTACGTGCAAAGAGAAGCTCTGAGAGTTCCCCTTATCTTCAGAAATAAGGATGGACTGGGAATTAAGTAAGTTACAACCAAATCTTGATGATTAATAAATGCTTTTATAAAATAACCATTATGCTTTCCACTTGTATGGGATATTTCTTTTGAAGATCTCAAAACGTATTGCAATTAGTAAGACTGTCAGCACCCTTGAGAAGAGGAATGATTATTTTCCGCTTATAAACAAGCAGATAATGAGGCCTGTAAAAGTTAAGTGCGTGCAGCGTGGTACTACACAATCAAGAATAAGTCAGCGATGAAAGTTAAGAATAAAATTCAAAGGTTCTCGCACCCAATCTGGGCTGTAATGACAGAACAACCTCCCTTCGGTTTCTGGCTTGGCCGTTGCTTTCTGCATTACAGGTGGAATGTCTAATGATGCCTGTCGTTTCCCATTATAATTGTATCTCTTCAGAATGTTGTCGCTTTGTAAATATTTAATGGTGTCTAGTTAAAATGTGGTATTATTAGAGTCTTTCTGAGGTCGCGTTTTGTTAATATCCAGTCATAAAGAATCTGGTATTTTAATAAGAGAATCCTGCAAGTGTCTTTGTAACAGTGACCGTGTCTACGAGAGAAATATGAAACTGTAACAATTCATCAGCCACATAATGCAGAGTTTAGACAAATGTTCCGTAATACTTTGGGAAATTAGAACTCTGTAGCCAATTATATGTGAAAGATGGAAAATTAATTTTCTGAAAGCATAATTACTTTGCTCACTTTCAGCTGAAACTTCTCAAAGTTTAGGGAACTGAGGAGTCCCAATTATTTAATTAAAAAGAATCAAGGCACCCCAATGTAACTTAAGGAGAGAAAGAGAAGAAACAGCGTTTGGGCTGTTTGACAAACATTTCTCCTTTTACCGTAAGAGCGAATGGGAGCTGCTGGGATGCTTCTCATCTTGTAGTAAAATAGTTTTATATGTTGGACTCTGAACAAGAAGCAATTAATAGCTACTCAGTAGGAGTTAACAGTAACGTTTCTTTTGTTGTATCATTGTTATCTTGGGATATTTTTTGTTTGGTTATTAAACCCAGCTATTTCTCTTCTTAATCCTGGATGAACAGTCTCGCTTCTTGTTAGAAAAAAGTAATGCAGACACCAAGGTACCATCTTTTTATTTGTGCAAAGCCTTTCTTAGATTGTGTCCTAGTTTTCTGATGAAAACATGCACGTATTCTGGACTTTTCTGAAGACACGTAGAAAGCCTGGCTGCTAAGTGAGAAAGGCTGGTCACTTCTGACAGTTTCCAAACATTTCTGTGCTCCTATTTGAGATCTCAGAAACAGAACCGAATTTTTCTGTTGTATTATTTGGGAGAAGGCGTGGTCAGGTGGAAAGCATCAATCCTTAAAGTTTGTGCAGAAGAGCGGATACAAAAGCATCTGTTTTGATACTCCTGAAGTCTACAATCTTCTGTGTAACCTTCAGAGGAAGACCTGAGAAGCAGAGAAAAGTCTTCCATGTTCATAGCTTAATTATGCTTTGCTTGCAGAAGCCACGTCCAGAATCTCAGCTCACATATTACATGACTATAGTATCATCTTTCCCAATCAATCATTTTCTTGTTTATCTTCTCAGCTGAGTTTCCTTGATGTAAAGTAGCATTTATTCTGTGTTCACTCGGGACACTGTTGGCCAGCCTAGTTCCTAGAGAGCAAATGACATCTCCATGGAGTGCGTGTCCAAATGTACATTTGTGCTGTATGTGTTCATGTAACCATCACCTGAAGCTGAATCATTTGTGCTTCAGCAGAAGCTTTATTATTTACAGGAAATTCCTGCTCCCTTAAGGGCTGTGCTCTCCACTCTACTCACCCAACTTGGCATCTCAGTTCCTCGCTTCCTCCCAGTCTCCAAATTCAGGAGCTTTCCCTCCTAGAATGACTTTTCCACAGTTAGTTGAGTGAATTGTTTTTATATTTCCGTTCTCTGCTGAATCATTGAATCCTGACTGCTCTGGGCGATTAAAACAGTAGCGTTTGTAGATCAGTAGTCTCTTACAGGACATTCAAGATTCTTTTTTTTTTTAATTTAAATGAGCCTGACTTATTAGTTTGAAATGATGTAAAGGAATTGTACGCACTCAGGCGTAAATGTTGCTAGAGTGAGAGAAGGTTGGAAACACGGGTTCTGTGTGTTTTCAATGACAGAAGTGAAATGCATGAGCAAACCTTCCTATTTGGTGCTCCACAGGAGAACGTGAATTAATTTTATTTACATTTCCACTTCTTATGTGTATCTATCAATAGTAGCTGGCACGCAATATGTGAGTTTTGGGGATGTGCAGATACACAAGTGCTGCGTGCATTGTATTCCAGCAAGAGCAGCGTAGTATTGACACCCGCCTCACTGACCAAAACGTTGAGCACCTTTAGTCTCGTCGAATCATAGAATGTTTCAGGCTGGAAGGGACCTCCAGAGGTCATCTACTCCAACCTCCCTACACAAGTAGGGACATCTACTTAGGTCAGGTTACTCAGAGCCTCATCGAGCCTGACCTTGAATGACTCCAGGGGTGAGGCCTCCACCACCTCTCGGGGCAGCCCGTTCCAGTGCTCTATGACCCTCATGCTAAAGAACTTTCTTCTAATATCCAACCTCCGTCATCCAGACGTTTCCTGCTGGAGTTGCTGAGTGCCTTGGCCTGCCGTCTGCCAGCGCTGGAGCGGGACTGGCCACTTCGCCTTTGGATCCGAGTCATTTGCTGGGGAGACTTGGGAACGTTCCGTTCCACTTCAGGCTCTGCAGGAAGTTGTGCTTTACTGGGTCTTTGCTAGCACAACAGTCTCTTGTCCAGAGGAGGCTGTGTGTGTCACGATGTGGTAGGTTAAGTGATCCACACACATGTCAAGTGACTTTCGAGATACAGCGGTCTATAAAATATATGATAAAATACGATTTTTAGACTTTTTGGATAACTGGTGAGACGTGCTTCCACTTGTGTTTGCTGCTAAGCAGTCAGCTGGGTGTCTGTGCCTGGCGGATGTCCAAGGCATAGCTGAACAGTTTGGTTACTGTGCTTGGAGGTACTCTGAAATGGCAAGGGATGAACGCGAAAAAAATATTATCATGAACCTCTGAAAATTGCTCCCCTGTATATTTCTGACCATCATGAGCTGTTACTTGTATGGCGAAAAGCAGGAAAGTCCTCCTGTGATCTCTGAACTGTTTTTCTTAGAGGGTTGTTTGAGACTTTCCAGGATTGTAACTGGGAGAGAGAACATTGGAGAGATGTTGTCTCCCGTCTGAGCAGCGGTCACCTGGCCTTCGCTGTGGTTAATCAGATACCTACGCTAGCCAGAGCTCATCCTCGTTAGGATTTGAATAGGACACTTCTCAAGCAAATATTTAAACATTTTCTAAAATGCAAGTTTGCCCTCGGTGCACACTAAGGTGTTTGCGTTTCTATTCTGTTTGAGACGACATGATTTGTGCGTAACAGAACGCTGAAAATCTCCAGTGTAGTCAGCCATGTTTCGGTGTGAAGTCATCCTGCTGTACTATTCTTCACCTCTTTCTTATGATACGTGAAGTCTTCGTTCAGTGTCTTTATGCAAGATGCACTCGCCTGAAAAGTGGGTAACAGCAAGGAAAAAAAACCTCTGCTCAGTTCTTGCATTGTTGGTGTTCTGAATTTATATGCAGAAAAACAAATGAACCAACACTTACTGGTTAGTTTTGGACTGGTGACGTTCAAGAAAACTATTATTTTTTTTTGGCCAGCATAGTGCTGTTGCAAACCAGCCCTAGTTGTGTAAGAGTGAGGAGCATGGCAGTTATGCTGTGTGGGGCTGGAGAAGAATTCGAGTCCTTTATGGTCTGAGCAGCCAGCAGAATGGGCTTGATGTAAAGCTGGACCTCCCAAGACAACCCAGCTACAAAAAGGAACCTCCTCTGCTCAAGCCTGGAATTCTTCCCTTGGTGTACTCTCTCTCTAATGTATCATACATCCTGAGATTGCAGAGAAAAAAAAACCTGAGGCTATGCCAGGTGTGCTCTCCAAAGAGCTATTTTATTGTTAGGGAGGACTGTATTCTTCCCATCTGAGTAATGTTTATCGTTGGCTGCAGCTGGAGTTCTCAGAAAGACTGGTTTAGCTCCTGTGCACCTGGGTTAGGGCTGTTCTCGATCTTGGCTGTTGGTTTTTATTTTGATTTACACAAATGTGAAAAAGGTTGCCCATTTAGTTGCTCTTTGTGTCTGACATCCAATGCAGGCAAGCTGTCAGCTGGAGATAAGCCTCGCAGGTTCTTCTCACCCACCAATAGTTGCTCCTTCCCCTACTTCTGACTTTCTAGTGTTTGAAAAAAGAGATGAGCTCTGAATGAACCCTGAAGGTCAGTAGATTCAGGCAGTTTCATTCCTGTGAGGGAGTGAATTCCAAAGCTGTGGGGCCCTTGGAGCTAAATGCAAAGATGTGAGGGTTGGCAGAGAACTAACAAAAGATACTGTCCAGCCTCCGCTTCTCACCACAGGAAGGTGATAAGGGTAAAAGAAAGTTGACAAAGCAGAATTTGGCAAATAGTTCTCAAGATATATGCATGACAGTAAGTGCATTTTTTTAACTTTACTATTAAGAAAACATTGAAAGGTAAAAACTGTTGCTCTAGAAGTTTGCCTGTGGGCTGGATCGTTGCAATTTCTAAGCAAATTCTGTCAAAAGTCCTTTATGACCAGAAGCAAGTTGTTTGTCCTCAACCTAGGGCAGTACAAGAGGGACAGAACACCAAGCTGGCAGGTCCCACAGGCTGTTTTTCATTGTGTTTCCTTAGTTTTTGTGTGAAGTGTGAAATACTGTCATTAGGATGAAGGCAATCAGCTTTAAAACCCCACCACTGCTTTTGTTTTCTTTTTCTGTCCAGTTTGCGTCGCTGAATTTTACTCTCTACCTGACAGGTAGAACTCGCTCACTTGATGTGCTAGGCTACTGTCTAATGACATTAAACCCTAAAACACTGCCTGTGTTAAAGTGATTGTATAAATGCATCAACATCAGTGAACCAATTATGCTACCATTTAATTTAGCTCTGAATTAACCCAAAATTGAATTGAATAACAATTTCCCTACCCACCAAACGCAGCCAGGTTGTCTTCTGCCAGACAAGGAGATTTGGAATACTCATTAAAGGAGCTTTAATTATTTTTGGTATTTTATTTCCAAGCAGTGAATCCCACCTGTGACGATGTGACTGAGCAAGTTGTTTTACTGCTCTGTGCCTCCATTTGTACCCACTGGCAAACGTGGTGACACTCACCACAGGGAACGTAGGTGAGGCCCCACCAGTCGCAAACCCCTGTGAGCTGCTTAGCAGGGACGAGCTCAAAAGGTTTCGAATTTTACTGAAATCCTCCCGAACCCCTTCTCTTCCCTCCGACTCCAGTGCTGCTAGAGAGTGCTTGAAAAGACACCTCTTCTCCTCTTTCATTACGAGCAGGGAAACTTTTGTACACTTGCCAACGCAAAGATGTTCTGTATGCCATTAAACCCGCGCTTTGGAGTGGCCTTGCTTGATTGCACCTCCCGCACTGCGGACAAAGAGCACTATACATTTATTTCTCTTTTATTATGGTAACGAAAGTGTACCCATACTTATCGTGACAGTATTTAACATTGCTTTCTTTGCTAATTATAGAATGCCTGACCCGGATTTCACCGTCAGAGATGTGAAGCTATTAGTGGGTAAGTTATTTTGAATGCACTGGATTAACTCTATACAGAACGGAATTGCTCTGAAATACTTGTCCGGTTGTGTTTGTAGACATTTGGGACAACTCTCAGAACCTGGGAGAAGGCATGGAGAAGCAATTTGTAAATTAAAAAGGCTGGGAGAGCCCTAATTAGTAGTTGTGCTGACCGGACTCTGATCTCATGCTGGATAATTGGCCGTTTGAAGGAGTGAATGCTTTTCCTCTTAACAGGTGTCCTGTGTACACTTTTGTGATCCTGGAAAGCGGCGGCTCTATTGATCGAGTTCCTATTTTATTTTTTTTTTTATCTGTTGTACAGCATCTGTTTGTAAAAGGTATGATTGGAGCCGTATCACCTTTTGCCTCTGCTCTCCCCACAGTCTTTATCAGTGTCAGGCCGGGTCGGTGCTTTGAGGAAAGGTTGCTAAGAGAGACGGAGCACAAAGCTTTGCAAACTGCCCGTCTTTTTGATAAGACACAATCCAGAGAAGTGGTGACCCTAATCATCAAATGTTTCCTGGCAATTTTTGCGAAAGAATTAATTCTAGCACAAAGAAAAGCTACTTTTTGAGTAAGAGATTACGCTGTCTGCTGCTTTGAAATCTGCTGTTGCCAAAGGTGGACGTATTATTTACCATTTATCTGAAATGGTGGCTGAAAAGCGATCCTGTGCTCTGTGAAGTCAGTGCTGTGGAGCTAGCTGAGTTTTGGATGTGTTACTGCAGTCCTTCACAGAGACTTCTAACAGCATTCTTGCTATTTAGAGCTTACTGCCTTTATTTATGTGTTGTGGCACGAGTTAATCTTTTAAATTAGCCCAGTTGTTGCGTTCTGAAAGGTGGATTTTTGAAAATTACTCTCGAGTTTAATAATCTGTAGGAATATCAAGTCTTGAACAGATGTAGTTAAGAAAAACAAGGGAGAGGAACTTGTGCCTTATTTCTGCTCACTTGGGGTTATCTGTGAGAGAGGGGTTATCTCTGATGACCTTCCTTCACAAACAAAACTTGGCAATGTGGCTTAATTTATGACCATTTATACGTTCAGGGGAAAAAATAGCCCCAAACCTCTTTGGCAGAAAATGTTAGGGAGGTGCTGTGGAAAGTGCTATTTGGTAGCATTTCTGTTGGTCAATCTGCAGTTAAATTAGGAAGTAATACGAGGGTATTTGGAAGTCCTAAGTTTTATGGATTTCTTAAATATCTGCATGTGCACGTTTGTAGGTACCGAATACCTCTTTATGCTGAGGAAGAGCCTCGAGCGTAAACCTTATAATTATCTGGACCAAGTTTGCAATGTTCTGTGAGTTTGTTCCATGGGTGACCAGCTGCTGTTTCTGTCTCAGAAACTGCTGAAGTTGAGGGTCTGACTTTGAGCTGTTTTGGAGCAGCCTCCTGTTGCATAACAACATTGTTTTTCCTGCGTAACAGTCAAAGTGTGGGAGTTGCACTTCCTCAAAATTGATGGCCCTTCAAGTCTTAGGGGGGTGGAGATTCCTGTGTACATGGCCAGCAAAGCCAGAGGATATTTATAAATAAAATCAGATTTATAAAACAATGGAGCAGAAAAAACCAACTGCAATTAAGGTGGAGATTAATGTAGAAGTGTGCTGTCTCTCCAGCTGCTTCAGCAATCCATGTGTGTGCTCTTGGCCAGATACCTCACATCACAGGTCTTTTCTTACAGTGTTTGGACAAGCTCCTTTTGGAGTCATTGTACTGAGCCGGTAACGTGGTGAAGAGCATTGTCACCTGCTCTTTTTTTAATACAGTTGATGACTTCTGGCATCGCAGGTGGAAACTTTGATTCAAAAGACGCAAAATATTTGGGAAATGGGCTGTAAGTGATACCTGAAAAGTCATGGCTCTTATGGCAAATCGTTTCTATGGCAGTGGAATCTGTGCTGGATTTAAGAGCCACATGGACACAGAGAGCACATGGGGACAATTCCTGTCTCCGTGCCTAATGCCTAAATTATCTGCTAATGACTTCAGGAAACACTGGGGAGCAATTTTCCTATTGCCTATTGTTGCTGATAGTTTTGTCTAGTTTTTGGTTAATATGGAAGTTACAGAGTAATGCTCAAATAAAGCAGATGAAAAGTCTTGGTTTCCTAAGATCTCCTGTGATTATCCCCACATTTTTTCAGCAGGCTCTTGAGGCCTTGCCTGAACCTCCAGGTACCCGCGGTTCTGAAGTACAAGGTTTTCAAAACTTCCTCAGTGCCTTGCTGAACCTGGGAGGGGAGTGATGTTCTGCAACTGTGGAATGGAATGATCATAACTCTGGATCTGGGTGTGTGTGGGAGGTGACAGAGAGAGAACATAGCTTAAAAAATGTTGTGTTCTGTGTAAACGGGTTGTTTTTTGAAGTGCTCATTATTATAGTTTGCTGGTGCTATTTAAACCTGCCATTTGTTCTCTTTTCTTCAAACTGGGGGAAACACATTTGTTACAGAACGTTTTAAAGAGATGGTGCTGGGTTTTCCCAAAGCACGTAAATTCCATGGGAAGTTCCTGAGACTTTGGTCTCGAATTATCATGAAATCTTTCCTTCTATTCTAACATGATTGTTGTATCCTCTCCATATTTGAGTACCTATAAGTCACAAGGAAATAACAATTTGTAGCTTGGCTTTTTAAACCTCCCTTTGAAAACTCTGGGCTGTGGCAGTAATAAGGGGAAAAAAAAAGAAAAAGAAGGTGGGTTTTTTGGTCATTGTTTGTGGCTACTTGGGCTTAGGTGTCTTTTTTTTTTTTTAGTGTTCTGTCAGACTCCCAAAGAAACGTTGCCATTGCTTGTGGGGTTTTTTTGTTCTAATTGTTTAAAAAAACTCAGATAGCAGCTTTAATTCAGTTTGGTGGTGTTTATGGAGAGGTGTCTGTCACAGCCAGGCAGAAAAGAACAAGTGGCTTTTCCCGGAATATCCATCCATCCATCCGTCCATCCCTCCCTGTGTGAATGCTGTATGCTCGTTACGCTAAAGGTTAGCCTAGGACCGAGCAAGGAGAACAGTAACTGCCCTGCTCAACAAGCTGTTGGAAAGCCACAGCTTCTGTGGTCACTGTTGACCATCTCTAGCCTTTTCTACTCCTGAATTCAATGACCAAATGTGATCATTTGCTTTAGTCTTTGATGTCAGAAAGCCAAAGCATTCCATTTTTTCATTTGTTTGATTTTTGTCTTTATATTATTCTTCACGGGCATCCTGCAGCCTGACGAAGGGAGCACCGAGTAGTTTTGGAAGCTATGAACCATGCAAAGGAGAGAGAAAGAGGAAGCACACATGAATCAGTCCATCAGTCTATCACTCAGAGCTCCTTTCTTTGATTACTTTTTTTTTCTTTTCCAGTGGTTTGCTTGGGTCAGCACTGATTGAATTTAAAAGAGTATCGGCTTTTCTGTGGCATCTGCAGTGTCTTGCCCTTTGACTTGTAATTGATGTCTGCCCTGCCTTTGTCTTCCTGGGCTGTCACAGTCTGCCCAGGAGCTGCCTGGTAGGTGTGGAGCCCCTGCACAAGCGTGGTGTCTATATATACACGGCGATGGCTAGTCTGGATGTATTTGCTTTTATTTTTAAAATTTAGCTGACCTCTCTTCAGCTCGCTTGCCGCAGGCTGGTGGTCTATTGCCTTGGAGCCCAGCTTTTACACTCACGTCTCAATAAACCTGGGTGGTGCTGCTGGGTCTGTCACGTCCATCGCCTCCTGTCCCTGCGGGCTGCTGTAGCTCCGTGTGCCATCCCGGCTAGTGGCCAGAGGGGCGAGTCCAAAACATGCTGAGGATTGCAAGAAAGAAAAGAGACTTTCAGTTATTGTGATCCCTGGGCTGAAGGGGTTAAAGTTGTGACCACAGCAGAAACTTCTGTAGGATCAGCAGCATTGTTGGATGGAATTCACCACGTCCAGCCGGGCATTGAGTCAGTGGGAACAGTGCAAGTACAGGACTTCTGCTGTTCTTGGGGTGGTCTAGCAACTGACACCAACTCACTGATTGAGTTTATTTAACTAACTCACTAAGGGTCTGTTTATAGCATTAAATAAGTGTAGGAACAGTGACGAATGTGTCATCATTCACGTATTTTGCTGCTAAAACCTGATGCTGCAGACTGGACTGGGCCATCGTGCTTACAGGGATGGAAAATGTTTGGTTCCTTTCTTTTAGTTGCCACGTTCACAGACTGTGTTGAAAGGCTTTGGTGGTTTCATCTTGTCTAAGGAATCCAAGTAAAATTGAAAGCAGCAAAGCTTTTAATTGTGATAAAATTTCTGCCTTGAGGTATGGCAGTAAAAAGCAAACGTGACAAAGCTCTGAAAACGATTGCAGAAAGCAATCTTCATCCAGCCCAAGGAGATGATGCACAAGATGGGACCTAACAGATCATTTCAATACTTGATTTCTGTGATTCAGTCAAATCTTTAAAGACCTGGTGGCAGGCTTTGATCTCCAAGACAAAGGGCAAAAGGAAAACCAAGGCCCTACATATCCTGTTGCTTTCTTTGCTGAAGAGATACCTGATTATTGCAGGGTTTTGCCTTCTCATTAAAAGCACCAAAAGAACAGGACCTGAGCCAAAAAATTCACTTGCAGATGGAGTGTTTAAAGAAATACGTGTGAAGGTCTGTGCCTCAACTCCTGAGTTTATAATCACGGTGTCAGTGGAGAAAGATAATAGAGTAAGTTGCATTGCTAAACCCCAGATGTTTGAAGGGAGAGGCCCTATAAAAAGGGGAGATTGGCCCTGCAAGTGCAGGTCAGCCTTCCCTCGTGCTGCTGGCGGGTACCGGTTCCGCAGGAGGTGCCGTGTGCCATCGTACAGCTGCTCGTGGTTATTCACTAAGTTGATAAGATGTTAAGGACTTCATTGTACTGCGCTGAAGTGAGCAACTGAGCTTTCTGTAACGTCAGTGAAAGGAATGAGAACTGCAGAGGAGTATTTCGCTGGCTGTTAAGGGGTTTTTTTCATGGGGGGGAGACCGAAGCAAGCTTTCTCAAGTTTAGCATCGCAACATCTTGCTCGTTGTAAGGGCAACTGCAGTTCCGCAGGGTGATGGCCTTCTGTTCCCAGATGGAAACCAGTCTGAGAGGTGAAATGATCTGCCCGGCTGCGTGTTCGGTGTGGTGCGGGAAGCAGCGTTTGGGCAGTCTCAGGTTTGAGTTTTCCTGTAAACTGTCAGTGATGTGTTGAACGTGGCGAGCCACTGGCACCTCTGCGCAGGGGACTGCAGCGGGGTGGAACCAGTTCCCTCGCTAGTTAATGTAAGCAGACTGAGGTAAATAATTTAAATTCAGTTGGGACGGAAAGGATTCCTGCCTGTCATGTGTACGTAACAGCCATGAGCTGAGTGAAGCTCTGTATCGTTCATCTAGCCATTTTTATTCTTTTAAATACATATGCTGCTGCGGTCCCCAGGAACTCCAGCTGCAATGAGAATATAAGTGCCAGGTACTTCACAGAAAGACAAGAACCCTCCTAATCCATACGTCTGGAAGCAGGTGATAATGAAAGAGGAATGGAAAGAGATGCAAGTGTTGTAGGTGATGATTATTCGGGGTTTATACAATGTGATTTATGTAGATACGAAAAACTGTACACGCTTCTGTAGATGAATACATGTACATATGTATACGTTCCATTCAGTGCTCAGTTAAGAATCTTAAGTGGTGTCTCCACAGATGAGAAGATTGTGGTGAGTGCAGATCAGGTGGGTAAAGGCAGGAGGGAGGGCAGAGACCACGGAAAACATTTATTTTACGTCAGCATGCATTTCTTCTGGTGCATTAAGACAGCGGTTCCCAAGCGGGCTGTGCAAGTGCATTCAGCTTTTTGTTAGTAGCTACTCAGGAAAGCTGAAAGCAAACCAGGTAACTGCCTCTGAGTAGCTGCTTCCTAGAGATTCTTTGGTCCGTTCCTCCCGTGTGTTTGCTCCCCCTCTCAAACTGATCTGCTCTGAAAATTATATCATGGTTGAATTCACATCGCACTACAAAGCAAGTCGAGAGGCTCGTAGTGTGGTCTGTGGGCAAGTAGGGGAAATTTTGTCTTAATCAATGTACAGTTCTCCATCCTGTGAAAGAAAATTAGCCGTACAGATACAAAAGAAGGACAAAGCAGCCACACATGGCAGTTCAGAAAACTTTCCATCATTTCTGCTGAATAGGGACCTAGTTGTTGCTTTTTCTATAGAGCAACGCTCCATTTGTCTCGAGGAAGTTGTGAAATTGGAGACGGAGAGGAGTGAGGAGGGAGGCTCATTAGAGAAACTTTGTTGTGGGGAGTGCTTCCCAGAATTAAACAGGCTGCTCAAAGGAAGTGCAAAAGTCTGCCCTCAGACTTGGATCTAAGCTGTGATTAAGATGTGTGGTTCTCCCCCTGCACGGGGATTTGTGCTGGGAATGGCAGTGCCATGTTTGGAAGAGCTGAGTCAGGAGGCATTAGCTGCTGTATCTCCAGGAATCTTGTGTGGAAGGATCAGGAGGAAGCAGCGAGGTCTTTGCTCTGTTCCTAGTGTCCAGTAGCGCATTTTTCCAAACACAGTAGACCAGGCTCTTCTAGGGGAGAGGAGTCAACACCGATCTCAGGGAGGGGAGTGACGTTAATAAAATATTTCCATTCATTGTAAGATTTCTCTTCTTGTTGCCAAGAAACCCCATGGGGTTTTTTTTGTGCCCCGTGGTGTGATCTGTGCCTGGCTTGTTCTCTTGTGTTCTGCAGTTTCCTTTTCATGTAAGCGGGACTGTTGGAGTATTAACCAAACTGGAGTTAATGGAAGCATCCTCATTGCTCTTGTGGTTTGGAAGGCCAATGTGTGCAGTTTTGTAAAAAACAACTTGTGAACATGCCCTTCAGCCGGTGAGGATTCAGATTAAGGGTACCTCAGGCTCTGGATCCTGCAAGTCACACCCCAAATTCATCAGGAGACTGAGACCCACAAGAGACACACATCTCTTCAATAGCTGAGAGGAGCAGGGGCGTCCAGGAGCCCTTTGAAGACAGGAGATAAGGATGGATCCTTGCAGGGCTGAGCTTGGACACTCCTCACAAGTGACTGTAAAATAACTGCAGGTCAGTGCTAGTCCCGTGGAGCTGAGGATACAAAAGCAAAACCTGTGCTTTAAGGGAGCTGAGTTATGTACCTGGCTACAAACTTCTTCCAGGGGAGAAATGGGAAATCGGAAAGCAGCGTATGTCAAGGCCAGTGATCTGCCTCAGGTGTTGTTACAGCAGCGTGTGTTTGAGATCCAGTCTTTATAAAAGCAAACAGTTCCTCCATTTTATGCTTTTGTGGCCAAAACCTGTTTTAAGATCTCACACTGGTTTTTAAAAACACTTTGTTTTTAAAATCCAGCTCCGATGTTCTCACAGTCAGGCTGTTGGGACTGCCAACGTGCTTCATGCTCTGAAGCTTCTCTGTAATTGGGAAATCTGCTAAGGCAGACCAAAAATCAGCAAATAAATATTGCTACTGAAAATGATCATTTCCAAGTGCCTCTACGCTAGGATGGAGTCAAACCAACCGTCTATCAACAAAGGGGCTTGTAAGTACTGTTGGTGTGAGCTGGCCAGACTCGGAGCTGTTGCATTTCTTTTTAAATGTGACAACTACAAAGAGGAAACATCTGGACAATAAGGAAAGAAAAACCAAAAAAGGGCTGTTTTATCGAAGTGGTTCATTCCAGTTCTGTCTGGCAGGTTTCTCTTCTCCCAGTGCTGCGCTGAAAACTTGTTGGCTCATCCCTTTGTCTTTTTTTTCCCCTTTCTTTTTCCTTGAGCGACCTCTCCTGTTGTCTTTGTATCCCTCTTTCTTTGAGAAGGCTGCTGTACTCTACAGAACTCATTTTACTCCTTAATCTCATAGTAGCTCCTGAGGAAGTACAGATTAATCCTCCCAGAGTTGAGCAAGTGCTATTAGGATACTCTTACCAACCATGAACCAATAATGATAGAGCTCAGCACGCTTTGCTGTGGGCAGGACCTGCAGGACTTGACAGGTGGGGTTTTGTTTATCGTGGGATGTCAGTGCTTTGTGGGAACCAGCAGTCCTGTCTGCTGACGGGACAACGTAAGGTGATTTCTGAGCTGTTCCTCTCTCAGCTCCCTGTTTGCTCAGGGCTGGGAAGAGTTACAAAGCTGTGGAGCCGCACTGTGTTCTCTCCTGGGCGGAATTCAAATTGGAAACTACACTTCAGAGTTTCTGAATGGATTTTTTTCAAGTGAAGGCTACATTAGTGATTTTCCTACAGTCTGAGGGCTCTACCTGATTTGTTGAAAATGGAAGGGGTTTGTAGCAGCTCTGAAGCCACCCTTTGGGACTTCGGCGTCCGCTGATGTTAAGGTGGAGCAGTGCACGTATACAGTGGAAATCTCTCCGTGTTAAAGTGGCGTATTGCAGGTGTTCAGAGGACATTGCTTCATTTAACACATGCTGGGTTTGTGCCTCTTAAGTCGCTTACTGTTTTAAGAAGAAGAGCTCCAGTCTGTAATGTCAGGAGGGGACACTGGGGCCGTGGTTCGGTGTCACCGTGTGATTTCTCAGAGCAGCCCCCACGCTGGTGCTGGCCGCGCATCCCTCACCCCCATGTGTGTGGAACTGTGCGGAGGAGCAGGCAGGGACCTGACCCCGCTTAAAAAAATTATTTAAGCCTCATCAGTTTCTTGAGTATTGGTGAATGGTTTGATCATGAAACCAGGACCTCGGGCAGAGAGAGGTTAAAACGTACCCAGTGTTCCTGATAGACTGGAAATATTTCTTTGATTACCTGGTGCCAGTGCTCTGGTGCCAGACCATCTTTTTGTCACCTAAACTGGCATCTGGTTTTGGCTATTGCTGCCTGTTACGTGCCCTGGCCAGTGGTCTCTATTCCCTGTGCTACCCATTGCATCTAACAACTTGCTCTTCTGCCGTGCCAATTAAGCAAGCCTAAATTGGTGTCCTGCTTATTTCCTTCCTCCTCTCCCCGCTCCTGGCATTGATCTCCTCTCCCCCTCCCTGTGCGCTGGCACGGGCTCTGCTCTTCCTCGCAGTAAGGTGGTTCAGAAAGTTGAACTGGCAGAAAACTCACACTGTCTTCCTCCCTCGCAGAGAGGGGGAGGAATATATCTATATTTTTATTTTTATGGGTTTTGTAGTGCTGGTTTAACTCTCCACGCTAACCGATGCTGGGCTAAAACATGATGGATGGAGCCTTCTACCCCTGTTGTGGGTTTCCACCACAGAGTGCCTGCTGAGTGAACCTTGGCATGTCATCAGGGCTTCTGTGCAATAAATACATAAGAATAAGGTATCTGTTGCTCCCTCTTTATGCTTTTTTTTTTTTTCCTCTTAGAAATAAAAATGAAATATTATAACACTCACTTGCCTATGTTTAGCATGTCCGCTGACTTGCCATTTTGGAAGTAGAACCATTTCTATTTTTAGAGCTGAGCTTCCTGTTTGAGCTCTCTTTAAGTTTGTCCTTCGCCTAACTCAGTCAAACTCTTGAAAAAAACCTCAGTTAAACTGGGACAGTTTTGCTAAAAACAGTCCTGTTCACGTCCGGATATAAACAGCAGTAAATCCGCTTTGAATGAACGTTACAATAAAAAAATCAACCTCTCAAAAGAATGTATTTCCATGATGTCAAGACAGGAAAGTGAAATTGAACGGCTCTGTTGATGTGGTCCTGGTCATCTCAAAGCCTCTGTCTACAAGTGGGTTTAAAAATGAGTTGCCCACGTGGGAAAATTGAACACCTATTTTAGAACAGCTCCCTGTAGTCACACTCTTCTTCTGCAATGAGCATCCTCTGCGTTGGCTCACCCAAACTAGAAGAGAGCTATCTTATTCTGGGGGAGTATCACCAAGAGTCCCAAATATTTCATGGTAGTTGTTATGCTTTACTGTCATAACTTACCTTAGTCCAAAACGACCTTCAAGTGTGGCTAGGCTTTTACCTAAAATATATATATTAATATCAGTGTGTTCTGGAGGTCTGATGTAATTGCAGCTATATACATCTTCAGATGTCCTCATCTAGTGGTCGTGGTAGTGTTGGGTTGACGGTTGGACTTGATCTTAGAGGTCTTTTCCATCCTTAGTGATTCTGTGATTAATGTGTGGTGGTGTTGCCAACTCTTTGACGGGACACCTTTAAATACCAGTCTAGAGCTGCAGGATTGCTGCAGGATTGCTGATCTAATTCGCATGTTAATTGTAACGTGACTGGTCGTTGAAGATCTTCCATTTCCTAATTGTCGGGTGTCAGGATATCAAGGCCATAGTGTTTCTCCTTGTGGGCTGAGATGTCTGGAGACAGAAGAGTGACCGAAGGGAAGAAGCAGCCTTTCCTTCCCAGTTCTACCCGTCCTACCCATGCTTGTGCAGTGCTGGATCTTGATCCTGAGGTCCTTCTCCTGGCCCAGCTTTGGTCCATGCCAATCAGCAGGCTGATGCAGCTCACGCTATCAGTAGAAAACCAGAAAAAGGAAAATATTTTCCTGATATTTTAGTAATCTCAATTTGCTTGCTCCAAAATTGGAATGACAGGATCAAAGTGAGGGAAGATCAGGGCTGCACAGCGAGGACAAGGGAGACCTTTGAGAAGCAGGGAGCTTTTGAATAACCTCAGCCATCTCCCCAAACCTCTCCGTGGTGGACAGACAAACTCTGTCCCTGGGAGCTGGATGCCAGGTTGCAGGCTGGGCTTTGACACCAGATGTCCTGGGCACGGCTACGCTCTTCTTTCTGCCATTGGTGTTACTGGTGGAGCACATCCCAAGAAAGCATAGTGTTGAAATTACCATGTAAATAAAGCCATAAAAATCGAAATTGGCCTTTCCTTGTTGGGGTGTGGCTCTGCATCAGAGGCAGCTTTCCAGAAAATAAAAGGAGAATAGATTGCACTGATCCAATCAACGCTCCTTTGTACTTGTCTTTTGGAAAATAAAGAGCTATGCTATTGCCAGATTAACGTGTCACTTAATGAAATCACTTAATTTCTGTAGGATTCTTACTATGCAAAGATGCTCTTGACAGTGCAGAATACAATGATACTATAAAATGCTATTAGCATGGAAGTATTTAAATTTTATAGCATTTTTCCTATATTTTATCTGTTCCTGTTAAGTCTCTTTTATGTTGAGACATTTTAGGAAAGCATCAATGGTCTTAAAATAGATTCGATAGGTAAATAAACCATAAGATTTTCAACAAAGTTATATTCCACTTTCCTTAGAGCTGGTATTATTTCCCTTCCTGTCATTGTTCTTTGTGTGCTAGCTCTGCCTGTTCAGCTACCTCAGTATGTTTATACTACAGGTTAATGCATTTGGATACTGTATAAAAAGTAAATGTTTCTTTGTATATAGATTTACCCCCTCCCCATGTGGTTGTCACTGGCTGAAGTTTCAGAGAATCACTGAAAATGACAGTTTACATTTGGGGTAGGTGTAAGGATACTAATTGATTCTGTATGATGCCACTAGAACACATGCTTTGCCCTGAGCCTCTTTCTTTAGTCTAGTCCTGTAGCATTAAGGTTTCAGACTTTTTGCTGGCTTAAGCTCTTCCTGTGGACATGCTCTAAATACCTTACCTTTTGTTGTGTGGATAGAAAACTAGTAACACGGGTTATTGCAATTTAGCGGGTTGATACCAAATGATAAAGCTGCAGACACCGAAGAGGGGAAGGAGGGGGAAGGGACATATCAGGTACTAGTAGCTTACATCTCCATTGGAAGGAAATAATTTAACCCCACTGCAAAGGCTCCTGCTCTGCAGCCAGTGTGGCATGAGCTGGGAGGGAGCTGATACCTGGGTGAGGGAGTGTGGAGAGGAGAGCTGGAAGAGCTGGGGGGCTTGGGGATACCTGGGTCATGGTGGAGCAAGATGGGTGAGAAGACTGACTGGGAGGCTTGCAGGAGAGATGGGTGCAAGCGTTGGAGCTGGACTCTATGATTCTGTGACTCTGTTTCCCTTTGTTCTTCTGTGCCCTCTGGTGGATCTGGGAATGGTGGTATTGGTACAAGTGTCTCTTCACTTCGGCTGTTCTTCCCCTGGGTCTGAAATGCAGGGAATGTTGTGAATAGCTCCATTTGAGCAAGGACTTTCTACTCTGATTCATGTCCCGCCCAGTTAGTATGGGATATCATAATAGTCTCCTGTGGGCAGCAAAAGAATACGTGCTTTCCAGCTCCGGCACCTCCGGAGGGATTAACTGGGATGCAAGTCAAAGCCTCAGTCTTTAGGTGCAATTAACCCACTAGCAAAGCTAGCAGATTTCCTAAGGCTCTGCCAAAAATCCTGCTTTACAAACCAAGGGATTTTTCTTTCCCAGTAGGAAGCATAAAGACTAGGAAGGACCGAAGGACCAGCAGGGCTGTCCCTTGGCGTTTGTGGTTGGCTTCTGCTTGTAGACACTATATTGTAGCTTGGACACAGATCATAATTCAGTCACAAAGAGTTAAAATAATTCCCCCCGGTAGCTTTAGCATCTTAATGGACAGGCTTGATAATCTTTCTTACAGAAATGACACTTTGTCTTTCCTCAGCACCCTTCCCTGGGGGTGCGATGTGCTGGGGAAGAGACAACAGCCTAGAAAACTCTGGTGTGGTTTTCAACCTCTGCTTCACACCTCCCATGCATTGCTCATCTCCTGCTTACAGACCCCTTCTTGCTGCCACTGCTCCTAACGTCAGTGCTAAATCCACATCAGGAGAAAGGACAGGCTGCTTTGAAGACCAGAGTCTGGTAGCCTGGATAATGCAAGTGCGAAGCTGTTCCAGGCCAAGGCAGGGTTTAGAAATGGGAAATGGCAAATGCTGGGCCCCAGAGATTACGATAGTCCCAGAATTTCCCATTCACTGTTCCCTCTCTAGCAAATTGTTACAATATTCTCTACATGAAGCAAAGTGTGGGTGCAGATTCTGCGGGGAGATTGATGAGGGCTTTGCTCAGTGACTTTGGAGCTGGAGCCCATCACTCCTGAAGTCTCTGGGGTGGCCTTGGTGAAGCTGTGATTTGTGAAAGCGTTTGCCAATGCCTATGTGCCGTCCATTCATGACACGCAGTCCTCTGTCTGACTCGAGGATGAGGTTTGTTCCCTTTGCTCTCGAAGCATTTTTGCCAAGAAGCTCAGAAAAGAGAGGAGTAAGTCTCCGTACCGAGGCAGCCTGTACAGGCAGGCAGCGGGAGGCAAGGGCTCTGCACTAGGCGGTTTTCCTCCAGATGTTCATTTAGGTGTAAAAAAATAATGATATTGCAGCATAGAGCAATGTTGTAGGATTTAATCTGTTAAAGTCTTTACAGCGTCTTGGTCACTAGGCGTCTAAATAAAGGGAACAAATACTATATATGCTACTCCCCCATCTAATTATACTGTGGATTTTACTAGCATATGGGCTGGAGTAACTTGTGGCTTTCTTTTTTTTTAAGGTTTCAAATGAAGCATAGTTCTTAAGTAGCTCTTCCTGATTGATTTTATTTTCCAGCTTACATGTCTGCAACTGGTTCTTCCCTTTCCTTCTTGCTTTTGTCTGCTCCTCTTGTCAAAGATGGTGCTGGCTTGTTTCTTAGTTACTGTCTTTGTGATCCTTTGGGGATTCACTTGTGCTTGATGAGTAAGCAGAGGAGGACGTTCCTCCTTTAGGCTGCAAAATCCCCTCCAGTGAACCTTAGCATCACCACTTTGCCTCCAAGTCACATCTGCTGTGGGAGAGGAAACAATACCTCTTAATCCCACACTGTCCAGGCGTTCTCCAGTCAAGAGTTACATTGAAAAAAAAATCCTGGGAAGCCAAGGAGGAGGTGACGCGTGGTGCACTGAAGCTTCCCGTGTCGGCACTAAGAGATGCTCTTTGCCAGTTTGGGATCCAGGTATATGTTAATCCAAGTGCAGCGAGCGATGAGCTGAAGTGAGGGATGTGGTCTGTATGGGGGCAAGAGGCTGCCAGGGTCGCTGGGATCCTGCTGGGACTTGGGCTGCATCAGGCTTTATTGAGTGGGATCCCTTCTTAGAGGACAGGGTAAAAGCGTGGCAGGAGGGTAGTTAGGAAATGGTTAACAGAGACGGGACATCGATACAACGCATCAGAAATCCAGCCTGACCTGAGATCTCTCCGCCACCGATGTTTGGAGCTTCTCTGTGTTTCTTTCCCTTGTTCTTTACCTTTCTCCACTTCTGGATGGTACTTTATAGCCTTCTCCTGGGGGCAGGAGATAGAAGGAAGAGCTGAATCTTTTCAGGAAAGAAGAGGTAGAGTTGGCAGTGAGCCAGAGCTGCCAGGAAGTGGGCAGCGAGCACGAGGCTGTTAACCTGTAATTTATAGGTCTCAAATTTTGTGAGTGGTACTCCAGGAATCACGATGTATCGCCTTGTTTGATAGTCCTGTAGTTTCAGAGAAAAACATCCCCCCAAATTACTCTTTAATTTGGAAGTCAAGAGCCTATCAATTCAAATCTTAGCTCTTCTGCCTGTAATTGATAATCGTGTACATTTAACAACCCTGCTATTGAACTGGGCCTCATACTTTTAATTCATCAGGTAACTGCTGATTTTTCTTTCAGAAAGGATAATTGAGAGGCTTCCAGCAAAGCTGAGATCAAACCTAGACTATGATGTGGCAGATCTCAGACTCTACCACGCAGTCTTTTGAATATAATTTCTCGGTGTCCGTGTACTTCACCCCCCTGGGCTGGAGCCATTGCTTTAATCCCCGAGCCCTGGGAGCCAGAAGCCAGGCTGGCTTTTATGCAGGGGCTTTAACAGGACTCCCCCCAGTGACTAACCCATTGAGCTGAGAAAAGACTATTCCTCTGAGATAGTAAAGGTGACAGTTAAGAGCAACAAAAAACCCCCAACTCAAACCTAGGTTTTCTGTATGTTGTTTCAGACACGCAAATATCAAATTTAAGGATTCTTGTGCTTTTTCACACCTAACCGAACTTTCTCCCCAGCCTGCCTAAAGGTGGCAACGCTCGGTGCAGTCCAAGGATGAAATCCTGTTCGTGTAAGTGGACAAGTTTCACTGACTGGCCAGTGGCACTTTCCAGATTTATCCTGTATAAATTTTTCTTTTGGATTACAAAGCTTTATGGCCTGGAGTTCTTTTCCAGAATCATTATCGCATCAGTCACTGTCATTGCTGTCAGGAGCTAAGGATGTTTTTAATGGCATGATGCAATCCCAACTCTGGTTCTTGCTGAAATACTGCTCCCAAGCACACAATCAGCCAGGTGCTGTAATTATTAATAATTCCCTCTGATGGCGTATATCGGTCCCCCTCCATTTCGGTTTAATGCGATTTATTTTGCATTATTTCTTCGGCAGTGAAAAATGGGTTTGGAGTGAATTTTTTGGAAGGGTTGCGAGTTTGTTTGCTGGAATCCTCCTCTCCTGGAAATGAGGCATGTCTCTCGTGGGCTCCCATTCGCTCACACACAAATGAACTGCTAATTAGGATGATGAAATTGCTGGGAGGGGTGAAACCTTCCAGTTGGCCGAAGAGAAGACTGTGGATTAATCTGTGTAAAGCTGAAAGCTCAACTAAAACTGCTGTTCAACATTCTGGTGCTAATGAGACTTGTATGTCTGCCACTCGAGAAGCTGAAAGTATGTCCTGTAGTTTTTGTTGAGAGATCCAGAGTGGGGGCTCACTCTTCTGTGGGGTTTAGTGCTTTCATCTCCACTGCTGATGACTGGAATCGAGAATACTCAGTGATCTGTGTAAGGTGTTCAGCAGTTTATAGCATCCGGCAGCGTAAGGCGGGTTGCTCTTTGTGGATAATTCTTGTACGTGAGTAAAAGCATCTTGAGAGGCATACGGATGTTTAGAAAATTGCAGAGTATGATTTGGAGAGCTGTTTGTCAGGCATGCCCCCTGCTACCGTGTTATATCACTTCTTCATAGTTTTTAGTGTACTTCTGCTTGTGTCAATTTGTGTAAAAGAGGAAACTACTCTCTCCACCTCTGTCGAGCAGAGAAACACTCGGTGACTTACTCAGTGTCACACTGGGCAAAAAGTCAGTTCCCTGCTCACTGTTGGAGCTGCTCAGGACCCGTGGAGAGTCTGATGCTGGTCTTTTGTCCTCTAATAATGTTTTCCATGTGATCCTTGAGAATTTATACATACATATAATGACATACATACATATATATACGTAGAGACACACACATATAAATAAATAATGCCAAGGCAGGTGTTTTGAGCCTGTTTCTGTGTGTTTGCAGGAAGCCGACGGATAGTGGACGTGATGGATGTGAACACGCAGAAAGGGGTTGAAATGAGCATGTCTCAATTTGTGAGATACTATGAAACACCAGAGGCCCAGCGTGAAAAACTCTACAATGTCATCAGCCTGGAGTTCAGTCACACGAAGCTGGAGAACATCGTCAAGCGTCCCAATGTGGTAAGGGATCCTGTGGTGATGGTGTTTATTTTCAGCTTCTTCACGTCACTGGTTGCTTTGTAAGAAATAAAACACGGAGTTTAAAGAAGGTGATGTGAAGTACCTGTAACTCCTGCCCATTTAGTGTTAGGCTTTGTTTTTCCCCAAGTAGAAAGCTGGTCTTGACAGTGCAACTTAATTTATATGAACTCTTAATCATGCAATTTTCAGAAATACCCAGTTCCTCTCAAGGTATTTAGGGGAAATTCCATCCAGAATTAAATACCTATTTATTGCTTTTCCTCCTCTAAGGAAACTTAAATTATCAGGAAGATTAAATTTCTTATATATGAACCCTCCTATTAATGGAAAAGTGTTCAGGGGCTCCAAATCAAAAAAGTTGAAAACACAGGTATTAAATGTAGACATTTATACATAATTCCATCAGCATATTCAGCACTATGTTGAAATGGCAGAAAGAGGGGAGGTCTGTACACATTTCTTAAAGGTAGAGGGCTCTTCTGACTTTGTTTCCCAATGGAGTCACCAGCAGTGAAACCGTGACCTTACTAAGAAAAATGATTTCATTTACACTGAAATGAAGCCGTGTGGGGGTGAGGGTGAGAGCATCAACTCGGTCACACACAGAGGTTCAGGAAGTGGCATTGGAGGTTTCAAAGTGTCTCCTCAGGATGCTCAGCAGAGGGTTTGGGCATTGGTCCTGGTTTATCAGGAACAAAAGGACCTCTCAAAGGAGAACACATGTACTGTTTGTTCTCTCTCTATCTGCTTGTGGCACCAGATGTTCAAGGCACTGCTGGGTATGAAACTATAACTCCACGATGTTTTGTTTTCAGAGACTTTTCTTCTTATTTCTAAATGCTAATCTAGTTACACTAGCAGGTTTTTTTGCTGGGGACATCTGCCTATGCAGACAAATAACACCGCACCACACCAATTCTTCAGTAGGCTTTTTGTGTTCTGTTATACACAAATTGAATATTAAGTACCTATTGAGAAGTTTGTGCAGGTTTTTGCTGTTGGGCAGTTTGGAAGTGCTCTGGGGAGTTTCCAGTCTTCAACCCATCCTAGTTTTCCCAAGCACATCACGCTCAGTGAGCTTTTAAAACATCTGTGCAGATTTCCTAGGTGCTCAGAACTGGAAAATGCAATTAGGTACCTGTTGCCACGTGTAAATGAATACTTCATGTCTGTTTAGTATGGCCTGAGTGCGCAACCGTTTGTAAACCCAGGAATATTTAGATCTCACTGAAAGAGAGATTTGCATTCCCAGTAGGTACTTGGGACAGAAGAGGGGGCGCTGGGAAGTGGGTGCTGAGAGAGGGTGCAGCACATAAAGTCAGGTACTAGTGGAATACTATATTAGTATAAGTGGTTCCCTTGAATTCTGCAGAGCTCTTTGAGCCCACACATAAGGCAGAAATACTTGATTCATGTTCCCTGTTGTGTAAAGACTGTGGGTTGCAATATCAGGATGCGGGAATTATTTCAGAATCAGGGCAGTAACCATCAATTTTGTTTTCACGTACCATTGTGATATTCGTGGAATTGGTCCTATTTCTACCGGCTGCATTATCTCCTTTTGCCTCCTCTCAAAGTACCGTGTGTTATCAACAGAACCTGGTGCAGATGCAGACTAGATGGGGGTGCAGAGCAAGAATTTCATGTGGTAATTGCCCTGTTATGAAAACCCTCTGGGGATACAAACAGTTGACTCATAGGAGTAATGTTCTTGGGTGGACCTTTAAAAAGATTTCGCAGTCAGGAGGCTAAGTGGGGTGCTAAGCATGCCTGAATTGGACTTCTCTGTCACACAGCCAGAGGACAGCTGTGTCATCCACGCTGGAGGACAGGTCTTGCAGTCCTTACTGACCCATAGCTGGAGCTTCGTTCACACCTCACGATGTGATGAGCTGGGTCGGGATTTACAGCCACACTGTGGCCAAACGCAGCACTACAGCCTGCCCTGGGCTTCCCAACCTGCCCGGTGTTTTCCTCTGTTTGGAAACCTGGCACATGTGATCCACTTGCATAACCAGAAGGGAGTGTGAAGGATATTTAAGCACAGGCTCCATCATAAAACAGACCAAGGAATGAGTCACGGGCCTGTCCTTGCTGTGGCTGTGATGGACAGCTTGCAGGCTGTGCCCTGGCACCCAGCTGTGTTTCAGTGTCCCCCAACAATCTTCAGTTTTCATCTCTTCCTCACCTTGCTGGCGGTACATTTCCAATTGCTTGGCTTTCGCTGTTTTCTCCTGCCCACGCTTCCTAAAGGTTTGGCTTTTGGTCAAGAACTTTGGTGAATTTAATACCCAAATAGAACGATGAAGGAAGTGCACAGTAGGTGATAACGTAATTACTCAAATCAGAATTTGGCCAGAACAATGGTGTTAATGTTCCCTGAAATGTAAGGTACTGGAATAGTATCATCTCTTTCATGTTTGTATTTTAATGTTCATAAGTGGCATTTCTAGGCTGTTGGCTACAAAAATGCATTTGAATTCAGACAGCAAGTGATGCTGCAAGAGAAGGTGCTCACAGGTGTCCATGGGACAGAATTTACACCCAGTTAAACTGGCTGCAAAAAATCTCCTTATTTGGGGTTGGGAAGGGCTGGGTTGTGGTGATGAAGAGCTGCACCTTTGTAAGTTGGGGGCCACAGGACTTGTGCTGAAGAGCAGGGTTCTTGCTGTCTGTGAGCATCTGCTGCTATCACTGGAGTTTTAGCCAACAGGAGCATATCCTACCATGTGTTCTGTAACTAACAGTTCATTTTGGTGGGACTTTCAGGTGGACTTAGTCGACTGGGTGGACAATATGTGGCCACAGCATTTGAAGGAGAGGCAGACGGATGCTACCAACGCCATTTCAGAGATGAAATACCCCAAAGTGAAAAAGTAAGTTTGTTCAAGTCTTTAGAAGGCTTTACCCTTGATCTCCTTGATTAATTCCTTTTAGAGTTTGCTGAATACAATCTTTAATCAAATATATTTGAAAAGTGCATTTTTTTCATAGTTCACACAGTGTGGTCAAAGTCTTTCTGTAGGCTGGGCTCAGATAACCTCAGCTCACTGTTTCTTCTGTTTGAATGTCTTGCTTGAAACTTTTTTGTATGATGATTGGGAAGAGGAACTATCTTGGGGGCCTGAAAATGTGCGCTGCAAGTTTCATAGGAATTGGTACAACTGAGATGGGGGTTAATGATATAATCATTACTGAGGAACACCATGTAGTGCTGGAGGCCCTTCACGGCACTTTCTGGTTTAGAGGTGTTTTCTGTTGGCCAGACCTAATGCTGGCAGCATCCCAGGCTCTGCTGTTGATTCAACCTCTAGTGTTTTGCAAATTTCCCCAAACTGTAATGTCTAAGATAGATTGGTACTAACATATACAAAGGAGCGTGCAGTCAGAAAGTGATACCTAGCATTTACTCTCATTCTGTGAAAATAAACATTTTGGAAGGTAAAGGTCCCCATAACAGAAGAGCCTCTGTGGCAGGCATCATGAGGAAGCCTGGTCCTGCGATGTGCTCAGCACCATTGATTTCAGTGGAAGCTCAAGATGCAACATCATTCTGAAAGAGAGGAAGCTGCTCGTTAGGGTAAGCAGATATGGAGTGCCAGATTCCATATATGCATTTGGAAACGTCCTAAGTGACTTGCCTAAGGTCTCACAATAAGACAGTGGTAGAACAGCAAATGGAACCCAGGTATCTTGCTTCCAAGTCTTTAGTCTAGTAAATAACATTATTTATGATCTGCTGGAGCTAAGAAACTGAATCAGGATTCAGGGCCTCAGGATTCATGGATTGTACAAAGTAAGAAGCAAAGAAAACGATCCCTTTCCTAGAATAGGAACAATCCAGATGCTGAAAAAAAACCCCACAGCAAGTAAACAAAGCAAGGCAGAGATGGTTTAAAGGAGAAGGTAGCAACATGACTAACAGAATTCAGCAGGAAAAGCAGAGTATATTCTTGCAGTTCACTACTTGCATCATGAAATGCCAGATGGTAGGTTTCAAAGACGGATTTTAGAGAAGTAGCAATTCAACAAATTTTGACGTGGAGCTTTTCCCATGTGTGGGGGGTGGCCTGGTGGAAAGGAAGGAGATGCCTGATGAAGAAGCAGACACAGAGCCATTGAGGTTGCTGTCACTGTCAAGGTGAAGGTGGAGGTTGACAGCTTGATGAACTAGTAGATGTGAGGGGTAGAGGGAAGCTAAACAGTGAAAGACTGTGAGTGCTTGAAGTGTGACAATTGAGTTTGATGTGGGGAAAAGGAGTTACCATGCGTGAGAGCTAAAGGCAAGGGTGATGTGGCTGGAGGGATGAGGATGTTCCTAGTGAGCATCATCTAGCAGAAAGACTAGAGAAAGCTGATTTGCAGCACTGTTGGCACAAAAGCCTCACCAGTCTGAAGAAGCAACAAAGATAAAAGCAGTAATGTTGATAGTTTAGGAGCACAAGAGAAGTTCAGTTGGATCAGGACAAAGATCTGTGGCACTCAGTAACCTGTCTGCTGTTGGGTGCTGTCATAGGTGCCCTGTGCAAACTGTGAGCATGAAATGATGCAGCCCATTAAAATTATCTTCTGAACTTCTGCTGTGTGCAGTTCAGGCAGGGGCTGTCCTGAGGTGGATGTGGTTTCTGTGTGCGTAGTGACTTCAAAGAGATTTCTCTTCCATGAACCTGTCCAGTTTAAAGATGAACTCCTCAAGAGTTCATATCTAAGATATTTCTGCATCTTGGGAAATTCAGATTGACCCTTTCCTGTGTAGATACTAGTCCCAGGCTATTGCTGTGAGTACCCAGAGGGTATAAGCCCTTATTAAAGAGATGGTGTTCAACCGTGGAGCTAAATGTCAGTGCTGTCGCTTGGTTCATGCTGCCCATTCTTTCATGCGAATCGTCAATATTCATACATTTTATTAATGACTGTTGTTGCTCAGAAATTGGATTGTTTCATTTCATTCTTGTTCTCAGCATTCTCATCATACTAAGAGTTTGCAGTATGCGATACCCACCATTAACGTGTTCCCTACAAACAAAAAGCACTCCAGCGAAAGCGTTGCGGTTTTGCAGACACAGATGGCGTTACCAGACACAAATGTCTGTCTTGGCTCCTGCACGTTGAGTTCCGTGCTGGGAGTGAAGTTGGAGAACGCTCCATCTGCTGCGCTGCTTTGGTTACCAGGAGCGTTACGCGCGCTGGAGCCCGCCCTGGCTTTCACTTGGACTTGCACCATTAACTTTTTTAAAAATTTCTGGGTAATGAGGTTATTTTTCTGTCTTGTACGTAAATGACCTCTTACCTAATAGGAGCCTTAGAGGACTGAATTAAGTGGGGAAATGGTTTATGTCAAAAATGTGTAAAACTTTCCCGAGTACTACCTCTTAAGCAGCAAGACAACATGAGAAATGAAGGGGATGGCTAGCTGAGATCGCGGTGTGACAAACCTCAAACTGCTGAGGTTGGCATTGCCCCTGAAAAAACAGTCCCGTGCCCACATTGTCCCATCCTCGTGGCTAGAACGCGCCGTTGTGCAGCTGCGGAATAAACAGAGCTGGGGACTGCTCTGGCTGAAAACCGACTCAGAAATAAAGAAGAAAAATTGATTACTTTTCAGGCCATCCAAACCACCACATGGCTGCGTAAATGCTTGTGCCAACCGAGGGGCAGTGCAGAAGTGTGGAAAGAAACCACAGCAGCGGGATCATCGACAAACCGTTTCTGTGGTTCATGCAAGGTGCAGGGCCACCAGACGCTGGGTGAGCAGAGCAAGCAGCTCCTGGCTACCAAGAAAGCCTGCTCTGGCCTCCACCCTTTCACATACCTGGGGGTGAGTTCCTGCGAAGGGCCTCCCAGACGTGGGAGCCTGGTTGAGAGCAGGCAGCGTGCTGCGGAACCAGGAGCTGGGGCAGGAGGAAAAGGCAGTGCTGCTCTGACGTTAGCTTCCAGGGGCAGAAGCTTGTTACATCACCTTGAAAGTCTGCGGTACTACAAATCCTAAGGGTAGGAAACTGTGACAAAAGGAAACTGAAGTAGGCTCAGAACTGCTTCCTTTCGTCATGGTGCACCACAACTATTTTCAGGTAGCTCGGAACAAGCTCAGATTTAGTCTTCTGCTTAGGTTCAACCAGGACTGAAGCAATCTGGGTACAGCTGAGCTTGAACCAACAAAAAAAAAAAGTACTAATTTGATTTCTCGTTTATCAATAGCCCTGCTGAAATTATCCTCTTTATTAGGTTTTTTTGTTTGTAGCCTTGCAAGATCATTTGCAAAGCAAAGCTATTTGCAAAGCAGTGGCAGTGAAACAGCTACTGTGCCAGGACATGATGGCTATAGAAATAGTAACAGGCAGTTCTTAAGAACTTAGAATTATAGAATGGTTTGGGTTGGAAGGGACCTTTAAAGCTGATCTGACCCAACCCCCCCACACTGAGCAGGGACACCTGCAACTAGAGCAGGTTGTTCAGAGCCCCATCCAACCTGACCTGGAATGGTTCCACCTCTACAGACAACCTGGTCCAGGTTCTCACCACCCTCAGCATAAAAAATGTCTTCCTTCTCTCTAGTCTAAATCTCCCTCTTTGAGTTTAAAACCATCACCCCTTGTCCTGTTGCAACAGGCCCCCTTTAAGTACTGAAAAAAGCCACAAGAAGGTCTTCCCAGAGCCTTCTCTTCTCCAGGCTGAACAACCCCAACTCTCTCAGTCCGGCCTCCCAGCAGAGGGGTTCCAGCCCTCCCATCATTGCTGGGGCCTCCTCCTGGTCTTGCTCCAACAGGTTTGTATCCTTCTTGTCCTGAGGGCTCTGGAGCTGGACACAGAACTCCAGGTAGGGTCTCACCAGAGCAGAGCAGAGGGGCAGAATCACTGATCTTGAATTGATAATGATTTGATAATGCTTTCCCTCAACTTGGTTATTTTTCTGTTGTGGGACATACGAAAGTGAAAGCTTCAGTCACTACAATGTTCTTTTTGCCTTCAGAATTCTTTCTATTACTTAAAATATCTAAGCACTGCCATGATAGATCTTTATATTGCTGCTGTCCATCAAGTAAGGTTGGGGTATCTTGTATGAAACATCTACCTGATCACAGAAGGATGCTGCTTTCCCTCTCCTGGGCTGTTCCTTGGCCATCCATTCCTTTCTCTTCATTCCTTTACTAAGTACGGATGGATTTAAACAGATGCTAAAATCCTCTGCTGAGCTGTGGTCTAATTAGAAGCTGAGGGTGCGCCTCTGGAGACGGCGATTGCCCTTTGAATTGAGGGAGCGCACAGGTCCCGCAACACAACCTAGCACTGGTTTGTGTACGTGAGCTACTCGTGTGCACTCGGTATGTCATTTGTGAATTGCTTTTGATACAAAACCACTCTGTAAATATAATTAAGTACAAGAAAATTAGACCAGTAAGTACAAGTTCTCACTAAAACTTTCCAAATTAGCACAATAAATTAAATGTAATGTCTTCAAGTCAGTGCGTTAGTCTGAAATCCTCCTTTGTGTAGAGCTTGGAGGACTTGCAGCATCACATGTGTAACTGAAATAAGCACCGGCGTTCAAAATGGTCTGTGGAGAGCCTGGCGCTGAGCAGCCACGTCACAGGGATGGAGGAACGAGTCACGTTCTCACCAATACCAAAATCCAGGGGTAGATGGGCCTGGCTCAGTGTAAATCGGCAGCTTGGTTCATTTTCTTGCAAGGGCTTCTGAAAGTTCAAAGGTACCTTCTCAGCAGTAGCTGAACGTACACCTCAGCAACGAGGTTTGCGGGCAGGCCGAGACGGTAGCTGGGTGCTGTTCTGCTGATCCATGCGTGGGCTGTTCGTGCCAAAATCTGGGGGCTGGAAGGTAAACAACACTTTCCTTGTGAGGTCTCCACTCTGGCTGTGGATGCTCAGGTGTGAGCCCACGCCAGGCGCACCAGAGCTGGGTGGTTCACCTCGGGAGGGACCCGGGCAAGGTGGGACAAGGAAAGCGTTGCCACTTAACTTTGGTCCCAGCGTGATCCGTGAGTATAATTTGCAGTTGCTTCACAAAATCTGTGGTGCATGGCAGAAAGTGGGCTTTCTCTTATCCCGGGTGTTGTTTTTGTCTGGCTGACTCAGATCGCAACCCCCTCAGGGCAGGAACCGGGCCTTTCATGTGCTTTTGAAGTGCCTGTTGCCTGCACCTTGTTTAATGATTAGTTACCATTCGGGCTTGATAGGTGGTGGTTTGCTTTTTACTTCAGGCTGGAAGCACAGAAATGTCTTTCACTGGAAGCGCTGGTTACCCCCGCGGGGCTGCCCCGCTCCTGAGGAGAGGCCTGGGCCTGGGCGCGTTCGTGCCTGGGGCAGGCCGGGGCCAGCGGCCGTGGG
>VZZY01014309.1:293977-342123 GCA_013400335.1 Eurystomus gularis | reverse complement strand
CGGCCCGCGGGGGTGGGGCGGCAGACGGGCCGGGCTGTCCGGCCCCGTGTCTCCCGGGTGACAATGGTTTCTTTTGTCTTGCGGCGTAATTTGTGGCTTTCAGTTAGAGGGCCCCAGAGCGGGAGCGCTGCTCAGTGCGGGCCGGGCCGTTAGCGTGCAGAGTCGCCCGAAGGTAGCTATTGTTTCCCGCTGTGTCCTCCCAGCTCCCGCTTCCCGATGCTGTGAGGCGAGGCCCGGGGAGAAGGGGACCCCGGGGCGTCGGGATGCCGCCGGGAACCGCCGCAGCCTCCCTCCGCCGCCGCCGCCCGGGAGCACCCCTCCTGCCTGGGGGAGAGCCGAGGAGCGGGCGAAGGCACGGAGCAGCAGGGCCTGCTCCTTTCCCCCGCTTTGGCACTTGCAGTTGGCTCATGGGTTTGTGGTATTCGGTTTCAGGCTTAGGGATTTCAACCAGCCGGCGCTGCTCCTGGGAGGAAGGAAGAGTGAGCTATACTTTTCTCATTGGCCCGAACAAAAAACAGAAGCCTCTGCTGGGGTTTGGGAGTGGTTTATGGGCTGAGCTCAGTGGCAGGGGAGCCCTCGCAATGCCAGAGGGAATAGAGCCGTATGGTGCGCTGTACCTATTGCGAGAGACAAGGAGCTAAGCTCAGGGTAATGCCTCCTCTGCGTGTGCTCGCGTCTCCCCGAGTCCATGTGCATGCAACGCTGCGCCCCTGCCTCCCCTGCCTGCGTGTGAGCCTTCGCATCCCGGCGTGGCTCTCCCTGTCTTTGTTTCCCTGTTTGCTTGCGGGTTTGGAGCTATGCGTGGCGAGTGCATTGTGGGTTTGCCTGGGAGTGTGGTATCGGCGCTGGCTGATGGAGCGGTGGCTCTGGGTTGTTGCTGTGTTCCCAGCTCTCTGTGTTTGCTTAGTGGTTTGGCTTCGTTTGTATCATCTCCCTCTCGCTTCTTTTGGGGAGCTCTGTGTTTGTTCTTCCCTGTGAGTTTGCAGGTTACTCCATGTTTCTTCGCATCGTTTCTCTTAACCAATTTCCCCAGGTTTTTTTGGGGGGAAAGTTCCCCTTTTCCCCCACACCAAAATCCTGCCTCCAAAATAACAATGCATTAACTTGAACCATTTCAGGCTTGCGGAGAGCATGAACCAAACTCTTCAGTGGGGACGGGAAGCTCCCCCACGCCAGATTACAAGCAGCTGCATGTTTTAAAACCCTAACTGAGGCTGTGCAGGGAGGTGAAGCGGAGTGTGCAGGGGCTGGATGTGGGGGCAGCTGGGAAAAAATTAAAAGTTGGGGCATCTTTTGCACCACCTGTATTTTCAGGGTGTAACTCTGGTCAGGTTGTCTCCCCGTGCCCCGCTTGGGGTTGTGTTCCTGTAACCCTCTTTACCCGCTGCGGCCCAGAGCGCTGAAGGCAGAGAGCTGCGACCAGAGCATGCAGTGGGATGGAGTTTCTAGATCTCTTTCAACATGGATGCTGGGTTAGGGCTTTTTATTTTTAATCTTTTTGTTGTTGTTATGGAAAAACCTGAAAAGTTGAGTCGTTCTCCAAATGTGCAGCTGTTAGTGATGAGAAGCCGCTTGCTGAGGTTGGAGCTGAGCGGTGTATAAGATTAGCTGTGGCATGGAGCTGTGCTGGGACCATGTGACTGCGGTGTACATTGGAAGAGGAAGCTGTAGAGGTCAATGCAAAGGCATTGTGCCAGACTCTGGCAACAAGGGAGATTGCTGTATGGCGGAAGATCGCTTTTTCAGGCTCCTGAGCCTTTCGGTAGCTGTTGGGGTTGGACAAAAGCAGCCCTGGAAGATTAACAGCAGAAATTAAATGGCATGGCATGTTTGTGGATGGAAGGAAAAACTGTGGGTTTTTTTCCAAATGCTTTGTAGGTTTTTATTAATCACCATATGTGGCTCTTTCACTAAAACCACCTTTATTGGAATGGAAACTGTTGTGTTTAGAGGAGTTTCAAGAAAACAGGGAAAATGGTGAAAATAAGGAAAAAAAGAGTTGCGTGTTCCCGGTTCTTTCTGCTGTGGTGTTTTCACACAAAACTAAATGTTAAGCACTTTGATTTGACAGAGGTTTCAATCCTGCTATTTCTTCTCTGAACACAAACAGATCGACAGCTTCGAGTTTAGATTATTGGCGACTGAGGAATAAATAAAACCGGCTAATGCTCAGGCCATTTGTGCTCTTTCAGAATATTTAAATCCAAACAGGTAATTGCTGGCAAGTAGCACTGTCTTAGAAAATTTTTGTTAGTGTGATGTGTTTAACATCTGACCTTTTGGAAACTGAAAATAGTTGATTCTGCAAGCGTTAGATTTTTTTACTTTAAAACAACATGAACCTCTAATACTCAACACTGCCCACAAACTGAGAATTCCCCTGTTGGGTTTTTGTTGTTGTTGTTGTTTCATGAGCAATTATTCAATCTGTGACTTTTTGCAGTTTGGCTGGAAGTAAAGGCAACTTCCTTTCTGGGCTTCTTTTATTGTTTTTAAATTCTATCTGACTTGTAATCAACAACATCTTGGTGGAGAAAACATAAAAGGAGAAATTAAAAAAAAAAAATCGTATTTGGGAGGGAAGGACTCATATTTTGAAATGGAGCATATTGAGAGTCTAGACAGCTTCTTGGCTAGCTGTGATTTTTGAAGCATCTGAAATACCCCAGGGGCAGAAAAAGCTCTCTTCCTGCTTCTGAAGGATAAAAAAAAAAAAGGGGGGGAAAAAAATTCCAGAGTGGGCAAGAGGAGAGACGTGTAATTGCACAAGGCGAGGTTTTAATTGTGAGATGAAGGCGCAGGACCTTTTTTGAAGCCCACAAATTGACTGTCTTCATGACAGCATTGCGTATCATTCTGTCAACTCCGGCTCGGGATGTGGTTGCTAGGCAGCGGGCTCTTATGTACCTATAGTCTCTCTGATTTGCCAGCCTTCTGCAGACACATGGTAAGGTCCTTTCCAGCCTATCATCTAGAGGGACTTCTGCACGCCGTCTGCATACTGCTGAGATTCTCTCTACCTGAATGTGATGAGAAAAAGACACAGTTAAATGAAACCTTTTTTCTTTTTTTTGACAAATCCCATCCTGGTACTGTTTCTATAATTCCCCTTCCCCACCTCTCCCCCCCCACCCCCCCCCCCAAAACAAAAAAAAAAAAAGCCATGAAACGGAGACCGGAACAAGGAAAAGAGGTTAGTGGGTTAAGTGGTGTGTGTTTCCTGCGTTTGCAAAGGTGCCTGTAGTGAGGAGGGCGGCTGTAATTCGGCCATTAGTTACAGATGGTGGCTGGAGGCTTCAGATTCATGCAGCGAGATCCGAGCTCTTGTATCTCTTCCCAGCGATGCCGTCTTTAAACCGCTTTGAAACCCTGAATGAAGACGGCATAAAAAAGAGTGGATTTGCTACGTAGCGATGCTGCCAGCCGGTTCCTTTATGTATTTTGATGCAGCAATGCCTAGAAATGTGAACAAAAAGGAGTTAATTTGCCAAATGAGCTTTCTGTCCCCCAGTCCTTGCAAAAATGGCATTAGTGGCAAGTAGGTAAAGAACATTCAGGAGGATTTATAAGGGAATTAGATTTTTTTCAAAACTTTGCTCTTCGAGGCAATTTGTGTACAACTTTGGGTGAAGGTTACGGCTCTGGAGCGGTAAACGAGAGCATTAAACAGATCACCCCAGGGACTGGCAGTGGCATAAGAAATATTTCTGAACAGCATAACTTTTAATATTTTTCCATTCCTCAACGCTGAAAGCTTTTGTTGCATGAACAGCAAACTCACCGTGGAGATAGGCGGTTTTCAGCAGAAACCAAGTTATAGTTACTTCGTGAGACAAATCCATGTGCTATAAGATGCGGAAACTTAATTGGTGGAAATGGTGTTGCACAGGCTGTTAACCTCTGCAAATTAAAACGTGAAAAATACTGTTTCAGACTGGTTCATTGTTGTCCTTCACTCTGCTTACAGGTACTGTTTGATGAGTGTGAAAGGATGCTTCACTGATTTTCATATTGATTTTGGTGGCACTTCAGTGTGGTATCACGTTTTCCGCGGGGGGAAGGTAGGTGAACCTCGTTTGACGTTTGTTTTTATTTCTCTGGGTCCCTCATGGAGGGGAGGGGTTGCTTGCTTTTCTTTTTCTCTTTTTCTTAAAAATTTTTCTGCGGGGGGCGGGGGGATGGGGAGTAGTCGGTGATACCTTTGTTGATGTACATGGAGTTTGCTGAACTAGAAGGACACTGTTCACCTTTGTGAGACAAACGAGTGATCTGTTTGAAATACTAAATATGTTATTTGCTTGGTGGTTTTAGGCTTGCTATTGCTGCATGGTTTAGAAGTGTCTTGCAGTGGGTATGTGGCTGTGTGTACCCTTGTTGGGTCAGAGTGCCCTCACAAGTCTCCTCCCGTAGCTGGAGCTTCTGTTTCCTTTTAGAGATTCCATGTTCCTTTCATGTGCACCTGCACAGTGTGCCGGAACTGAAATATTGCAGGATACAGGAACGTTAAAATACACAGCATGTGTGGCTACGTTCACATCTTTACTAGTTTAGGATGCTATTCTCAATTCTGTTATAGACAGGGTATGGTAGGAACTGAAATAAATACAGCAGATAGAACATCTCCGGGGTACAGACACCGTTCATCTCTGTAGTCCAATGAAGTTGTACGAGACCAGCGCGCTCTTTGGAATTGTGCAGGCATCTTCTGAGTAAGATGTTTCGTGGAAGAGAGATGACAACTGACAGTTATCTGCCACTTCCAGCACATGGACTAATTGCTGCGGCTGTCTGCTGCACGCCTCTGCCTACAGCACCTGGAAAACCTGTTTTTTATCCAGAAAGCAGCCTTGGAGTTATGCGGTCATTTGTCTAAGGCGTGATAACCTTGCTGGGATCTCTCAGCTATTTATTTTTGTTGACTGTTGGTAATAGTTAAATCTCTGTTTTATTTTTAGATCTTCTGGCTGATTCCGCCTACTCTGCAGAATCTAGAACTTTATGAAGAATGGGTTCTCTCAGGAAAGCAAAGTGATATCTTTCTGGGAGACAGGGTGGAACGATGCCAAAGAATTGAGCTGAAACAAGGCTACACATTCTTCATTCCTTCAGGTATCGCTTGTTAACTAACTGGTTTTGGAATCACCAGAACTGTGTTTCACTGATGGTTCTCTGTAAAACAGTTCTTAGCATCTAAACCCCATATTGACCTCTTTATTTGCTGTGGCAAAAGGAAGGCTAGGGACTGAACGCGCTTGATTTTCTAGAAATTGACCCATCCAGGCTGATGAAACGTGTACTGTGAGGAACTGTGATCACCTGTGCTATGCTGGGGAAGAGGAGAGAGGACCGGGGTCCCCAGGCAGTCAGTCCACCGCTTCTCACCAGAGTCATACTGACTTTTGCTGTTGCGACCTGTCTCGGAAAAAGATTTTTCTGGTTTTGTGATCTCTTCTGGCAGGTTTCACCTGCAGTTCAGTAACTGCTTCTTGGTCTCTGTCTGTAGCCAGAGCTGGATCTTGATTCTCTGGTGGAGCTCAGTGGAGATTCCAGTACATGGAAGAGCAGGTGCTGTGCTCCCCAGGAATGCTTCCTGGGGAAACAAGTTTATTTTATTGTCGTAACTCTTCAGAATTTCTCCTGACGGAGGTTGTGCTGAACCTGGATGTCTTCCAGTAGCCCGGCCACAGTTAATTTTTGCACTACTGCCCACCTCAGTAGCTGTGTTGCATGATTCAGGCTCTTGCAAAGCAACCAAATAGTTGCTGCTTTGAAAGCTGGTGGCTTCAGCCCTTTCTGCTCCTGCCTAAATTGGGTTAAGGATGATGTAATCTGTAACGCTCATTTAAGGTGATACCGGACTTTGCTTTCTTGAACTGATATAGGACCATAAGTTTGTTTGTACTGGTATAACACGTTGCCTCTTGGATCTTAGCAGGGAAATAAATGTAGGTGGCCTTTCTACATGACTGAGAGACAGCTCTAGACTGACTCTGTGGAGATAGGATTATTATATTTTAATCCTGGAGACAGGGAGAATGCAGGTCACGTGCAGACAGTGACGATGGTCATGCCAACGAGGGAGCATTGATAGTATCAGTTGAAGGCCAGTTGTAAGTAATGGGTAAGAATCAGCCTGGGAGGTGACAGGCGAAATGTCTTTGAGGGTGGAGGAGTTAATCCATTAAAGGAATTAGGTCTTCCTTTGAAACAGGTCACAGTGTGCTGTAAATGTTTGAGCTGGGTGTTGGAGTGTGGCTGTGCTGTTTGCTGAGATCCCGTTACTGCAGCTTTGTATTTATCTTCATTCCCCTGTGAACAGCCTCCTATGGATAAGACTTTCTGTGTGTTAGTTTAGTGCTCGGCCCTCGGAATACAGCAAGTTGTGGGAGCTCCTACAGGACACAACTGCAACATGGTGGCTGAAGTGAAGTAATTCCAAGTGGGTGTTTCTGACCGTATTTTCTGTTTTCTTAGGAAGGCCCAAAGTACAGAAGTGGCAGCACCTCAGACATTTTAGGCTCCGTGCTATATTTGAGAGGTGTATATGATTCATTTCTCTGTAAGCACCTTATGGATTCAAGGGTTTTTGCTCTGTTTGTAAAACATAGTTAGAAATCTCTTCTTTATGTGAAAGGGCATTATTTCTATGATTAATAGAGTATGGAAATGCCTAATTAAGGCTGTTCCAGGTCAGCGGGTCGAGCACAGCTGTGTAAAACAAGTCAGTTCTATGACCTCTTTGCCCTGGTTTGTGCATGTGCCACGTTAATTAATGTTTGGATGTGTTTGGTATGTGCTTTATAAGTGTTCATTGAAACACTAGGTTCTGGTAATGCCTGTAAAACCAGCGTGTCTCATACTTCCTGATAAAGTCTTGACCAGCCTCAACTCATCCATGAGGAAAACACCTTCTGCTTACAGGTCTGGGCACAGAAAGTACGGGTACAGGTAGTGCTCAGCCGGGCTGTGAGTGGAGAGCACTTCAGCAAAGGACCTTTTCTATAAAATACCCTACTCCACTCCCGTTTTCAAGTCATTTTTGGGAGTGGTCCTAGAAATGCAATTATACCATAGCAGTGTCAGGATGAGGTAGGTAGAGAAGACGCATGAGGGAGTGTGATCCTAGGCTTGTGGGAGATGGAAGGTTTCTCTGAGAATCTAGAATCAGCAGTAGCGCCAGTAAATGCCTGAAACTTCAAACCACTTGGACAAGAATGGGAATTATTCTTACAGAAGATGTAATTACAATGCTCACCAGGGCCTCAGGGTATTTTCCTCTCCATCACTGCCATCATCCTTTCAGGATTAAGTTTAAAACAGTTAATTTCTACCTGTGCATCTGACCCTGCAACACTGAGAGGCATGATGGCAGCTGTGGTGTCAAGGAGAAATTGAGCAAAGTATTGTCAGCCTGGTGGGTTGTTATGGGCCAAGGTGCATCTTGCAGCGTTTGAGGAGTCCCTCCTACATATGGGGTGGGGGGAAGTAAACTGGGAATCTTGAGGGACACTGGGGCCAAGCTGTGCTCCTGATGGCCCCACAGGACTTCTCCAAACAAGTGATGCACCGTTACAAGTTCTCACCTCCCACTTGCCAGGTCCCCACTGGTGAGTCAAGGATGATCAGCTGGTAAAGTCTGTGGTAAAGTGATAAAATCAGCTAGAAACCTGGCCTTTTCCATGAACATAATTATTTAAACTGATGTCAGTGTAATTGTTGATTGAAAAATCTACCAGATGTAGATTCAAGATGTTGAAACAGCTGAAGGTTCCAGAGGGGAGGAAGCTGTAGTTGCTACCACTGTCAGCAAATTATTCTTTTTTTTCTTTTTTTCCCCTGTAGAAATCTGACTGTTGTTTTCCCAGGATGGGAGAGAACTTGTCCTTAGGCAGGAAGACCTCAGTAGAGAATGATGCAGCCCCAGGGTGTTTACACTGTGTATGTTACCACGAGCAATGCTTAATCTTTCATATGGTTAAGTTTTCAACACAGATGAAGTTTGGTCAGGGTAACACATCTTACTCTGGAATAGTGGACAGTGGACGCTGCAGATCTGACCCACCTGCCAAATGGAAGGGAATTTGCAGAGTGGTCCTTTCAGGTATAAACTGTGATGATCTGGAGGAGGAAGAGCATAATCTCAGTGCTCAGTTGTTACCTCAGTAGGGAAACAAAAAAATGTTATCAGTCACAATCACATCTAGAGCTTGTCCGGTATTATTTGTGCTGTAGCTTTCTTCTGCACCATGAGTGTGTCCAGCGATGACTTGTAGGGAGGATGTGTGAAGCATTTGGAGTCCATTGTGGTGGCGTTACGGAGGAGTAGTTTAGATACTTCTCATCACTGTACTAGGGACACACAGAAGCAGTGTTTGGGCAGCATCCCTCAGATTTCTACAGCTCAGGATTACTGAACATGTTTCTGGCTTATACGCAGCCGCTTGTTTTGTTATGTCCTGATTGCTCCCCTACAGCCTGTTTGAAATACTGCTCACTAAGTTAATGCCAACGTGTTACTCACTTTCGTGTCTTTAGTGCTTCTCCTTTTACTTGAAGTATTTTTCTCCTTTTACATCGCTGCATAACTAAACCGGAACCTTTTCTCCCTCCTCCTCTTGCCCTTCACCTGCTGTTCCAGTCTTTATGCTCTGTAAACCATCTTTGCCTTCTGTCCTTGCACTTGTTTTTTCAAGTGGCGCATTATGCATCGGATTCTGTGAACACCACATTAGCTTCTCTTGTGTACTCCTAAACGTCACTGTTGTTACCTAAACCTAAGCTCAAAACTAAGCGTACACAAAATGAAAACTTCATCCTTCAATCCATTTGCTCTTTTGAGTCTTTTAGTCTTGCTGATTATATCATTTTCATTGTAAGCGGTGGAGCTCCGATGTGGATATTGTCCTGTTCCTTCTTCCCTCTTGTCCTCTACAAACAAGATCTTGCAGTAGTTTGAAATATGTTAAGCATGTTTGCTTTTTTCTCAGTTTCCTGCCAGACCTTTCAAAATAATGACCTTGTCTGTTATGCATGTGTAGATACGCTTGGTGTAGACACTTGGGCTTCAAATTCAAGAGAGTTTGCCCATGCAAAACAGAGACATAGAGGAGCAGGCCGACTAGTAGTCCCTTGTGGAAAATCTGTCTTGCAGTATTTGTCTCTGTTAATATTGTGAAGTAAGAGTGTAATCATAGGTGAACTCGAGCCAGTTGTCAGTGGTTACTGATGATGTAATCTGCCTCAATATGGATAAACCGGGCTTTTCTTCTCTTTTTGTGAAGACCAGTTTTGGTGACCTCCAAGGAACTTGCCACACTTACCGTGGGTGCAGTTTGATTCCAGGGTTTGCAGCGTGATCAATCTAAGAGAGTTTGCAAACACACTGGGTTTGGCTCTTTTGGGAGGAGATGGCCAGTGCTACCAAGCTCGACTTAAATTATTCTCTGCTTCTTAGTCGCTGCCTCTGCTGCTGGTCAGAGGCAGTAGAGTCATGAGCAGGTATGGTTTTGGGTTGACTCTGCACAGGTGTTCTTACTGTGGGCTTTCCAAATAGGTGGCTTTGATGTGAGTACGTTGAAGAGCTGAGATGTTGTGATGTGTATGAGCTGGTCGTTTAGAGAGCTCCATCTGGGGGTGAGGACAAACCCTCAAGTAGCTGGGCCACTTTGAGTGACTTTAAATCTGACAGGAGTGGCCTCAGTAACAGATGACTACATGGGCCATAAAATAACGGTCCAGGAAGCCCCTGTGCATTTATTGTTTCTGAAAATTGAATCACAGGCTGCCATTAGATATTGTAGAAGACTTTTGCAGTGCTGATTTATTAGACATTCCTATGATCACAGTCCACACGGGGTGACATACTGCCAACTGGACATGCTCTTCCTTTCTGGTTCCTCTTCAAACTTCTCCCTGGTGTTGCTGCATGCTACTTTATAGCAGTTGCATTTCACCTCAGAGCTGGCCGTGTTCCACTGAGGAGTAAGCTGTTTGGTTTACTTTATTATGTTCTTTATAATGCTCTTTGGGGCCTTTGACATGGAAACGTGCTTTTATAGTCTCTCTTAATTTCTTGAGAGCTGCAGAATGAGCCACAGTTTAACAAAATATTCTTGTTGGTCTGTGGTGATGATTACAGTAACACAAGAATGCTCCAAAGTTCTTGTTTCCAGTCAAATGGAGAAATAATGACTTTCCTGAGATGAATGTTTTTTGGGAAGGGAAGTGGACAGAAAAAGATGCTCTGTGCTAGACTCCAGGCAGCTCTTTGCAAGGATTCAAAGTGCTTCAAATACTGTCTCAGTAGTTATCAGCAGGATTCTGCCTGGTACGAGTGTGCGGTCACCTCTGCTACGCCAGTCAGTATTTGATGAATTATTGCGTAATGGGGCCAGAAGGTAGCACATAGTCTTTATATCAAGGAGAATGACAGGCCATTAAAATCCAAGCGGTAAATTTTTTGCAGGGAGTTGTGCTAGGGCTGCATAGCTGCCTGGCTATTTTTGGTCGCTGTTAGCTTTTCTCAATTCTAGAGCTTGCACTGACATTAATGGGAGCTCCATGCCTGGAACCTTTAGGGACCAAGCGATGAAGATCAGTGAAGAGGATCAGAGGAGAGTTTTTTGCCTTGAGTGGCTGCTTTCGGATAGAAGGTGACAGCATAATGTTAGCTTTTCAGTTCTCTTCCTCTGCAGTGCTCTACCTAACTCTTACCAAATGATGTAAGACTGAGAGTGGCTGTTGTACTACTGGGGCAAAATGAGTAATTTTTTAACTTTAAAAATGTAAACATGACATTCCTTTGATATATTTGGTTATGGGCACTATCATGATGCAATCACTCTTCTTTTGAGATGAGAGAAATGATGGTTCATTTGCTGGCAGTGCCCACTCCAAGGTTATCTCTTTAATCAGTTTGTTTTTGAGATGTACTTATTTAATCTTTTCCACCCCAAGTTGCTGTAGAATTGCAGGAAAATATGTATGTCTTCTCTAGCACAGAGCAAAATATCTGTTCAGTTACTAACGGAAACAGATGCACTGCAGTTTGGGCTTGGAGCTTGTAGTCTGTTTGCCCCATAGCTTTATAAGTTAATATTCTTTATTATTATTCTCAGATGGATGATTGCATCCTTGAAGGTAGGGTAGGAATTTTAGGCCCCTGAAATCTTCTAACAAGTTTGCAGTGTTTAATAATACTTGTTTTATAAAATTTGAAAGATAATGAGATTGTATCTTTCTTTTAACTGTTCAGAAAAGCTTTTGTTGCTGTTAATTTTACCTTCTTGATTTACTGGAGATGATAACATCTAAATATTCAAGTGTATCTTAGGAGTGGTGGAATAATTTGTCACTGCAAATCAGCTGAGAGTATTTCTGGGCCTCCTGAATAGAATTCCTGCTCTGTGTTGGCTTGGCTTCATAAACTGGGCTTGTTTGGGGAAGAAAAAAATAACTCATTAACCACCAAGAACTGAAATTAAAAAAGACCAGCTTCAGAAAAACCTTGAGTGGACAGTCTTCTTGTTGAGGCTTGGCATGTGGTTGTGAGCAGCGGCTCTGCACTCTCTGTCTCCCAAAGCCATCCGTCCCTGCTTGGCCCAGCTCGTCACTGGTGTTGCTGGTGTGTGGGCTGAAGTGCTCTGCTCCCGGGGCAGGGCTGTGCGGTGGCTGCTCCACTGCAGCGAGAACGTGCTCCAGCACATCAGAGCAGCCTGCGGAGGAATCATAGAGCCATTAGGTTGGAAAAGACCTTTAAGATCATCCAGTCCAACTGTAACCCTCCTCTACCAAGTGTGCTGCCAAACCATGTCCCACAGCATCACATCTACACGGCTTTTAAACCCACCCAGGGATGGTGATTCAACCACTTCCCTGGGCAGCCTGTTCCAGTGCCTGACAAAACCCTTTCAGTGCAAGTTTTCCTAATGTCCAACCTAAACCTCGGAAGGATGGGCTGGTTCCGCCTGCACCCAGTCGTCACCGCGAACAACACAGGCTGGTTTCAAACTGGTCACCCATGAGGAAGAGCTTTCTAATTCATGGCTAATCTTGAAGCCATCCAGTGCACGTCTTTCATCTATAGGGTTTAAGTGTAGCCTTAGATAACATTTAGAAGGTGATTTTGTTTGTGTCTTTCAGTCAAAAATGACCAATACCTTATTCCACTGACATTTGACTTTCAGTCCTTAATCCATTTGTTCTGATATGACTCTAGTGGTTTTTTTTAGCGTTAAGGTTTAAATTAAATTTGTGGCATTTTATTCTGTGTTGCTTTTCTTTTTTTTTGAGAATATTACAGTTTTGGAGAGTATCACCAAGGGGGAGATGTTTCCTTCTGCCTTGCACTAACCCAGGAAGCATACGGGCTGTGCGGTAGCACCAGGGTTTCTGTAAACAGTGGAAAGCAGTCGCTGAGGAGGGAACGGATACACTCACTTCAGAGGTGTCTGTATCTGAGGCTGTGTGGCAAGTTCTTGCTGTGAGAGCTGAAAGATGCACATACGTGAGCAGCCATGACAGGCTGTCCAGCGTAGAGTGACGTGATCATACGTGTCAACAGCCCTGCCAGTTCACCCAGTGAAAAGCAAGGGCCTAGCTGAAGGTGAGACAGGTAGGATGGGTTGGTGTGGATGATATTAAAGCAATACCCATTTTCATCCTTTTTAAAAGTCTTACACGTACGTGCAGCTTGCTCCTATCTTGGAGGTCTGTCTTCCTCTCAAAAACCCTTTGTAACTGGGAAGTGTAGGAGATGGGTGTTCTGGAAATGGTCACAATGAACGTTCATCCTCCTCGGTTTGTTTCTGAGTCGTGCTTGTGTCTAAGCTGTTGGAGTTAATTGAATGGGCCATCCAAGCTTATGTGTTCTCAGCGCTCATTTCCCCACTGTATTACCCTCATGGAAACTGCTTCCTGTGTTCTGCTCATCTCTGTTTCCTCCTACTTCTACTTTTCTGGTGCTGGCCTCTTCAGTTTTTCTCTGTACACAACCTTGGTAATATTAGAACGGGAGACTTTTTTGGTTTTTTTTTCTTTACAATTTATGTGCCAGTCTTCCTGTGGTTTTCTACCTTATCAGTTCTCCTTTTTTTTTATCTCATCTTGCCCTTAGTGTCCTGTGTCCCTGCAATACACCTCTTGGTGCTTGTGTCTCTGCAGTTTCAATATTGCACGTACATTCCTCAGGCAAGACGATGCTATTTTGGGATGCAGTGTGACTGAAAAACACTATACAGCTGAGTGGCCAAAATCAGCCTTCTGAGCAGGTGACTCCTCTGACAGGGCTGCGTCGGGTAGCTGGCAGAGGGGCTGTGAGCTGGATCCTGCACGTGGGAGCACGTGAGCTGCTGGAGATCTGGGGATTGGTTCCCTGGTACTTAACCGTGAGCCCAGCTCAGCGCTGTCGAGCAGTGAACGGATGGTGCCCACAGGCATTGTCTGTGGCCACCTCTGAGCTGTGCCTGGAAGTCACCCTACAACCTGCTTTGGTTGGGGTAGGAATTTGACTTCCAAGTTACTGACTTTGTTGCTTGGTCTCTGATTTATTTTTAGTTTCCCAGCCCTGGTGGATTTTAGTGCTTTGTTGTTACAGGCTTTTGTTATCAAGAACTGCCATAAAAAGCAGTATTTTCAGTCCTGTTATTAGAAATACATGCATCGCAAAGGACCTAGTGTGTAGTTAGTTCAGAAGATGGTACTAATAGTAAGATGAATTTAGGCCTGGATTATAAATGCAAGTAGGGAATTCAGTGCATTATCCCCAGAACCAGAGGTTGTCTCGGATACCTTGCAGAGCACGTTTGATTTGCATCTCTACCAGCTCTCCAACAATACAGATTCAGAACTATATTAATGTTCCTCAGTCTTTCTGTTGAGGGTTTGTCATGCCTGGAACACCATTTGTTGGAGCATTGGCTCAAGCCAGTGATAGCTTCTTTCACGTGTCTCCCCACATTATTTGGTCTACTACCAAGGAAGTGTACTGGTGATTAACAGAGACCCTTGTCTACTGGGGACAGAGTCGAGAGGTCAGGGGAGGTGTGATGGGAGTGAAACCCAAAGAGCAAGAAACAGTGAAACCAACTACAGTCCAGCCTGAAATTTTCACTAGAGGAAATACAGTCTGTGGGAGGAGACTGCCATGTGGTTGTAGTAAAAGCGTACGCTTGAGGAGCAACTGCCTTGACAGGATTTCTTTTTATTTCTTGGAAAATGAAGGATATCTCCTTTCTACCTTTTATACAGAACTAGAAAGCCAGCTTTCAGCTCAGTTACTCCTTTTACTTAAGTTGTAAATATTTGATAACAAATTGTATCTAGAATGATGTTGATCATTCCATTACAATAATTTGTTGCGTCGGGCAGCTCCAGCATGTTTGTACATGGACTCATCTGTGCTGAGAGAACTGCAGTGGGAAGTAGCAGTGAGGACTCTGCAAAGTTCTGCTGATAACTGGCCGTTTCTGACCTGTCTTCTGCCACCACTCAGTTGTGTGGCCATGGACAAGACATTTCACTTTGAGCTTCATTTTGTTTAGCTCTTAAAACTGATCATTAAGGTGAATTTTCTTGCAAATTGCCCTCCTGTTTCTGCACCTATCCAACAAGCTGGCTTTGGGGACCCAGCAACAGATCTGCATCAGCACGTGGTTTCTGTTCTTTCCCCCAGCCACAGGAATCTTTCATTCACTGCTGGAAGCAGTGGCCCCAGCTTCCTGGACCATGGATCTTTTTTCCCTCCCAAAGACTAGGATCAGGAAGATAATTTATTTTCCCCCTAGTTTGCTCATTGTACAGACGGATGTATTTCATGTGAGGTGGTGAAACTACTTCAACTGTGAAGAGTTTGTATGGTTTTGATGTATATAGTTGCCACGCTGCAGTTACATGAAAAAAAGATTCCTCTGTAGTTGATTGTTCCTGATTTGGAAGTAATAAACAGGCTGGATCATTGTGAGCGACTCTGTAGCTGAAATTACACTAACTGGAGCAGGAAAGATGCAGTAATACCCAGAGCTGCCAGAGCTGTAAGCCGCTTGCTTTTTTATATTCATCACCTTTATCTTGTGGAATCAGACGTGTGCATTGGCTGAGCACTGGAACAGGTTGGCCAGAGGGGTTGTGGAGTCTCCATCCTAGGAGATACTAAAAAGCCATCTGGACATAGTTCTGAGCAGCTGGCTCTAGGTGGCCCTGCTCGAGCAGGCGAGTTGGATCTTCAGAGATCCCGTCCAACCTCAACCATTTTGTGATTCTGAAATTCAGAGAAGTGTATCCTGAGTGGTGAGCTTATGTTTCCAGGGAGAAAATTCTAGTGCTGATTTCTCTTCCTTCTTGTCTCTCTCCTACCAATACACCCTTAAATGAAAGCCCCAGTTCTGCTGTGGCTCAAGGACTTCTCAGATACAGCTTTGCAGGCCTGCATGGTCTGAAGATTGTTGTGGAGGAGTGCTTTCATGGCTGCTAGCTGGAGAACCCTTTAGACTGAATGGCATTTTCCTGCTCCCTCACTGATCTTGAAGTGAAGGAAAGCTGCCATAGCTTTAATGGGAAAGTGCTGCACAGTTAGGAGAAAATTGAGTGCCCCCTATGTTGCTTTGCTGTCTGCTGGTTTATAAATTGTAATGCTTTTCATTAAAAAAGAAGAAGAAGGAAAAAAAGTGTCGGGTCTCTGTGGGTCCCAGATCATTAGGAGAATCAATTCCTTTTTCACTGCAGAGATCAGAGGCTACAGTCTTGCATAGCCAGTCCTTCAGCTGCTGACATACCAAGCAAACAATGCAGAAGAGCTGGTGTGTGGCTGCCTGAGTTCCTGTGCCTGGATTTTCTTGTGAGAGAAAATTCTTTGGAGCCTGTGAAATGAATGCAGTCCCTTGCAGGACTGGGTCAGAACAATTTCATCAGCTCCAGTACTAGAAATGTTAAATCCCTTAACGTGGAGCTTGCATTGCACAAGATCTTTTGGTTGCTTCAGGAAGCTGATAATAGAATGTGAAACTTTCACCTCTGAAGGAGGGCTGGCAATAGTTTGAGACTGTCGACATCTGGAGATGCATGCTGTGGTGCTGGTGTGGAAGAATTGGATGTGACTCAGTCCTTTCCACGGCCCCAGCCCACCACCGTTGCTAACATGGTTTGCAACCCCACTGGAGGTGCCAGGAGATACAGCTGAGAGCCGAGCGTATTGAACAGACTGAGTTTACTTCTTAGTCATGGATGTGCTTGAGTCACAAGCTTGCGTGTTCTCAGTGAACACTGTAACAGTTCTGTGAATAAATAGAAGAACCCAGTACACAGAGGGTTGTAAGACTGTACATCATAAGATGCCGTTCTTCTGCTATGACTCGTCTTGAACGCAGCTACGAGCATACCGTTAAAGCTTTCACTGCTTGAGCCTCACGTCCCCTGTGGGATGGGGTTCATGGGGTTGTTAAAATTTGGTTATAAATTGCTCTGTAATACTACATAGCATGAGGCATTCTCAGTTCTTTGCTTTCCCTCTCTAGGGTGGATACATGCGGTTTATACTCCAGTAGATTCTCTGGTGTTTGGTGGAAATATCCTGCATAGCTTTAATGTTCCCATGCAGCTTCGCATCTATGAAATTGAGGACAGAACAAGGGTAAGGATACTTGATTCTCTTTTTAACTGAACGGTTCCTTGTGACTATGATCTGTCATAGTCTCTTCCTCGTATTCCCTTCTGACAAACAAGAACTGACGAGATCTCCGCGTCAGAGTGACAGAGGTAAACGTGACGTAATGAGACTTGCAAATGTTGGCTGTTTTTAGTGGGATTTACTCATCTGTTTTCCCTGCTTCCCACAGACGTGTCCATTCTGTGTCTTTTGTCTGCCTGTTAAACTTCCATAAAACACCTTCCCTTTTGTACAAAAACACACTGCGCTTTGCAGACCTTTGTACCAGTACTTCTGGTGACCCCCAGCTTGTCATCGCCCTGTGCACTCCTGGAATGGATGCCCAAGCCTGGAGAACTAGTGGGACTGGGATGGTTCTACCATCCACAGCCAAATTGACAAAGCTGCACAGAAGTTGCATATGACACGGTGTCTTCTATACCATGCAGGATTTTCTTCTGCAGTGACACTATACAGGAATTTCTTGGAACAAAGAGAGTCAGGGTGGGACATTAATCTGAACATAATGGTGTTCATCTGGCTGTAGCATCTACCTGATGGGAAGATTATTACATCTTGGAGGAGGTTACTGTGCAGCCTCTTCGCTGGGAGTGAGAATTTTATCCTTGATTAATGAACAAGACACTTAGTCGTCATATACTCGGCAGTTTCATAAAGCAGCAGGATCTGAAGGAAGCGCCACTGTTTCAGTAGGCTGTGAGATAAGCTGTATAAAGCAGCCGTAGCATTTTGAGGCAAAAATGGACCAGTGGTATGGGCAAATTCTGATGGGGACTTACTGTGGCTCACTGTTTTGGAAGCACTGCGCTGAGACAGTGCTGGTAAACCACTGGCACCAGTGCCAGCTGTGGGGTTAATGGAGAGCTGGGCTGGCAAAATAGCAGAAAGTTGCAGTTCTCCACTAAAAAGTCTCAACATAGTATGTCTTGGACATCAGGACAGTTCACTGTTGTTCGCCCGTACAAGAGGGCACGATCCCTGCTCCAAGTAGGCTTTTATCCCAAATGGCTTTCTTTACAGCGAGAGCACATAGGCCTGAAGCAAATATCTCTTGACTCCGTGAGAGGAAGGGTGTTCTCTCCCCAGCCTCTCTTCCTTCTCAGGGGGTACAAGGCCTGGTAATCTTCAGACCGCAAAACAGCGGCGGGAGCAGTTGGTTTCCTGGAGAGATTTTAATGAAGAGAAGGAATATTAAGCAGAAAAATGAATTCTTAGTGGAAGAGAGATGAAGACAAAAGCAGGTCTTCAGAGGAACTGGAGGAGAGGGCGTGTAGCAGAGAGCAGAAGTAGAGACCAGAGTGGAGTTCAGCTGGACTTCCAACAGGTGTCCCAAGGCAGGACTGTCAAGGGGACTCAGACAGAAAAATGTTACGGTGGCAGAAGCAGGAAGGGGCTCAGTGTGGCTGGAGAAAGGTGCCAGGCACAGGAAGGGTTCAGCGTGACTGTAAATAAGAACCAGCAATATATGCTGGGTATACAGGGCAGGTGCTTACGGGGGAGCTGTGCTGTTGCTCGAAGGATGCTAGCACAGCCGGCTTGCATGGAGAATGGCGGAAACTGGGAGGAGGGATCCGTGCCAGAAGCAAGTTACTTCCACTGATGTCTGTGGAGAAACAGGAAGGAAATGCTCTTTTTCCTGAAGTTGTATAAAAGCTGACATTTTGTTCCCACAGTACTTGAGCAACCCAAGATCACGCACCTTTGGCTGTAGCTGCTCAGTAGTGCTTCATATCAGGCCCTCCTCCTTGGGAGGCTGGGTGCAGCTTTGATCTCCTAAGGTTTTAGACCAGGAGAAAGAATTCCCCGTAACAGACAAAATATTCTGTTAACTTTTAGGAACTTACCAGCCAGTTACCCCAAAATGCCTTTTAGAAGTCCCCAGCACCCTGATGCTATGGGGAGGTTCTGGGAGGTGGGAGTCTGCCTCTTGGCACAGGTTTTTGGAAAGGACATTGCAACATTTGGAAGACCCAAATCAGACCTTTACTCTTGTCAGGTTTGGTTCAGGTTTTCTTCAAAATCTCTGTAGTTCTCTATCATTTTCCTTCCAAAGTACCTAAGTGTTTTAGAAAAAGACAAAGCCAGCAGCCCAGGATTTCCAGGTCTTCATAGAAACAGTGTGAGCACTTCTGCGTTGCTGTGTGTGAGCAACGTGTTCTGCACAGCCTGTACCTGTGCTCACAAACTCACGCTCGTAGGCAGCCACATAATAACAAAGCTGTGTGAACGAGCAGTCGAAGAGTACCAAGAATTTCAAGACAGAAACAACTAAGGCATACAGAAGTTTGATAAAAGGCAGGAAAAATCAATAATGTTATTTAGAAATAATAACCCCCCCCCCCCCAACTAAAAATATCACGCAGGAATCTTGAAGGTGTAAATGTTTTCAAAATAGGATTCTAGTGCGTGCTACTTTATTTGCTTTGCCAATCAAATTTTGTAATTTCTTTGTTCAAATAATTCTTTTCATACACCGGCTAGCAGAGGGGCTGGTCAGTGGGTACTTCACACACATTCGCCGGTGTGAACATACTGCAAATGAGTTTCTCATCAGTATCGATCTTCCCATTGTGTACAGCACAGAAGTAAATGACATGATGTGATTGACAAAGTAATTTGCCGCACTCGAATCCAAGTGTAATACAGGTGTGTTCCCCCCTCTTCGCTCTGCACAGAGCAATTTGGTGGAGGTTTTGCTGTGTTTAAACCTGCTGTATGATGCTTAATCATCTCTGATTGCTGATATTCGGAGTCGTTTTCATGCTAGGTGTAGTTGTTATTGTCTTAGCAGCTAAGACGAGAATAAATACGTGGTTGAAACGGTAATGCTGATTTACAGCCTGATAAAATTGCCTAGTTTATACACTTGTCATGCTTATTCTAGCTTAATTTCTCATATCCCTGGGAGACTTTCTAAGAAGGTTATAGCCATTTAAAAATAGTTTGAAGGAGTCATAAAAAACATGTCTATTGTTGGAAACGGCTCCTAATGTGCAATTGAGGTAAACAAATATTCTCCAGCCTTACAGTTTGTAGAGACTCTCATTTTGCAGTCTGGCCAATTAACAGCTAGTCAAATAGGCCAAGCTGTTTAGCTCTCTGCTAGACCAGCTTGAGTAACTGCAAAGCAGGCTGCCACGCAGAGCCAGCCTCTGGCACGGGGGTCTTAGAGCTCACTGTCACTGAGGAGGAACGTGGCAAACTGGCTCCCAGCTCACCTAAATTTCACTGCGTCACTGCGGGACGTGGGTGGGGACAGAAGCACTCAGAATATATATGTAAGGTGGTCACTCACAGATGATGGCGTTTGCTACCGATTTTGTTTCCTGGAATGTAAGATAAGGTTTTAAGTGGATAGAGTAATTATTTAGTAAATAATTATAAATTGCTTTTCAATATTGTGATTAGATTGATTAAAGGCAAGTGGAATTTGTAATGGTTTCAGTGGATGCTGTGGAAGAGACTAACACTCTCTTAAGGAAAATATGTGCCTTGCTTAGGGTCCTTGTTTTGGTTTTGGAGGGGGATAAACAGTCTCTAAAATAATTTCACTTTGAACTGAAGAAATGGATCGTATTCCAGAGAGGATTTTTTTTTTTTTGCTGTACAGGAATAATTAAAAAAATTATTCAGTGGATTGTAAATTATTAATCACAGAAGTTAGAGCTGGAAGTGCCTATTAGATGATCCAGTGTACTTCCCTGCTGGTGGGGGATTTAGTCCTCTGGCAGTGTCTGTATCAGATATTAAACTTGAAATTCATCAGAGAACATTTTTAATTTCTTTCCTTCTTTCTTTTACCCCCCTCCCCACCCCATAAGAGTTCATTTGACCATAAATATACAATGGAGAAAGTATGGATGTGTCCATAATGCAGTTCCCATCCATTATAATTAATAAATGTCCAAGGGTATCAGAAGGCACATACTCCTCAATACTTTTCCATAAGGCAAATTTGAAGAGATTTTTAAAGCGCTGTTAGACGTGCTTTCCTGGCAAAAGGCGCCGTAGATCTTTGCACAGTATCTCTTGCTACATATGGAAGCTCTTCCTTCAGAAGGTTTGTAAAAGCAGAGCCTTCTCGGGCAAACAGTGAATTACAGAGGCATGGAGGGATTTGCTGTGGGTTGGAACATTGATAGTGAGGCAATTAGGAACTCAAATTGAATATTAAAGATTGATATACATAATGGGAGCACTGCATGCATTACTTCCTTGTCTTTCACATTGAATTAACATTGGTAACAACTAAATTTGGTGAAGCTCAGAATCTGTCAACAAATGTTGAGCAATGATGTCTTTAATATTCCCAGGCATGTGGCTGAAAACCTTTTGAAGGCTGAGGGGTGGAAGGCGGCTTCCTGTTTGTAAGTCAATTCTTTGCAAATTTTGTTTCCTGCAGTGCTCTCTTGGAAAAATTTGAGTTCCTTTATTAGCATCTATTTTAGCATGGCTAATTTCCCCTGTGTTCCGTAATAGTGATAAGTGACTCGATCTCTTCTTTATGACAAATAACTAAACCAACGGAAAAATATTCTCCAATGCCCTGGGGTTAAATGTTCTCACATTTAGGGGCATGTTGGTTGTTTTTTTTTCCTTTTTTTTGTTGGGCTTTTTTTTTTTTGTATGTGTGCTTTGTAACCAACAACACAGGGGAGCGTTTGAAAAGGTGCAGCATGGCTGGATGTGTGACCTGTAGCAACACACACTTCAGATTTGCCAGCTACATTTGTGCTGAATTGAAGAGATCTTAACTTTTGGGAATTGCCATGGAGTATTTCAATCCTACACTTAGTGGGACAATACAGTATATTTTTCTTTCATCACATTTTGCCTTACTACTAAAAGCATTTGCCGTTCCCGTGCCCCGGGAACAGAGGCAAGGTCTTTGGCTGTCCACCTTGGGGACACTTTTCAAATACAGGCATTCTAGGAAGTCACCGATACGCTCAAGGAGATGCTTTTATCACCACACAGATGTTTAGACAGTGCCTGCTTTGCAGAGCTGAATCTGAGCTTCCAGGTGCTGGGTCAGTGGTTCTGTTCAGACTTTGGGTTTGTGGGTGATCTGAGGTGGGGTGGTGTTCTGATTTTGTTTTCTTAAAAATGGGCTTTCTAAGATAACGCTCCTTTTTGGTGCAGTCCAGCTTTCATGAAAGGTGGGTGGACATCTCTTGTAGGTGAGCAGTTAATATGCATAGAATGTCTTAAAGCAGTCCCTATAACCCCAGTGGGATGCATGCATGCAAGCCTGCACGATGCAGATCTCTGTGCCACCAGGAGAAAGAGGTGTACAGTGTAAGTACAAGCGCATGAGATGCATGGCATCCGTTTTTAACAGATCAAAATAAATATACTCACGTTCTTGCATTTGAGGAGCTTCCCAGATTCTTCTTTGGTACAGCGACCTCCCATAGGTAGAGAACTATGTTGGAAAGGAAGGAAAACGCGCTTTGTTTTCTTTTGAATCTGCAGTAATCTCACAAGTACGTAGTGTTGGAGAAGAAGCTTTTTGTGTGAGAACAACAGGTCTGAAATGTAAGAAAAAGCGCACAGCTTGACAGGGTTTTTTTGTCAACATCTTGCCTTTCTGTTCTGTTTGTGGCAAAAGCTAACTTGCTACCAAAATATTAAGCGTAAACCACATTAGGGAGTTTTACTTTTAATGTGTAGTTACCAATAATCAAGAATTTGTGTGTTCATCTGTTTAATCAAATTGTTGTGAAGACCATAATTGCAAAAGACGTTTCCTGCTGGACTCATTTTAGGTAATGTTGCCATTTTGATAAAAATCATGTGATAGTGTTTAGGAAATAAACCAACACCTTTATTTTACCTTGAGTTTTAGTGACTAACATCTGTATGTGACCACCCGATGTTTCTACAGCAGGTAAATCATACCGTAGGGGCCATCCATCAGTTTCCTGATTTCGCAAGAACGCAAACCCTTTCCTCTCCCGCCACCCCAAGAGGATACAAATTAGTGAACCAAGAAATGATGCTATCATGGCAGGCAGGCAGGCTCGCTCCTCATTTCGTATGCTGAAGGCATACGTCTCACTCGGCTCCCACCCTCTCTCCCCTCCCCCTCCTGCATACTGTTTGTGCTCTTGATAACATGATGAGAATGATGACTGGCCCTTGTGCCGCAAACTTCTCTCCCTTCCCCATGGACTGACAGTCTCGATCTTGCTTTCAGGTGCATGCCAAATTCCGTTATCCTTTCTACTATGAAATGTGCTGGTATGTTCTGGAGAGATACGTGTCCTGTGTGACCCAGCGCTGCCACCTCAGCAAAGAGTACCAGAAAGAATCAATGTTAATTGGTGAGTGAATCCTTTGAGTGCATATTCCGAGCGGATGCTGGCACCTGGGGCTAGTTACTGCTTTGGTTTCTCCAGAGCAGATTATGAATTGAATGGGAGAACTGCAGAAATTCTAACAAACTATTTCTTTATTTTGGGGTGGGCAAGGTTTTGACTCTGAAGCGTTTCCGTGAAGTACCAGCCTCCTTTGAATTGTATTTATTGGGAGTTTCTTTAGCAAGTGGATCCCACAAAAATAATTTTTGGATGCGTTTGTTCCTGGTTTCAGTGATGTTTGTGTTGAGATGATCTGCCAAACAGTTGAGGATTTACTGCCGTGTTTGGCACAGTACCTTAGTACCAGAAACGTGTGCATTGCAAATGTGCTCTGGTGGGATGGATATTTTGTCCTTTTATATAGAACATCTCCTCTCAGAACACATTATGGTCACTAAACTTGGCTTCTTTCTCTTTTCTTTTAACCTCTACTTTAGTTCTGTTTGGTGACTGACTTGTAGTTCTGCAGAATAACAAGCCCAAGAAAACACCTACACAAATCTGTGATCTATAACCTAAGTGCAGGGAGGTCAAAGAAACCTTTACAACCCTAGCTGAGAGTGGCCTGTAGCAGAGACAGATGGATGTGCCTGAAGTGGGAAGGCATTACCTTGGCTCTGGTGGGAGCCTGTTAAGCCTGGAGGAGAACCAAAGTACTTCTGTGCCTCCTGCTCCTTGAGATGCCACTTGGAGTTAACCTGTCACGATTGGAACTGCCCCGGGTTCTGGACAGAGGAGGGAAATGATCACCTACGAGCATAATTCTTAGTAGAAGGGTTTGAAGAAGTTACAGGCAGATGTCACTCTCCAGTGAATTTTACTGACCAAGAATAACTTGAGGGAGCTAACAGAGTGTGTAGATAGGCCAGGGAAATTTCTTGGAGTCACTGGCAATTTGGATGCTTCACATTTTGTGTCTCTTCTTCCCTCTGTGAGACCCTGGGCAGAAGGGTTAGTTAAGCAGGAACCGTGGGGAGGAATTTTTCTTGTTACATACGATCATTCTAGAGGAAAGGATGAATTAGCCCCTTGGATCAGCTCTTCGAAAAGCAGTGACAAAACTCTGCAGTCACTGGAAAATAAGGAGCAACCTCCTGTTGTCTAAACCACTGGCCTGGAAAGAGGCTCATCCTGCAGGCAGGATGGGGGTGCCAGATCCCTGAGGTGTAATTTCAGAACAAATCAGATGTGGAGAGGGGATGATTCAGGATATTGAGATGGAACCTTTTCCAGCTGAACCACCAGTGTAAAACTCCAGCCCAACTCAGTAATTACTGATGATGTTTTGGTGATCCCCATGAAACGTACCTCAATCCAGTTACCAGCTCAGAGATATTCAAATCATATAAAATGCTCGCTAGGAACCATAAATGTCTAGTGTCTAGAGGAAAGAGGATTGTTCTGCATGGCCAAAGAGTGCCAGCTGTGAAGGCATCGGGAAAAGGAGCCTGGCCATTTGGAAAATGGCTTGGTGGTGACATGGTCAGGGCCTTGTCTCCTGAGGTGGCTTCAGTTGTTGGCCTAGGGGAAAGTGGATATGGAGCTGGTTTGCTGTTATTTGGGCATGCTCTCATGAGCATTTCAGGCTGCTGTGAGAAACGTGCTGCTCTCACAAGACTATTCTGTTTCATGAACTCTAGAGATGGTGCAGCTGCCCTGTGGGCTGGAGCAGCTCAGTGATCCGACTGAACACGGACCCTACTGAAACGCGCACATACGTGTTATCGGTAGGACCGGTGCGCTGGTCTGACCTGCAGCCCCACGGCGTGGCCGCGGGCGTGAGTCGAGGTGGTGCTGGGACCTTCTGGCTGGGCAGATCTTGAGCTGTTGTTCCTGTCTGGGATGGATTGGGACTTTCAGTTCACCAGAGTGGTATCTGCTGACAGCGTGTAGTTCATCCACCTGCCTGCTATCTCTTGACTTCACAGTATTAGCGTGCTGATAAAATCTCTGCCATTGGCAGCCAGGGCCTTTCTCTCCAGGAGAGACAGATGTACGCTGCTTTTTGTCAGAAACTTGCTTTTTAGTTCTTGGCAGAATCTTAACCTTAAAATAATTATTTAGCTGGGGATTGTGGTTCAAAAGCCCAGATCTGCTACATCTACGGGACCTTTCACTTTGGCGTTTGCCAGATTCAGAGCAGTAAAGGTACGTTATTTACCTTTGCAAAGCTGCACTGCTTTGTTCTGTGAGAGTGATACTGTTTCCAAACCTTGCTTGCCTTGTCTTTTAAGTGGTCTCAGTGTCCAGCCTCTTGACTCCAATAAATCTCTACAAATTGTAATCCTTGAATTACACTTGTTTGTTCTGTGGTGTCTAAATCTTAGTATTATTCACCTGCTGCAGCAGGATAGGAGATCCAAATGAGGTCAGTGTTCCAAAACCCCACCGCTTTGTTTTCAAGCTTTTCTTCAGAACTGCTAAGGTCCTTAGATTGTCTCTTCCTTAGACTTCTCTATCTGCCAGCAGTTTCTTGATTTCCCATAAGAGTGTATCCCTGGGCGAAAAATTTCCTGTTACTCTCCTTAACAAGTAATGAAACAAAGTACGTAACTTCTCTGCACACCTCTCAATAGCTTTGTCTTCTGTCCTTCTTGGTTTAAGAAAAAATGCTTCACATCCTTGTATCCATTTCCAGAAATTTCTCTTGAATAATCTTAATGTTTCTCCTATTTTTTTTTTTAAAATCATTTCCTTGACATAATTTGTCCAAAACTGTCTGCTTTCAACCTTTCCTTCTGGGCGCTGGAACTTGCTACTTTTCACCCTTGAGTTGTGCTGCTTTCTTACATACCTTCTGATACAGTAGTCTTACTGGATCTCCAAAGCTAAGAAGCAGCAGTTGATGATCAGTTGAGGAGGACATCCACCAGAGAGAGTGCAGGATGCTGCCCGTGGCATTCACAAGGCCATAGTTTTCACAGGAGTGGCAGAGATTCTGTTCTCCTGCGTGGAAGAAAAGGAGATTACTGTGGTGGTAGAGAACGTCTTTGGAGAGCCCAGAAAACTGAGTTCAGCAGCAGTTGCGCTTTAAGGGTATCTTTAGACTTTCCACATTATGTTTTCATAACATAGTATCTATTTACTTTGAAGGCTGCTAAATTTAAAGTGAGTCTTTGAAGACATTGCCTACTCATGAAAATGTATTGCTGTGACTGCGTTGCGATACCTCTGTCCCGATAGCTGTGTGCTCCTACATTTATATCCATATTGTTCTTTGTGTTTCTGTTTTCTAAACGTCTTGACTCACAGAACTTCAGACAGGAAAAGCAAACCACCTCCGTATAGGCTTGGCTAAAACCTCGAGCGTTCCCACTCCCTAAATAAAACCGTTTGCCGTTCGAGTTGAGTTGGAAGATGCTGACCGTGGCTTCCTTTCCCGTTCTTCAGGCCCAGAGTTTTGAGGCGTTTGCCTCCTAGTTGTGTGTGACTGTTCCTTTTCAGATCTCTCCCACAGAAGGGCAGGCACTCAGGGGAACGATGACATGCCAGCCGTCGCAGGCTGCTGTAAAAGCACACCGTCTCTCTTTTCTCTCCCTTTTTTCTTTTCCTTGTCCCTCAGTGGTGACATTTGTCCTGCCGACTGAAATCCTGTTTGGGTTTCCTGCTAGATTGGAACACACGCTGCTTCGGGTTGGATACGTCTTCATTATTTTTACTCTTATCATGAATGAGTCTGTACTGGATGTTTTCAACCACAATTGACCTTCAGTGAGATATGGATCTTGAGAGTGCGCTGACAAAGAGTAATTGGGAGAAGATGCTGGGCTATCAAAAATGCACCTTCTCTGTAGCCTGCAGCTTTTAAGATTCCCATTGCTAAAATTTTAACAGGATGGCTCTAACTGTATGTTAAGCCTGATGGATGAAGCAAATATGCCCTCTGGCATGGTGAAGGAGCCATGTCTTTTTTTTTTTTCTCCTTCTTCTCAGGGGATAGAAGAAAATTGCTTCTGATACACAGGTACTGGACTATATTGAGTGATTTGGGAGGGGTGCTCCGTGCAGTGATACTTAGGGTTTTTTTTCTGGGGTATACTTAGCATACCCCAGTATGCTTAGGGATTATTTCTTTCTGCTACTGACAATGTCATTGCAGTCTTTAGCAGACCAAGAGGAACTGCCGCTCCAAAGTCACAGTGTCAGGGTTTGGAGCTGGGAGTAGTAGCAAGGTAGATATTATACATTGGGCTGTTCTAAAGAGTTTAGAAAGATTTCGTAATTATACCTCACACCTCTCTCTATCTTTTAAGTTCTGTAATACAGCAAGTCGCTTTTCAGCAAGGAAGGAAACTGTGGATAATTAGCCTTCTTGTACAAGTGGGTAACTGTGAGGAAAGGTAAGTGATTTGTGCAGAACCACAGGGAAGTGAACTGCTGTGGGAAAAAAGGTATTTCCAGCTCTCTGTCCTGTGGTCAGGCCTGTGTGGCTCCTCCTCTTCACTGAGTTGTATCACTCACTGGCTTGTGTAAACTGGTTTTATTTGCTTTGGGATGGAGAGGGGTGAAGGTCTTTTTACACCAAGTCCTGTGGGAGTCCAGGCTGGATAACCACTCAGAAACTGGAGTTTGAACCTGGTATCGGCAGGCGCAGGTTGACTTGGAAGAAGACACAAGAGGTTTTGCATAGCAGGAGCTCTTTTCCATCAAGACTTTATAAACCAAAAACCTCCAAGTCAGTGGAACCCTAGTAATACAGTGCTTAAAATGCACTTCAACATAAATGCAGATAATGCTTATGTAGGGCCTCAGCTCACAGCAACTCTCAGTCAGATCCTGTTTTCATTAAAACGAATGAATAAAAATCATGTTGCATTACAACAAAACACTTGAAAACACAAAACCGAACCTTCTTCACCCTGAAGTTACCCTTCCATTATTGATTCCCTTGGCTTTTTTTTTTTTTAATTAGCAGCAGTAGCAGACAGATGTTGTCTTTTGAAAGCAGTCCACTCTTAATCTGATGGTGCAAGAGTGCTGTAATCCCCTCGTGCTCCAGAACAGGCGGATCTGCTGGGGGTTCATTGCAAGCCCTGTCCCCAGAGGTACAGCTCAGCAAGGCATCGTGTGACGGCCGGGCGTGCGGAGAACACACCGCGGGGCACTTGTTTGGTGACGGTTCATCCGGAGGTTAGACTGAGACTGGGTTTTGTCTGTCCGTGCCCAGGTGTCGCTGGCACAGCAGGGCCTGGCTTGCGCGGGCAGCCGGTGGCGGGGAAGCAGTGGCAGCTGGCAGAACAGAATTGCTGCCTCCCCCCCTTCCCCGTGCGCTCGCCTCTGATGGGAATAGGCCCCCAGTATGCCGTGGTGTTCCACTCCTCGCTTGCCTTTTGTTTCCATAGATGGAGCAAGAGACAAAAAGTGGAGGTTTCTCTTGAAGGCTGTTTTCTCTCAGCACCAGAGCATCGCTTGGAGTAAATTATTCACACCTCCATAACGTGATCTCCCTCTTTTTCTTTAGGCCTGATCTGCGCTTGCGATTTGCCCCACTTACAGCCGTTAGTTCCTGTTCAGCAGAGCCACAGCATAGGAAGACAGAAACATCATTTTCTTTGTGCGGATTTATACCAGTTCCTCTTAATGGTACTGCACTGGTAGCACAGGGCTGTGTATCTGCTTTCACCTGCTTCTGTTTTATCACTGGCATCTTCTCCCATCTAGGCTGGGCTTTTGTGCTTCAGCCAATTGTAAAATAGCTCACCAAGGCAGCGTGCCTTAGAGAAGGGGTTCCAGCCCTGGATCCAAGACCCTGGATTCTGATTCCTGGTTTTGCCCTAGATTTGATGTGTGATAATGAGCAAATCGTGCTTTCTCCCAAGCATCTGTTTCCTCAGCTGTAAAATGGGAGAATGACATAAGCTGATTATATAGCCCTTTGAGGTGGGTAAGTGTGCTAGCTACTGTGGACAAAGGAAAAAAACAGTGTGAAATACAAGTTGGATAACGCAGTGTTTTTTAAACGTTCTGGTTAAGATATTTTCTAATCCTGTTTATTTTTCTAAGAGAAGCATGGGGGTGTGTTAGCACAGACCAGAGAGGAGGAGCCGCTTTGGAGCGTTGGACGCCACCACCTCAGCACACAAAATAAACTGTGCTGCACTTCACGGCGAAGCTGTTTTGCAGGGATGCAGGGAGGACCTTAGCCTGCACTGTGGATGGAGCTGCACTTGACCGTGACCGTATTTTTTGTGCCTGCCATCTTTTCACAGGCGTTTCAGCTTAAATGTGCCTTGCAGGAGTATTTTTATGGCCATTTTGGTTCTGAGGAAAAATGCAAATGTGACTGAAGGAATAGACCGGACAGAGAAGCTCGGTTTTTGCAGAGGCTGTAGTGACAGCCAGCTTGCCCTCCGAAGTATCAAGTGGCCAACTTGGATCTGCTGGGCACTAACACACGGAGGTGCCCCTGGCCGTGTGGGGTTTCCATTTGGAGCTGCAAAGCCAAGCAGCTGGGCACACTGCCCTCACACAGCTCCTCTGCTGCTGCCTGTTGCATCTTTGTTGCCCAGCTGACAAGTAACACATACATTTTGCGAAAAGATGGTATAGACCGTGCAAGAGACAAGGAGCTTCTCTGTGATAAGCATGAATTTGCCAGCTTGGAACTGGGCTTCAGCGTTTGTTTTGACCCCCACTGTTTAACAACCAGACATTGAGCTTTTTGGTTAATGTCCATTTAATCCTTCCTTAAGCGTAATTCACATTGTCCTAATCCAAAGCTACCGCACTGCAAAGCGTGGAAGCTGTGAAAGGAACTTTTCATTAATTGTTCAGTCACTTTTTCTGTTTCCTTTTGCAGAGGGTTTTTGTTTGCAGCTTGATCTCATACCCGTTTCAGCCAGTATTAATTCACATTGACTTCACTGGGTGTTGCCAGTGTTAACTGTATTTTCCACAGAAACTCCTGCTGTTGCTAGCCTGCTTTCAATGTTGCTCACTTAGTGGAGGAAATTGTGTCTAATAAATGAGAAAAGATGTGTGCTTCAGGGAACCTTGGCCACTAGTTTCCCACATTGCTTTCACTGCTTGACTGTACAGAGTTGGGCAATGGTTGGGATTTTTAGGGGGAAACTTAGTATAAAACTCAGATTAATAGTTATTTAGGCTCTGAAACTTGTCTTTAAATTTTTCCTGAGAAGTACCTAGAATGTATCAGGGACAACATCAAGAAAAACAGCATTGTGTCACTCTGGGACAGTCCTTGCATTTCTTGGTGTGTTTAGGCTTGTCTGTAAAATCAACTAATTGTAACCCTCTGTCTCAGAAAAGGAAGGAGCATTCAGGCAGTAACAAGTGGGGGTTCTTGTTCTACCAACAGTTGCTTGCAAAGAGAAGTGTTGAGAAGTTGATTTTGTGCCGTGCAGAGTTCCTGGAAGAATGATGATGTACAGCATTTTAACGTGCTCTCTCCCATCGTTCCCCCCCTCCTCTTTCTGTGCTAACTCTCCTCTTAAAGCTGCAAGGCTGCTGAATCTGGTCTCTTTCGGATTTGTGGGAAAATTAATTGTGTGTGACTTAAGAGCTCTGCCTACTCGTAATTGAAGGCATAGAGGACTGAAGCTTTGAAGAAAGCATAATTTTTCCCTAAATGTTTCCCAGTCATTTGAACTGAGTAGATGTTAATGAAAACCAGCATTAAAACAAACAAACACCCACTCCCCCCACCCCCCAAATTAAAAATCAGCTGAATAGAGCCCATTTCTGTCACATACTTACTGGGCATTACCCAGTGCCCTTTTAAATAGGCAGTGCCTAGCCCCAGTGGTGAAGGGTTGAAGCTGTGAATTACATTGGGTAAAAATTCAGCATTCTTTTTCTAACTTTCAGATGCAAAAAGAAAACGCAGCACAGACAGCTATTCATCAGATTCGTGGTTAGACATGGATGAAGAATCTTGTGATGCCCATATCCAGGAGGAGAAGGATGACAGCTTGGATAAGAACTCCAAATCCTTGGTGGATGGCTCCTCCTCACCCAACAGCACACACTCAGAAGGGAAGGAGGGCGCAGGAAGAAAACAAAAAGCCACGGTAATGAGATACCTAAAAAGAACTTTGTCTAATGAGTCAGATGACAGCGTAAAATCAACGACCCCCACGGACTATCCCAAAACACCAACGGGGTCTCCAGCTACAGAAGTTTCAACCAAATGGACTCACCTCACAGAATTTGAACTGAAGGGTTTAAAAGCCCTGGTGGAAAAGCTTGAATCTCTCCCAGAGAACAAGAAGTGTGTTCCAGAAGGGATTGAAGATCCACAGGCTCTCCTGGAGGACATGAAGGTGGGTGTGATAGCTTGCTGATCCACGCAAACTGTATTCTGTGGGCACAGAAGACAGCAGGAGATCAGAAAGTGGGTTTGCAGCAGAGGGAAGGCAGCTCGTGTGCAGTGACCAGCTCACGCCAGGCTGCTGTGCCACAGAGAGGGAAATTACGCCTCTAACAAAAGCCGTCTCCGCTCTGGGGAGGTGGCTGTTTGCACTCTGATCTGATTCAGTCCTTCCTGACTGTTGCAACAGTGGCCAAAAGTTTAGATCCTGTCATAGTTCAGCACTTACATCCCGTGTGTAAATATTGCACCTTTAAAAGTCTGTTTATATTTATAGTCTTAATCTGCCCTTTTTCGTCTAGTGTCTTTCTGGAATATATCTGATTAACTGACAGATACGAACTGACTACTTGATTGGCATTCAGAAGATACATTGTCTGATGTTTTCAGTTGCTTTTTTTTTTTTCTTTCACCTTTTTCATTTTCTTTTCCTCCATTGCCCTCTATAGGTTGATAATTATTCTCCGCTGGTACAATATACTGGTTTCGGAGATGGTGTGAGGCGTGAATGCTCACTAGTGGCAGAACTTCTCTTTAGATTTTTAGTATACTGGAAGTGGTGCCTCATCTGACTTGGGCATAAATTCTCCTGAAGACCAGCACAACCTCGCTGATTCTAGTCCCAGCCCTGCCTCTGATCCGTGGCACCGTGTGGACTACTTGGTTAGCTTTTCTGTGTCTTCTTTTCACATCGCACAAAATAGGTGTATTAATTACTTTTCTGACAAAGCTGAGAGCATCATACTCTTGTAATATTGCTGGGGCTTGTCTGATAAAGCTGCAATTGTCAGCCTGGCCCCCGCAGGCTCCGTGCCATGGCAGTTTGGCCTGATTTGGAACTATGGTGGTCTTGTGTTTGGACAGCTAGCTTTGTGCTGTCTCTGCATGCAGCGTGGTTCCTCAGCTACACGTTCCATACACCAGAGCTGTGTAAGCTGCTATCTGAGGGGAAAAAAATGCATTTATATGGTGAAAGGGGAGCCTGTACTTTTTTTAGTGTAACCGCTGCTTAGAAAAGGCCTCAAAGCCAGTTGAAGGACTGACCAGTGTGCAGTGGAACCATGTTCCACAATCTTGGAGCCTGGAAGCGCGACACACGGCGCTCATTTTGGTAAACGGCAAGAGCTCAGAAAGTCTGTTCTTGCAAAATCAGCCACTTTGTATATGAAAGTGGACGAATGTGCCCAAAGTCGTGGCTGTAGATCCACTGGCTTGCTCTGTGATCAGTCAGCTTCTCCTCAGAAAGCAGGACGAAGCTTTGAGACTAGGAGCTGAATTTGTTGGGAAGGAGAAAGAATGGTAGCAGTACTTTTCCAGGCTAGAAACACAGACCGAGTTTTACTTAAAAATAACCTGCCCCTTCTTGAAATCCCAGAAAAGGACACAACACGTGGTGCAGATGTTCAAAATATGATCGTACAAGCTCTTTTGATGACATACTCCAGTGCACTGTGAGACGTCTTACCAGAACACGGCAAGATGCCATATGTGAATCTGGTTTAAAGCACGGTGTAGCAGTCCACGCTCTCTTACTCCTCTCCAGAGCAGTGGATTCACTAGCTACAGACACAGAGAACTGCAAACAGACATTTAACAAAAAGGCCCAAATTGTGCCCTTTTTGGTGGTACTGTGCGTTAAGTGGTATTAAGTGTCCATCTGCCAGTTTGTTTTGTGCATCTTGCAGAGTCTTGATGTTCTGTCTCCTTTGATAATTGTCTGCTCCTAAACGTTCTCTCCTTGCCAGCACACGCTGTAACCATCAGGATGTAGCCCAACATCTGGATATTTATGGTTCCCTGCTGGTTAAAGAGCCCATGACCACATCTAAACATCATGCCTGCTGCAGAATTGTTTTCTGTGGAATCACCTCTGTATGTTCGGCGAGCCTGGGACTGATGGTCAGAGCAAGACCTTCTGAAAGGGTGTTAAACATTTTCTAAAGAACCGTTAAAGAACTTTCTCACCCATCTTTTTTACAATATTGGCCTGCACATAAGGCACCCCTTAATCTTTGGAGAACGGGAGTCAATACGGTGTAGGAAGTTAAAGCCCATGTAGCATGCTTCCTCCATAACTCACTCTGCGGTTGCATAACCCACTTGCTGGGTGAAGGAACTGGGGGAGTTGTACTCAGATCAGTGGTGGCTTGAGTGCACTTCCTCTCGAGTCAGGATGGAGCCCAGGACTCCCAGCACAGGCCTTCCCTTTGCTCATCAGCACATTGTCCGAGGCGGCCACTGACAAGATGTGTCCTATTCCCATCTAGTGTTGAGACCCTGGACGTAACAACCCATTACTCCTTTCTGCTGCTGTGTTCATTGACGTGGGAGAGAACAGTGCAGTGGAGCCAGAGTATCCTGTCTCCTCATAACTCACAGGATGCCAAAGCATGAAGTTTGTTTTATTCAGTTTATTTGCTTTAAAAAAAATCAGAAGCAAGTGTGTCGGTGTATGTTTAGGGTTCTGCGTTCAAAGGCTAGAGCGTGCTGGTGGAGAAGTTACCAAGCGACCAAATTCAGCCCCTTGAGCATACATCAGCCATAATGGTCCTCGCAGGGTTCCTGTGTTGCTTGGTGTGCAGAATGTGGCTGTTCGGTGTTTTGTTCGGTCCCTGCTCCTCGGTGTGTGTCAGGTGCCTCACGCTGCTCAGACCCTCAGCTGAACACGGTGATGGGAACGTTCCCTTGGGGTTCCCAGTGACGCTCATCACTATCATAGTCATGTGCTTCACAAGTGGTCATAGATGAGCTGTTGTTATCTCTGGTTCACAGGTGGAGAACGAGGGTACAAAGAGATTAAGATAAAAGTGACCGTAATTTTGGAGCCGGGTTTTACGTGCCGCAGCTGTGATTTCCAGAAAAGTTAGCTTCTTTAAGAATGATACGTGCAAAAGATAATTTTAATGGTGTTGATACTGTAATTGCTTCACATTTCTGCAGAGCAGAAGTTCTGATCTTTAGCATCCAGATCCCAAGCCAGGCGTGAGGAAGAGTAGGAACATACAATTCATGGCTACCCGTGGAGACTTGATTTAAAAGATTTGTCCTGTGTCACACAGAGAAATAATGGCAGGGGAAGAAATCCAGTCCATCTTTCCTGCATGGTATTTATCTCCTTGACCACTAAATCATTTTCCCCTTTACTTTGCTACCAGTTTTCCAACTTGTACAGACAATATCATGGGGATTTAGCTGATAGCATTAGCAGGAGAGTGAGCAGAAGCCTGGCACCTTTACCTCACCCGGCTGAACATCCAGAGCACCAGTCATCTGTGTGACTGCATGGAGACAGAACTCCTGCAGGAGCAGCTGTGCGGATCATACGTGCTGTGACTGCACTCGGGCTGTATTCACAAGCTTTATTTCATGGGCAACCTGACTTTTTTGGGCATGTGATGTATTCATAATACATCCTATAAAAAGTATCCTTTTAGTGCACCCATTTGAGAGTTATTTTTAACAAATGCGTAGCAAGAACGTGCTCTGACAGAGAGCCTGAAAGCTCTTGCTCTGCTTGGAAAGTCTTAAACAAGTTTCTTCCTGAAGAAAATAAATCCGTGTTTATTGTAGCAGTTTTATTTCCTAATGAAATACACTCAGGAACTTTTCTGTATGACATTCAAGTCTGTCTTTGTGCTTCAGTAAGATAATTAATGTTTTCAGAAAACAGGACATGGGTAGTTAAACTGGAGAAAGGAAACCATTTTATTCAGTGATGTGAAGTTTAACAGAACAGACCAGCGTAACTCACAAAGAATCCGTGCTTTCCCAGCTGAGCCAGAATGCAGGAAAGGACGGGCGACGGCATTACTGCTCTTAGTGGTAAATACAGCTATATACAGCTATTTAATGTCAAGGTGAGACTCTGTGAAGTAAAGCAATTTATTTTCCTTACGAGAAGGGAGACTGAGAACTAAACTAAGCCTGTGTAAATTCCTTACACGTCATCTAAACTCCTAACTAACTGCGACTATCTAGTGGGGACGCAGCAATCCACAAGTGCCAAGCTAATGCCTGTGCAGATTGAGAACCCATTTATCACCGTGATCGATGGAGTGCAGCAGCACAAGGGAGGCTTATTTACCTGGGCCTCACTCGGGGAGCGGGTCAGTTCTTCCTTCAGCTCAAACGAGGAGTTAAATTCTTGTCGGCTGCAGCTCTGCTGTATGGGCACTGCAGCACATGAGGCCTGTGTTCGCCACCAAAGGAGCTTCTCAGAGGCCTCCAGACAGCGATTACTGACAGCAGCGTTCACTCCGTAGCAGATGGCATCTGAACAATCGGCTGAGGAGATGCAATACTCCCTGTATCCAAACGTCTGCGGATGGGCTCTGCATGAGCTGTGCGTGCAGCAAATGTGAGGGGAAATTGTTGTACAGCTAAACATACCCTCTTGGAGAGTGCTCAGCTGACCCAAGCTGCAGAAGGACAGAAGGCTTGGCAGTGTTGTTGTTGGCAGCGCGAGCAGCCAGAAGACACTGCAGCCGTTGCCCTCACATCCGTGCTGTTGGTGTTACTGTTGGAGGCACACGCAGCCTGCAGTCGAACCTTGTTTTCCACATATACGTGCCCTGAAATGAAGTATGAAACAGTGCAACAACCAGGTCCCAATTTAAAAATGAAGTAGCAGCCAAACTGGTATGGAAGTACCGACACTGAGGAGGAGAAAAATCAGAGAAGTCATTTTACTTAGACATTGGCCTTGAGGATTGGAAGAGTTTGATCGTGTGGCTTCTACACTTCATCATTACCTACCAAGTAGTATGTCAGTCTGCTGGTGATGCAATTGGGGTGGACTTAGGCATGAAGGAGACAATAGAGACGTAACCGTCTTACTCCTTGGTGTAGTTTGCACCCCACATCACAAGACAGGTAAAAGTGAGCAGACCTTTGATTGTGACAGTCTGCACCCCACGGTAAACACTCTGCCGGTGATACTTGTCTGTGCGCAGCCTCTGCTTTCCGCACACAAGGTTTCTGTTGTGTTGCTGGCAGGATGGTAATTCCTCCGCTGCTGTAGGGGAAGAGGATTGTGAGATCTGCCTCCGAACGATGCCACAGACCTTCCCCACTTCAAAGCAAAAATGCTGCTGTTCTTCAGAAGGGGCTGTGAAGTCCATTAGGGCAGAAGCAACTCAGTTTGAAGAGCAGAGTTTGTCAAATATCCACAACTCCTTGGCAGCAGGAGAAGATTCTTGTGCAAGACAGATGATATCTACTGAAATATGGTCTTACTTTTTTCTTGCCAAGAAATCTTACCCCCTTTTCATTCTGATGGCAGGAAAAAACCTCCCTCCCTCAACTGAATGCATTTCAGGGGAGTCATTCCTTGCTGGGCTTTTGAAATCAATGGCTAAGCTGAATTCTTACACACTTAATCAGTTTTTCCTTCATACCTGCTGTTGGCACCACAGCCTTCAAATGTCATGAATCGGGCAGCCATGTGCTAGATGAGCATCACGTTGTTGTCTAACTGGAGCCCCGTGGCTTTTCTTCATCTTTTTTTTTTTTCCCTGTTTTTTTTTTGGTAAGCAGGTGAACAAAACTGCCTCCTCCAGCCTGTTGTGCGCTGCCACTTGACGCTACAGTCAGTGCAACTGCGGCTTGGTTGTGGTTCTGCTGCTCAAACATCCATTGTTTTCAGCTGGCTGAGACGATAAACTGCCGTAGTTTTACATTTCTTCTTGGATATTTTCTCGTGTTACATATGATAATAAGAAACCTTCATTATCTTGCCAAATTCTTGGGATATATTCTGCTTTCTGTTGACCTCGGAGTCTCTGACAGCAGTCAGTGGAGATGTTCAGGTTTTCTGACTTGCAAGCTTTCAAATCTAAGAGTAGCAAAGTAAAGAGGGATTGATTTGTCCTTTGTTTATATAGCTCTCAAGCCGCTGCCTTGTTCTGGAGCATTTTTGGCTTTGCTACGAGAATACAAAAGACCTCTCGATTTTCAGGATTGAAACCTAACTTTCAGAATGTGGTCACAGCTCAGTTAATGCAGCGATGACTCTCTCAGGATAAAGAGGACATGAGAAAAGAGGTGCTCCTTAACCTCAGCTCAGCCAAGCGTTCGTTTGCCAAGGACTAGTCGTATGTGAAAGTTGTTAGCATAGGGCTGGAGGTAGCTGCAGACTCTCCATCCCAGTCAGGTTGGGGCAAGCTGCGTTTTACTCCTCACCAGCCAGGCTGTGCCCGTGCAAGCTCCTGAGCGCAGCCACAGTGCCGGGCTGACGAAACTGGGCTTGTACTGGTATTGCTTATTTTGGTCATCGGCGCCGCTTTCACACTAACCAGTATCAAGAACAGCCTTACTGGTATGATCTGAAGAAGCGGCATTGTGTTGGTGCTGTAGCATCTAGTAGTAAAGCATCTCTTATTTAAGCACAGACTGGGGAATTGGGCTGGAGGCAGCAGGCTGCCCGAGCTCTGGGGAGAGGAAGGCAGCCCCAGGGATGCTCGTCCAGACCCTGGTGTAGATGCTCGTCTGCCTCCTCGGGCTCTTGGGGCCTGGAACATGCCAGCATACTCCAGGCTTTAGTTGGATGTTATACAGATGAATTTCAAGTGCGCTTCCTGTTAAAACAATTACTGTATTTTAAGCTCCTTTTGGATAGCGTGTGAAATTTCTAATTATTAAAGCTCTACACTGGGGCTGAGAGAGCCTGGTGCCTCCTGTTGTCTAATTAAGCTTTTTTCAAGAAGTCAGCGTACTTGGGAGCAACACCATTGAACTTCGTTGTCTGAGGTTATCTCCTAAATTCTATTACAAGGTGATTTCCAACGTGCAGTTCTCGTTTATTTTATTGTAGCAGGTTTTTTTTCCCCCTTTAACCTGTCGGTGCTTATTTGGGCCGCGGTTTTCAGCAGCATGGCAGAATCCTTCTTCCGAGTTGTTTTTCGTTTTCATTCATTGTCTTTTTCAGCTACCTGAACTCCAGACAAAGAGCTTTGTAGCTACGTTAGTAAGTATGTAGAGAGGAACAGGTGTGGACCGTTCCCAGCTGTGCAATCGAGTGCGCTTAGAAAGAGTTCTTCCCCACCTCTGGGCTGAGTCGTGTGGTCACGGGAGTGATTCACAGCGGTGGAAGCTGTGCAAGCCAGCGCAGCCCACTCAGGAAATTTCTAGGACAGTGCATCAAAGCAAAAGGATTTGCTGGGGGTGGAAGGGAGAGGAGACCAGTCTTTCTTTCTTTAATAGTGTCCAGAGTCAGATCTTTCCTAGTGAATATTCAGGAGCCCAAATGCCTTGTCAATCACATAAAGTGATCTAGATTCGTAAGGAAACGCTTCTTTACCATGAGGGTGGTGGAGCACTGGAACAGGCTGCCCAGAGAGGCTGTGGAGTCTCTGGAGACATTTAAAACTTGCCTGGGTGGGTTCCTGTGTGATCTACTCTAGGATGCCGCTCTAGCAGGGCGGTTGGACTAGATGATCTTCAGAGGTCCATTCCAACCACTCTGATTCTGTGATTCCAGCAGCTCTGGCCTGCCCGTCAGCCCGGAAGGAAGGCCGGTGGAAATGATGGTGCTTCTTCAGTTGCCACATGCAGAACGATGAAAGGTTACAGCACACACTTCTAGATATCCTGACTTGCCTGAATGTTGAGACATCTGAGGATGGCTCTAAGCTACACACTTGATGCCCTGTGAAATATTGGTGGCAGAGCCTAGGTGTTTCTCAAGACTTTTGTAGACTTGATTAGCAGAGGTGGTGTTGGTTGTGGTGACTGGTGGGGTCGTTTGGGATTTAGCAAGCTGGGGTTTAAAGGGAGAAGTGATGCTGGCGTTAGACTGGTACCAATGGAAAAACACCAGTCTTTTGGACACGCCAATTTTAAACAAGTGTGTAATATTTGAGGTGATTCATGGCTGATTTTGCTGCGTGTTTTGCAAGAAACGTCACATCTCGGATCTTAACGACAGGTGCGAGAGTTTCAGTGTGAATTGGAAGTTTGGAAGCAAGTGTAATTTGCAGCGGTGTAACAGGTCACCAGAGATCTTGACACTCTGTCTTTCATCAGAATGGAGTATTGCCTTCTGTGAGTCTGCACTCTTCGGCCGGAGAAATATTTCCCTGGTTAATAAAGGCCTTTTCATTTGCAACAGAACATACTGAAGGAACATGCTGATGATGACCAAAATCTTGCCATTTCGGGTGTCCCTGTGGTCAGCTGGCCCAAGAAGACCACAAAGGTAACGAGACACAATTACTTACCAATCGTTGTTGTGCTAGGTCTTGGTGTTTGTTTATCTAGAAGCTGACAAAGTGCTGTGTGCGATAGTTTGGCAGCGCTAGCATTTTTAACGTGAAATGTTATTTTTAATGGTTTTATGATGAGGTGTCGAAGCAGAACATAAATGTGCCTCAGCAGGGAGAAATTGTTAAGAGTTTCCATTTAAAAAGAATTTGTTTGGGCCTTACTGATCAGTATGAAACTTTGATACGTCTTGGTCATGGTTAAATCTAAAAATGTTGATGCAATGTTCTGCGTAAAATTAAATGGTGTGTAAATCCTACAAACTGGTCCTGTAGTGAGCACGCTTGTCTGGATGAGAGGATGTTTTTTCTCTTATACTATGAGATCTCCTGAGTTCTCTGTACAAGGGTGCCACTGAACTTCAGAGGGTTGTTTTCTGTCCCTGTATCTTCATTTTCCTCTTGTATATGGGAGTAATTCTCTTTGCTTTGCAGGAGAACCGTGAGGCTTGCTTCATTAATGCTTATAAAGAGTTTGAAATAATTAACTAAAGAATAATGTCCAAAGGCTGGATGTTATTTATAACGGTGGTATGTTTACCACACTCCGGTTATTCAGCATGCTGTAAAAGCAGCTTTGCTTATTTAGAAGATGTCTCATCGCTTCTATTTTTGCTTTCATTTTTCACTGAATTAGTTTTATAATACATAATTTCTTTAGGAATGCTGAAAGGGTCGGTCAGCTTAAATCAGGCTTCTATCTGAAAATCTGTTGTTGTCGTTACCGTTGTAAATAACTTTCAAATCATTAACCGAGTGAATCATTTTCCTTGTTCTCACTTTTTGTGCTGGTGCGCTTGTCATGGCTTTGCGTATAATCGCTTGTAGCCACCAGAATTTGCTGTTTTCAGATGGGAAGTAGGGGAGACCATAAACATCAGCGTGCCAGAGGAGAGCGGGGCAGGACGAGCGTGTCTCGTTCCTTCTTGGTGTGCTTTAGGGGTTTAGCAGAGCGTATTTCCGATAAGTTTTATCTTGTTAAATACCTATTTCCCTTTTAGCTTGTAATAAATCCATGGAAATACACTTTGTGTTTAAAACATCGGTTTCAAAACAACAGTGGAAAACCTTCCGAGGAGTAGGTGTCGGATTCTCCACTGCTCTGATAGCTGCTGTTTGTTCGTTGGTCAAGTGTAGCCTAGGCCTTGAATAAAAGAAAATCTCTGTGACCAGAGGAAAGCTGGTGTGTGACACACATAAAACTAAGACACAACTGACTCTTGTGCCCTATTTTTTGAGCTTGTGGTAGAAGGGAGGATCTTAGTGTTTTGAGGATTTTATAAGCTTTGGCGTTTGCTAATGTTCTGTTCACTTCATTTTGGAATCCTTGATAGATGGTTCATTTCTTGTATTTTATTTCTGTGTATTGGCAACATAACTGTGAAAGATTTGTATTTTTTGAGACTTAAATTTTATCCCGCTTTGCAAAATCCATCTTGCTGCCTGCAAGGGGTTTGTTTTTTTTTAAAACTTCCTGGTGTTTATTTTCCTTTAACCTTTCTGAAAGCAGAAACTTTTAGCAGGCATCATTCGCAATGCTAAGGTACAGTGACAAACAATTAAACACATTGGCTAATAAATAGGAGGAAAATTTTCACAGAAAGTCAGGCTTTAGATTGAAGTTCGGAAATAAACATTTCTAACAGGAGAAATCCTTTCACCGTTCTCTCCGTGTTTACTTTCCTTAATCTGTGATCCCTTTGTATTATGTCTTAGGTTTTAGTTGAAAGGTACACATGCAGATATGGCTGAACAGCGCCCAAAAGGAGTTTGTTGTTGAGCTTATCCTACGTGTGGCAGCTACTTCCCTTGTCTGGGAACAGAGGCCAAGGGAACGAGCTAGGAAGACATGTCTTAGAGTTGAGCCTTTTGAGTCTCAAATTAAAATATGTTAGAAGGACAATATAGGGGAGATTTGTATAAAGGCAGTGTTAGTAGTTAAGCTTGGTTATTTCTCCTTTGTTCCCTCTAAGTCCCGGTAATGAAATAGAAGATTTTACAGAGAAGAAAACCCTTAGGGAAAGGGAAACTCCCTTTAAAATTGGATTGTAGCTGGTGGAGCAAGTCTCCATGGCCAGCAGATTCCACAAATATTGAGCACAAGGCGGGAGAGTAAAACCTACCAGTAATCTTGCTTTCTGTAGAGTTGCTCTTGCAGGATATGGGAGAAATGCCAAATCCTTAACAGTGCTTTTCCTGAGATCCTGGTATTTAAAGGAAGTGGCAGATACGATACATCACAGTACTAGCTGTTGTGGGGCTGGTAAGAAGACATTGTAGCTGGTCTGTCAACTTCCCGGGAGAGGAGGATTGTCTGATTCCAAGACTATAAAGAAAAAGAAAGAAACTGAAATCCAGAAAGAGGAGGCAATAAAGGGAAAATGTGGCTCTTGCTTTCTCCCAAGAGAAGGCTCCAGAAGAGATTTAGAAAGACAAGAGCAGCAGATGGAGAAGGAAGAATAAAGCCAGCATTAAATGCCAAAACATTTCAAAGAAAATGGAAATGACTGTAAAGAAAGGAGGGGAAGAGACTAGAAATGACGAGAGAGCAGGATGAGGAGAGAGGCAAGTACTGAAAAGGGATGGAGCGGGAAAAGCGTAGAGCAGAGGGAGAGAACTCTTGCTGAAGTAAAAGATCCCTGGAGCACGGACAGGGAATGACATAAAATATCTAAATAACCCAAGTTGTGGAGTTGGGTTGCTTTTAATAATCTGAATGGTTTTCAAAACAGCAAATAATATTTCCCTTTAAAATGGAGTCACAGGTTTTTTTTTATATGTCGCTAGTATGACATGCCAGCAGCGTGCACAGTTCCATACTGCAGAACGGTTGCTGGAAGATTGTGAAATTCTGGGGTTTAGGAAAGAAACACGTTCACTCACCTTAAATCACAGCTCACAGTGGGTAAGGTGGAATGGGCAAGACATTCCACTAAGTACGTGGAAGGCCCATCCATGCGGTGTGGCCCCATTGTGCTGCGTGGCTCCTGTCTACCTTTTCCAAAGGCATTTAGGGCTGTCACTTATGCTGCAGTTGGCTGTCAGAGAAAATTACTCGCCGAGAAAAGCAACAGAAGTAATGATCAGAAATGTTTTTGTGAGGAGGTAAAATATAACAGGTGACATTTGATGATCCTGTGGTTAGCGTACAAAATGGGAGGCAAGGGTCCGTGTTCTCTTCCCAGCTCGGCAGCAGCCTCCTCGCGTTGCCTGAGGTGAACGGCACGTTTCTGCTTCCCGAGCTTTTCCCTGTGGAGATGGTGCTTCCCAGCTTGGGAGGTTGTGAGGTGAAATTAGTGTTTATAAAGATCTGTGACACCTTCAGCAGAAACTTTAGTAGTAAAATGTATGAGCCATTATTGTTTTCTGGTAATAGAGAAATGGCGTGTGTTTTGTAGGCACCTCTTCTAGATCATTTTACTCATCTTTTTGGAGCTTTTTTGAATATTTTGTACTTTTTCTAATTTATCAATAATTACTTAGTACAATAATTACACCCAATTAGGCTCTTTTTTTTTTTTTTGCACTTGCTTTTTCAGAAGAAGCGAGAACTTGCCTTTTTCTTTTAGCTATCGAGAAAACAGTCTGCTTTCGAAAGAAGTCTCTGATAATGATTCATTTACCAAAATGTTTGACTTTGCCAGGGATCCTAGGGTACGTACAACAATCCTGATTTAGGCCCCTTCAGGGAATCAGAAATGTGGGATATTTGCAACGTCAAAGTGCTGATGTCTGACGGACAGTCCCCGTACCTTCAGACTCGGCAGCAGGTTGTCCCAGCTGGCTGCCGAGCTCGGATGCAGCTGTGGATATTCCAACCCCAGCCCTTTGCCCGGGGGATGTGCAGCAGTAAGTTGTCCTTGCTTGGTGCAGTGCTGAGCGTTATCTGTGGGGCTTTTTGCAATGGCAGTCTGCTGTCCAAAGGAAGAACTCCATCAGATACGCTGCCTGGAAGTCTGGGGTTCTTAAGTGACTGAAGAGGAGTGAGAAATAATCCTAACAAACTAACTCCTTCCCCATCCTTGGGACATGGACTCCTGGGTGGTGTGGAAAGAGAGCAGGGCCTATCGCTGATTTTCCACTGTGTTGACATGTCACTAATCCCTGGCACAGAAAGCTGGCGACCATCAAGCCAAGTCTTGAAGCCCACTCTCAAGATTTTCCTTGGCCCTACAATACCAGAATTCCCATTTTACCTGCACAGGGATTAGGGGTAGCGTTTTATTTAAGGAACTCAGAGTACGGCCCAAGCAGAAACCATGCATTTTTCAAACTGTTCCCTATTTCTGGAAGACAACAGTCAACTATAGTAGCATGTAATTACACTCTGTGGCAGTGCCTTCTGTTTTTATTGTGATAAAGATCTTTAGTTGTCTGTGAAGAGCAGCTATAAAGAACTAAAATATGTTTGGACTCTCTTGTTCTGTGAAGAGTTAGAAATGCAGACTAGGAGCCAGATTCTCATCTCTCTTACCTGGCACAAACCTAAAGCCACTGCATTTGTAATGATAGCAAGCGTCCAAATATCTGTAGGTCTGGCTGTGAGCAGGAGATGAAGCTGTAGTTTGCAATATGTGGCTGTTTTTCTGATGCCCTTTGATACACTTTATCCGTGTAATTTTTGCCTGTTGATTTTAAGAGAAGATAGTTGAGAAGTATAATAAGGAAATGGTAATACTCTTCTATAAAGGAGTACTATTAATTAGTAAAGGCCACAAATTGCAAGTTTAATTGGAATATGTTGGGGTTTTTTGAAAAGAAACAACCTTCCCTGCAATTGGCAATGCAAATAATGTTCATGGCTATGTATCAGCGCATGAGAACCAGGAAGAAAAAAAGCCATCTCATCTCTCAGACTGCGTTTTTTTGCTGTTGATTTTTGAGTTGGAAGGTGATAGGGGTGGGCACAGAGTCGGAAGGGACCTTCTGGGGTTCTGACCTGGCAGCATCTGATTCCAATCATTAGCGAGTCTGTCTTACAGCAGTTTAGTTTTTACCCCATTGTTTTTACTAGATAACATTTTGCAAAATTCTACAGCTGCATCCATGTACGTGGCAAACTCCTAAGAGCTAATCTGCGAGAGGCAGAGCAAGAGGCTGATGAGGATGGCTGAGGAGAGGTTGAGCTAGTCCTACTCCATCAGACAGCCCTCGTAGCGCCGTGTCCTCTTTCTGTTGGTGGCCAGTCACGGCTATTCAAAGCGCTGTGAGAACAAAGCTGACATACAGCGATCTTTCCTTTGCTTATCTTCCCAGTTAAACCAGAAGATTGTATCTTCATCTTTTGTGTTTAGCGTCCCCTGGAAGAATTCTTTTTCCTCTGCGAACTTACCTAATAATTTGTGGAACCTGTTGATCTTTTTGATGTCCGTAGCATCCTGTGGCAGTGACCCCACGGTTTAATAAAGCTCTGTGTAGATAAGTACTTCCTTATGTTGTTTCAGATCTGTCCCTTAGTAGCATAAATACGCTCCACGCTCTCTGTATCATGCGTTTTGGGAAATGTGGATGAGGTCTCTATTCACCTTCTCTGTGCTGTCAATGATTTTTTCTTGTCCCTGTTACTGCTTCTCAAATTTTTTGTTGATTTTGGGGTTTTTTTGTTCCCTACTCCCAAGCTGAAGAACACTAGTGAAGTTCAATCTTTTCTGGTACGCAAACCATACCACGTGTTTGCTCATTTTTCTCGCTCTATTCTAGTTCCACTAGAGGTAGTTTTGAGATGGAGGGTGAATGTGGGACTCCACAACCATGTGTAGTGTTCAAGGCGTGATGTTTAAGAGTGGAGACCAGAAGAACGTGTCTTGTTCAGCATGGCACAACAAAGGTGAAGGGGAAGATGATTGTTGTGGAAGTGCTTCAGGGAGTACGAGCACCAGGGAAGGAGAGGAGTTATTTAAACTGATGGACAATGTTGGCATGAGAACAAATGAGTATAAACATGCCATAAATAGATTTAGGCTGGAACTGAGATTTCTGGTCGTTGTTCATCATCTGAACTGAACAACGCACAAGAAAAACAGGAGACAACTGTGGTGAAGAGGGTGTTAGATTCTTAGAAATAACTTGGATTTTAAATAATAAAAAGGCGGTGGTATCAGCCACCATCTCCAGATCTAGAGCCCACAGAGGTCACGTGTCTGTTGCCATTTTCCAGCAAGGAAGCTTCTTCCCTTTCCATGGTATTTCACATTTAAAATGCTGGGAAGGGAAGAAGATCTACCAGTTTTTAATAATAGAGCTCCTTTTACGTATGGCTCCAATTTTGTGAACATACATGCAACACAGTGCATCGGGCACTAAATTGGATTGTATGCAGAAATCAGGGGGTAAAAGCATAAATTCAAATGTTTGGATAAACTTCAACTTGAAACCAGCGTGATTTCTCCGAAGCGTTGAGGATTGTTTTACATCAGGTTTTCTTTAAATTCAGAGGGAGAGGTGCTAGGTGGACAAAGAACATTCCTGAAAACCTTTGAATAAATACTTCCAGTTTTTACTTGCTTGCTTACCAAGAATTCCTGCCATAGCTATCGCCGGGCCAGCTCCACCCAGAGAAGGAAGAGCAGAGAGGTGCTAGTTCCAGCAATTAGTGTTTTAACCAGAGTGGTGTCTGAAGCAGATCTGAGCACGTAGAAATGGCACGACATCAAAACAGCATCAGTTTGAGGAGCCTGCCCGGGGGCTACCACCAGGAAAGCAACATTCCTCCTAGGAGCAGTGGGAAAACTCTGCCAAATTCCCTAAGACAGACCAGTCCTTGGAGATCTATTTGGGGTACTTCCTGTGGGAATACGAATCTATTAGAAAGCAAATACTGACAATTAAAAACAAGCACTTAATAATTAAAATTGCGTCCTTCCAGTGTTGCAAAAAATCTGGGAACGGAGGAGAAAAAATCGGTAGAAAGATGGCAAAACAATTCTGTGGAAATTGTTGCATGATGTATTTTTCTGGTTGAGATTCAAATAAGTTTTACATCAGTCATTCCAAGTGGCTCAGGAGCAAAAAAGGGATTTAAACTGTCACATTTCGTCCTTGCCAGGCACCAGCTTAAAGGTGTTTGAAGTGATCTCACACAGCACTGCCTGAACTCTGCTTGGTGTCAACAACCATTTTAAATGCCAATAGTCTGCAAGGAGATTTGCATATACAAATATCTGTGTATTGGGAATCCCTTTCTGTTGATAAAAATCCCGATTATAAAGTTCATAATCTGCTGCAAATCAGACAGTTCTTGGTAGTTATCAGATGCTAATAATTAATTTATCTTCCAGAAAATGACTTAAGCACAAAAGAAAATGAAGATTAAAATCAATTTAAATTTGTTTTTCTCTTTACTGATTTAAATTGTGATTGGAATCAGTGATTTAAATAATTTTGAATAATTTCTGTTCTTTTACACTGTCGGATCTTAGATGCCATGTGGTAGGAGAGAGCTGAAATTTATTCAGAAAGATATATCCCAGTTCTGGCTCCTGACAAACCTATTAAGAAACAAAACCACATAGTTGAGGTTTGGGGGGGATTGTTATTTTTTTTTAGGGGACTTCCCACAGTAGCTGTGCACATACGAGACTAAGTCCTTTCCCTGCTAACTACACCGGGGAGGAGGGAAAAACCTGACACACCAGAACCAAAGGCTTCTTCAGGTGTAAAAGCTGCTGAAGCTGCCGAGGGTTGTCCAGCGCCTGCTCTCCTGGGGCAGCGCTGGCGAGGAAGGCAGCTCCTTGCCTGACCTGTTTATTTTTCTGAGCACTGCTTCAGTCTCCTACGAACATTAGTCCTCAAGACAAATTCATTTCTGTGGGAACTCCGTGAAGGCCAGAGGAGTTTTCAGGGTTTGGCGCGTGTGTATCATACATACCGTGCCCAAAGATCTTCACCGTGTATTGCCTCCGTATTTTTCTAAAAGCTTTGGCTGGTGACTTGACAGATTATTTCTCACCTCAAGAGGCTGTACTTGAAATATTGTGTCCCTTCAGGGAGTAATTATAAATAGCAAGGACTTGAATGAGCACCTTCTTAATCTTCCATCTTTGACTTAATATTTTCTCTTCTTATCAACTCTCAGCCACTTGCTTTGAAATCTGACCAATGGCTTTTTGTGATTAATACATCAAACAGGTAAATTAGAGCCATTTTGGCTCTGAGTAGAAATTTGAACGGATTGGAAAAAATGAACAGACATCTCAATTTTCAAACTGTTGTGCTCCAAGTATCATACGGGAAGATGTATGTGTTCTCCCCCATTGTCATTCCTCTACCATATGCATGAACGTGCAGCAACGTGGATTTTTCCAGTCTTGACTGCCATTTTTCAAGGTAGCAGGTTTCTCTATTTCATGACAGTGAAAGTGCTGATGAAAACTACATCGGTCTTAAGACCTTTTTCTTAGTGTATGTGAAATGAGTTGACGCGTCCCAAATTTTATCGCCGGGATCTTACCTACATTCATTGCTGGGTTGGCCAAGAAAACCAAACAAAAAGCAAAGGTTTGAACCTGGTTGAAGTACTCCAGCATCCTTGTGCTCCC
>VZZY01014309.1:251108-288598 GCA_013400335.1 Eurystomus gularis | reverse complement strand
TCGGCCGCCCTGGGGGGCACCGGCGGTTCGGCGGCTCCCGGGGCCCCGCGCCGCTGCCCGCGGGGGGATGGTGCCTCTCGGGGGCTTCCTTGTCCTTCCCGGATTGGGTTGGTGGTTTGGTGGTTTTTTGGTGGGGTTTTTTTTTTTCAATCATCATGATTTTATTTTCTCGTAAGATTCCTCAAATAGCTGAGGGGGCTGCAGGACTTCAGGAGAGACTCTGATGCTGAGCCTGGCCACCTTGTCTTAGGTTGATTTATAGCCAGAACCTCCTTCCCATTCCCAGGGATGGGGAATAAAGAGAAGGATGTGTGCTGAGATGAAAAGAGAACTTTTAATAATACTTCCAGGGTTTATTCTCTGAAGGGTTTGGGTTGGGTTTGGGTTTTTTTTTTGTTGTGTTGTTTTGGTTTGTTTTTTTTCCTCTGGGGGAAGGAGAATAAACTTTTTAAATTTATGAAGTAATCTGTGGAAAAATAATCCAGAACATGTGTTCTAGGTTGCGTATTTTACTCTCTAAGAACTGCCTAAGCAATTAAAAATGCACCAGGAATAGAATTAAACATGTGTGCGCAATTTAAACATAAACTTGATAGCTTTATTCATAACTCTCAAGGTGTTTTGCTCTCTAAAATAGCCTCATAAGCTGCTTTTAGAGACAAGTTTCTACATAGGCCGGGTGTTGAGTCTCTCTTCCAAACCCCATCTCGGTTCTAGTAACTTTACAATGTTTTGCTTCCTAATCGCAGCAAGAAAGCGGGGCCAAAAAGGAGTTTGGACTGGTGGTGGTGAGGTGCCCTGGGTGCTCCCCAGGCTTGGAGATCTGGCGTGGAAACCTTGAGAGACATTTGTGTGTAGTGTCTCCCCAAGAACCCAAGATGGGCCTTTTATGAGTAACTTTATTAAGCCTTTACTTAATTCTGTGGATTGTGTGAACGTGCAGGCCCGTGCTGCTGCTCGATTCGCTGCTCAGCTCCCAGACCTGGTAGTTAAAATGTCCCAGTCCCCTTCCTTTCCTTAAACTTTGTCCCGCGCCAGGCCTTTTCCAAGCGCGTCCATGTCTTGGTGCAATTCCTGTAGACTTTTTAAAAAGAGCTGAACGTTGGGAGAGCAGGTTGGTCTCAGGTGCATTGTACCAGCTGTGAAATAGCTGCTGGAAGTGCTGGTTCTTACCGGAGGGATTTGGGCAATTGGTTGGTTATGTTCTGAGGTTCTTCAGCTCTTCTAAAACCTGAGGCTTTGATAGCGTTTTTATATCTTAATAGTTTAAAACAAAAATTAATGTAAGAAAAGTGGAGATCCTTCTTGTGGGGTTCTGGTCCTGAATCGTAACTCTGTGACCTGTGCAGCAAAGACCTGAGGAGTGTTTTTTTGTTCAAAACTCTTCCAGCGGTAAAACGCCTCGTGCGGATCCAGCTGTGTTTTCATCCAATCCCGAGTTAAGATCTGTAGTTACTCTCTATTTCTACACGGGATGTGTGGAATTGTAGCTTTTTCTACTGCGATAGTCCCTGGGGTGTAACAGGTGAAAGGCTTCAGCTCTACAGGTGCAGTTGAACAGCAGAACTTCAGGGCTTGGGTGGGAGCCGCAGGTTTTGTCACTCAGACTTTGATGCCTCTTTCCCTAGTCTATGTCTAAACTACGAAGGCAAAAATAGTCGGTGGTCCCGGCACGAGAGGATTTGCTGCCCTCGTAGCAGCTGCAGTCAGCATGGGGGGCTTGGAAGCATGTGGGTGCTGGGACACGTGTCCCACCGGGTGCTGGCCATGGGCAGGGCAGCACCCGGCTGCAGCCCACCAGCCTGGCTGGGTCGCTCCGGGGAGGGAGAAATGTGATTTCTGACTGAGACACTCAACTTCAGTGTGTGTGAACAGCCTGAGAAGGATGGTCCTGGGGGAGGGAATGGGGGGGATTTGTCCTGAAGCAGCAGTAAGAAGAAAAGCTACATTTGCACATGGTGCCTCAAGTCTGTGGAACTTCCTTGTGTCTTTTTGAGAGCTCCTACTTGGGATCCGGCTTATCTACAAAAGCATATTTTTGCCAGTATATCTTATTCCACCCTCCAGGCCCAACTTCTACCTCCTCACCACCAGAGGAAAATAAACGGGGGCATTTGCATTGGCACCGACGTGCCAGTTTATCACATCCTAACCAACACCAAGTGTGTTGGCAGAAAAGCTGCTGGAGTGTCACTAATGCCCACACGAACCTGCGAGGTATAAACTTCTCTGTTTACTTGTGGGAAATTGATCTGTTTATTCAGTAGTGGAGCAGCGTGTGGTCACCTGGCAGTGGTCACTAGGAGCTACATTGCTTTTTGCAGGAGATGCTGAGAAAGTTTGTAGGTATGAATTGGAGGAGATGGTGGCAATGAACTTGTGGTGGGATCAGTCTGGCTTGGGGATGGCTGGGCTTGAAAAAGCTCCACCACCTTCCCTTTCCCTCTGATGCTGCTTGCTTAATGAGGGACCTTGGACTTGCCTTGCAAGACACCTCCACCCTTGCAGGAGCCTGTGCCAGCAGTGGGTGATGTGACTCTTGTAAATTGTCACTGCTAGAGCAAAACAACTCTCCTGGAGTTGGCGTGTGTAGACTTTTGGGCAGATAGTCTTTATTCAGACATCTTAGATCTGTGGTGTTGGCTTGCACTCTTCAGTTGAAGCAGCTTTTAAGGCTATTAATGGCATCAGCATGATTTTTGCTGTCTTAAACTGGCTTCTTCCACATCCCTGCTGAATTCCTGCAGTCACATCATCCTGTCTTTTCTTCCTTCTTCCTCAAAGTTCTTCCTTTGACAAAGACTGCTGTTAATTGTTGAAGAGATTAAAGGGTTTAATGCTGAAGAACTGTTGACGGTTGGCTTGGTCTGGGTTATCTAGTGCGAGGCCGAGGCCGTGTGTGCGTGACGGGCTGTCAGCCTGCCGGGCAGTTTAATGCCAGTCCCTGTACTTCAGGGTTAATGTAGAGTTAATGACAGGGTCTGTTTCAGAGACCTCTGGCGAAGTGACTTTGGTGGATCTCAGTCCAGTGCATTGGTACGCGTGTTGCTGGTCTACACCACTGCTGGTAATTGTCAATTTGGCTGGTTTCCTTAGCAGGAAGACCTTAACTACATGCCTAGGAGGCATGGGGGGGGCCATGTCACTAGGGCAGTAGAGGACAGTGCTGCTCGCTGGCCCCAGGCAGCATGTGGGAAGCCTTGTCCTCCAGAACTTCTCACCTTTTTGAACTGAAAAATGCACCTCTGTGCCTGGCCACCTCTGATGCTATGGGAGGAGGCAACAAAATAATTGACCAGAAGCTGTGGCATCCCGTGGGCTTCTCCCGTGCCCGGTATCAGCCCATGGCCCAGCATGTTTGGGGTGGTGTTTTAGCTGACAACAGTTACGAGTTACGGGTTTGTGTGGCTTTTTTTTTCTCCCTAGTGTTTGTTTATCAGATGTTGTAATGACACAACTGGTAATTAATTTTGTCTACTCTGATTCTGTTAAGACAATTGTATTTTACCATATAAAGGAGTGGCGCTCGGGAGGTCCTGGCTCCTCGTCTTTCTTTCGGTGCTGATCTGGTTGCGTGGACTTGGTCAAACTACAGGAGACCAGACTAATCGGAATCTGTCCACGTGTTGCAGAAGGAAATCACCCGTCCTGTAAATGGAAGGTGTATCGTTATGTGGCACAGCACCTTGAAGCAACGAACACTGTGTGTGTAAGATGTCTTGTCTTGGAGAGATTTATGCAGTGGATACATAAGCTGTTCAGATTGTACTTGGTTAGGAAGTGAAGTGCTTCAGGGTCTCGCTGAGCTGGCTGCTTGATAAGCTCTTCAGAAGGGCACTGCGCGCGTCCCTGATTTTTCTTGGAGATGTTGAGTCTGGAATAATGGTGCGGTGCCACTGGCAGTAGTTTAAGCGTGTCACTGGAGCTGAGTGGTGGAACAAGACCCATGGTCAGGTAAAGGCCACTGGTAGAAAAGCTTTTTTCTAGGCTTCAGGCTTTGTCAACTTTGCTTTCAGGACCAGGACCTCCTTCTACCTGGACTTGATAGCAGGGTCAGCTGACGTTCTTCTCTTGAGCAGAGGAGTTTGTATGTGAAGTTGCCTGGTGACAAGTCCAACAGAGCCCAGTTGATGTTGGGATAGCAGTTGGGGAACATCAGCACCTACTTAATGATGCATTTAACAGCTGATAGCTCTTGAAGTGTTAGCTCCAAAGCTTGATGCTCTTGATATTTTTGTTTACTTGAGGTCTTTTGAGTTATTGTTTGCAACTGTGAAGGTTAGAAATCTGTTGCTGTAAACATCAAGGTTGTGCTTCTGTTGCAGAAGGAGTTGTGCTGAGGGCAGAGGCCCGTAGTGCTTCTGCTGTTTCTGACCCCAGTGATGGCCAGTGGCTTTTTGGTGACTGCAGAGCAGGGAAATGACATAAGGCAAAAGCGTGTTAAGGTACCTGCAAGCAGGCAGTGAAGTGTTTGTCCATAGCCAAGATAAACTTAATGTTCTGAGGAGCGATTCTCCAGGTAGCATTTCCTAGGGGGTTGTTTGGAGTTGGACATGTCATACCTGGGCTTATTCCCAGATCTGCACGGCCCTGTTGACACACTTGAATTGCTGTGACCACCCCACCCAGTCTTCTAATTGTTGTCCACCTGGAACGCTATGGAATTCGGTGCAGAGGAGCCCAGCAATTGTGAAAAACATTTTGCAAATGGTTTTCACCCACCTGAGGAGTGGGTGTGTTGGGAGGGTGATCCCAAATTCATGGTTTGTGAATGGCTTTGTAGTTCATAGTGTATTACATTTGACGGCCGGAGTTTACTCCCAATTCCCAAGTGCTGTAGAGGCCAACAAAAAAACCCACAAAAGAAAAATCCTGGTAGGATGTCCTGTCAACATGTCTTGTTTTAGAGGGCAGTGCAAGTCTACCCGCTTTCTAGATTTCAGTGTAGTAGAGGCAGATATTTAGTGTATTAATCCTGATAATGTTTCAGCAGCCGCTTGCACAGCCTTTGCTGGGAGCTTGGAGAGTGGTTGTCATCACTTCAGCATCCTCCTAACCTTCTTCTGAAGACTCTCGCTGTGGCCGGAGAAGTATGGGCATGGTTTCTGTGGAGGTGCTGGAGAACACAGGGGATTGCTTGTGATAGTATTTCGGGCTCTGTCTTGACTCCTTGGCTTTTGTGTAACGTTGAAGAGATTTTTTTTTTCTTAAAGTTTTGTATAACCTTTCTTTTCTTGACAGTTCTCAGAGGTGGCTCTTGGGGACTACAGAGTCAGCAGGCACAGGCTGTGCTTGAGGGTCTCAGCCCACCTCCTTGGGGAAGGAGATGATAGGATCTGCTACACAAGTGGGAGACTACATTGGTGCAGAACCTAGTTTAGGGGTTAGTGTCACCCAGTCCTGAGCCTGAGGCCGTGGAGCTGCTGTTTGCTGGCCACTGTGGTAAGCCCTGGTTAAGGAATCCTGCCACCCCCTACCACTTGCTCCTTATTTGTGAGAGCTCTGCAGAGCTGTGGTAGGAGGGAGGCCCATTGCAGTGGAGAGCTGGGAACAGGGGCTGCGAAGGAAAACTTTACCTAGCTTCACTACTAGCGCTGGGACATTGTGAAACTGCAGCCTGAGCTGGAAGTCCTGCAGCATCTCTTCACTAACATCAACCTGGAATTTATCTGGCTGGCTGCCACGTGCTAAATAAACCCCAAGTCATGTTGGAGGCTCCTTCTACCCCCTTGAATCCCAGCCCCTTTCTGGGATAGCAACCCACAGGCCAGATTTTCTTTTGTAGAGGTTTTTAAGCAACTACTTTGGAGCCCCTTGAAACTAGATACTAGTGGGAAATCCTACAAGGCCTCTCTAGCCTTGCTGGCTGCGACATCTTGGAGTGAAAACAGGCCTTGGAGTGAGGATTGGTGGGTTGGTAAATTAGTACAAACCCAGCCAACACAATCGCTTACATTTCCTAACGAGCGGTGGAGAGGTCTGGGTAGGTAAGAAATGCTACATAGAGTGAGCTCAGTGGGCTGCACCTCTGCCCACTGCTGTGGTGGTGATTTGTCAGGAAATCCGAGTTGCCTGGTGTGGTCTGGCTTGGGACTTGTTCTTGTACCTTCACCCTCCTGCCTTTCTTCCCCCCCCCCGCCTTAGGATTCTCAAATTCTGTGTTCAGATGATGCCATTTTACCGCTTGCATCTTTGCAGTGTCCTGGCTCTTAAAACGCTGTCCTCAGAATTAGGACTTGGCTCGTGTTACTGTGGCAGAATCAGGAGTTGTCTTGCAGCTGGAAAAGTACCGAGTTTGATTTTTCCTTGAAAGAGGTTGCATTTTAAAGAGCCCGTTCGTATGGTGTCGTAACTTAGCTTCTTAAACAACTGTCCAAACCTAGTGGGAAGGAGTCGGATGCTCTCGCGGAATCATCCACGTGCTGTTGGCAGAGGGGATCTGCTCAGGTGGTTGTACGTGTTTTGGCTTAACTTGTTCCCGCTGATACCTGGCCCTCGGTTCGTGTCGCTTGCTTCCCTTGCTAGTGGAAGGAGACTCTGATAGAGCGAACGGGAGAGCGATTCACGCTGAGGAAGGAAATTATCTCTAATCTGGGTTGCCTCTAAGCCTGTCCTGGCAGAGCTGGCTTTATCCTTGAGAGGCTGCAAAGTTGGTCTAAAAAGTAAATATTTATTCTTTAGAGCGTCTGAAGTTGATCTGGAATCCAGCTGCCTGGTGTGGTTGCCAATGAGAAAGAAGCTCCATTTGTCTGTGATTCCACCTGCGAGCAGGACAAAAACTGTTCTGGAGGAGGAGAATTCAAAACTGGCTGAAATCTGTGTAACCTTACAGACTAAGGAATGTTTTCTCCTGTCTCAGTTACGGTAGCAGGTCTGCGGGAAAGAAGGTTGTCTAGCTCCAGGCTTCCCCGCTTTCCCAGGACCGAGGTTCCTGGGATGGAGACTCTGCTAAAATACCAGCACTCTTCTGCATCTTGGAGAGTCACTGGAGCTTTGCTACGTCAGCTGAGAAGATCAGCTGCTCAGCACAACCCTTTTCTTCAGGGTTACGTAGTAGGACACTCGAGGAAGCTTTTGTAGAACCAAGTAGAAGGTTTTTAAAAAGTTTAAGTTTGAAAATCTGCAGTGGAAGTTCTGGATGGCTTTCCGTAGCCAACCTGCCTCTGCCTTGGTGAGTCCCCACAATTCAGCAGGAACAGAAAGTGAAACTGGCTGGGCTGCTGGTCATAGGCTGAGATGTGCAGAAAGGGGAGAAATTGTATAAATGCTAAACCAGGTCCTACTGTTCTCATCTTTACGGAGAAAGCTGTCAGGGGTGCGAACGAGCCAAGCCAATCCTTGCGTAATTAGCCCTGTACAATTACATGGTATTTAGCGATGTTTGGCTTGAGCTGTCAGTTCTTGTGTATAACTGGGAGTTTCTGAGGAGAACATGAAATGTAGATCTCCAGAGTGAATATATTGCACTTAACCTCATCATTTAAAATCTTTTCGTGCTCCTTTAGCTTCTGTCTGAAAGGTCATTGAAATCAAGACCCCGGATGCCCTTTTTAGCCTTTGCACAGCATCAGTTAGCGTTCTATTTTTGAGCACTCGCTGGTATTGGATATGAGGGGAGCTACTTTAGAAGGGTTTTATAGCATTTGCAGTTTATTTCCTACTTTGTCACTTGGCAGTAGTGCATATTCTCCTGGATTTTTTGTGGCTTGAGCCATTGCTGCTGTTTCTCTGCTGTACCTAACCTCAGAATCACTTCTGCTGCCTCCTTGGATTCTTCCACTTCCAGTGGAGGGAAATAGAGCTTCTGGCTTAACCTGAGCACAGTCCGAAGAGCTCCCCAGCCCAGAGCTCAGCAGTGCCACAGATCTTCTCTTGACCTAAGCCAAGCATTTCACATGGGCCTTGGTCCTGCATTGACCCGTGTGTTAAGGGCTTCTCCCTGCCCTCCTGCTGAAGTGGGCTTGCTTTAGGTTTGGGATCTCTCATTTATGTCTTGGTTTCTTTGTCTTTTTACAATGCATCTTCTCTCGAAAAGGTAAGGGAGCTCCATTAGCTCTACGAGTGATCGTGTGCATCTGCTGGGTATTACCCTACTGTGTGTAATTCCGATACATCTGTCGGTTTTACATCGAGGACGTAACTCCTGTCCGAAGAAGTTGTGTGGTTTGGCTGGTGAGTGGGATGTGCCGTTAACCTTGTGTGTCTGCCTCTTTCAGAACAGGGCAGTCGGACGGCCCAAAGGCAAACTGGGCACCGCTTCTGCGGTGAAGCTCGCAGCTAATCGGACAACCGCCGGAGCCCGTCGGAGGAGGACGCGATGCCGCAAGTGCGAGGCGTGTATGCGGACAGAGTGTGGCGAGTGTCACTTCTGCAAAGACATGAAGAAATTTGGGGGACCTGGCAGGATGAAGCAGTCCTGCATTATGAGGCAGTGCATCGCAGTAAGTGTACCTGTTGCTACGGCTTATTCGGAGATTTCTTTCCTGAATCTGTCTCTTGGTGACAGGGTGTGGAACTGAGAACTCTGCTCTGAGTGGTCTCTAAAGCGCATCAGACTAAACAGTGTCATCCCTGTCCTTTCAGTTCAGGTCTCTTCTTGCCAGGGCTTTTCATCCTCCCCAAATCTTAAACCACAGTGCTACTGAAACTCAGTAGCACAGCTTTCATTCCCAGTAATGGGGAAGCAGAGAGTATCAATACATGGGAAATTGGCACTCAAATCACACCAAAATTCTGGGGTTTTGGGGAGAAGAGGAAAGAGTGGGAAGTCCCAATTCAAAGGGAGAAGAGGCCTGTTTGGTTTGGATCTCTGAATTTCCTGAGAAAAGCTGCCTTGCAACCATCTTTACCATCTAACCAAATTAAGATATGGAGAAATCTTTGACTGGCATCCTCCAAGGTTTTGGTGTTGCTGACCCCAGCCCCAGCCTACTAGAGATCTGAATTTCAATTTGTTTGCTGTATACATAGGCATGTAGCAGAGGGTCTGATCCATGAGCCAAAGAGCCATCAAGCCAGGGTCTTCTCGGGGACTGGAAATGACTGTTGGGGGATGAGCATCAGAATGGCACAAGCAGGCAGTGGAAGAGGTTTTCCTGGCCTTCTGTGATCCATTGCTTAGAAGCTTCTTGAGTCATAAGCTTTGTATTTAGCAAATACTGGCAGATCAATCTTCCATTAAGTTGTTCAAGCAGCTTTTGAATCTCTTGCTTTCGTACTGACTTGTGGAGCTTCTCCCCAGGTCTTATGTCTGCAGTACCCCCACTGCCCCCACTAGGTTTAGCTTTTATCTTAATTCTTTGGAACATCTTGTTTATACTGTTAAGGGTTTGGTTTTCTGATGGCTTGGAGTTTTTTTGTTTGTTGCCTTTTTTTGAGGAAAGGAATGTTGTTTATTCATAACTAAAATATCACCACGTCTGCAGTAATTTCTCAACTCTTGTTACAGTTGCTTTCACTTAGGTTTAGGGTTTTTTTTCTTTAATACTGATGAGGAAATTGAAGTGGAGGCATTAAATAACTTGATCTGACACTGATAAAAAACTGATAAGCACTTAAGGTTTCCAGTAGTTGCTTGTGGTAGCTCACTCCATGTCCTGTTCTAAGCCATGCACTGTTCTTGACATAGAGGATTGGATTCAGCTCTGCTGGATCTTTCAGTAAAGTACATAGAATATCTACCTTTCCACAGAGTGCTTTTGCAGCTCAAGTATCTTTTCTTTGAACACTTGATTTCCTGGAGTGTGGCATGAATTGAACAGCATGGATGAAGAATTTATTATTCTCCAGGGGGAAGAAATAGTGAAATCGTGCTGCCTTTTTAGTGGAGGGATTAAATTAGGGCTGCAGTGTGCTTTCTTGTCCTGACTGATGAAGGAAATGTTCATACTAAGATGTTTCACTCTTGATAACACAGGCTGAGCCTTCTGGAGATGAACTGGGTTCTCTTCTAGCTGAGTGTAGTCATCCTCTCATCTCCTCTCTTCTAACGAAGAAGTAATTTTCGTTGTGGTACCAGTAGTTTTATACCCAGAGGCTGTGGTTAGAGCGCAGGGCTTGGTAGCTGAGGTGCTGATTCCTTCTCCCACCCTCGCATGCACTGAAGAAGACAGTTCTGCCCTTCGTGGGTTCCCCTTGGTGTAAATAGCAGGGGGAGGATCACAGACTTCCTTAGAGCAGCAAAAGCATAGAAAATTTGCACGTTGAACTGTTGTAACTTTTAAGGGTGCTTTACATTTCTATAAGCAATCCTATTGTCTTTACTCTTGTTCATTATGTTCTCTAACAATTGCAGTATAGTATATCATGGTACCTATTCAACAGCTTCCAGCCAAAAAAAGCCCAAAACACTGAAGCAAGGCTCTGTGGAAGTAATGATCCCTACAGTTCAGGGATTGTGCTTTCCTCTAGTTAATAACATTGACAATATTAACTAGACGCAGACTTTCATTAAATTCGGAAGCCCTAAGAGAGCCTGTACCGCTGATGAGAGAACAGGAAACTCCTCTGCATCGCTAGCTCAGTCAAGAGAGGAAACAGGAGTGCCTGGGACACTTGACACTGCTTTGGATAGGTCTTTGTGGGGCTCTGTAGTGACACAGTGGCTGCTGTTCCAGCCCATCGGTGGGTCAGAGCTAGTTGGGGCACAGAGGAGGTTCCCTGGACGCCCTCGCTCCCAGCAAGAAAAGTTGGGTGTGGCTATCGTAGAACCAGAGAATGGTTTGGGTTGGAAGGGACCATAAAGATCATCCGTTTCCAATCCCTCTGCCATGGCAGGGACACCTCCCACTAGACCAGGTTGCTCAGAGCCCCGTCCAACCTGATCTTGAACACCTCCAGTGCTGGAGCATCCACAACTTCCTGGGCAGATGAAAATAAATGTAACTACTTGTTGTGTGGGAGATGGGACAGAACAAATGGACAGAGCTCGTATGGCTCCGGACGACTTAGCTTTTCTCTGCTTTACTTGCTGGTGGGATGAGATCCTGAGGATTCCTATTTTGTGCTTGGAGGAAGGGTGGAGATTAAACAGCATTTGCAAAATGCTTTTAAAATGGAGTGTGGGTAAGTACTGGCATGAGAAAGCAGGAAAGTGTTGCTGTAGCTGATGTGTCAGATGCAGAGTACAGTGTGCTGCCCCACGCCAGCAACAGCTTGCTCTGGCGAGGTTTTCCCCTGTCTGAACCTTGCTGAAGGATGCACTGTGGCAGCGTAGATTTGGGTTGGTGTGCAGGTATCGACTTGTGGGTTTTATTCACTTCATCTACGAGAGATCCACTCTGTGATAAACCACATCTCTGCCTCTGGCTGCTTAATAGTTAAGGACTCGCAAGCTAATCAATTGCATTTCACATTACAACCAGCTTCTTTTGAGGATCTTCCTTTTCTTTCTTGTAATGAGGCTTATACCTTATTGCTGTAACCCAGAAGTTTGTTACTTATTAGCACAAAGGTGGCTTTTTAATTAGACTGACGTTCAGTGCTTTGACTTGGGTGACAGATACGTGAGATGCTGCAGTTCCCTTTCTGCAAAATAAAAAAAATCAGTGCGCTTTCACTTGTGACACTTACAGGAGAGGAGTTCTCTCTTTAAGTGTTGGCACAGTGCTTTTTGCCATGCTCGGGCTGGGAGCAGGGCCCTAGATGATAGCCTGTCAGTCAGGAGAAGGTCTGTTCTTGGTTCTGTTGTGGGCTTGCTGTGAGACCTGGATTGGGTCCCATAACATCTGTCTGCCCTGCTTGTAAAGTAGGGGAGCTGCCAAATTGCTAGTCAGATTGTGAAGCTTAATGGATGTGAATAGTGATGTTCTAGGTTGCTTCTTTTCCCTCCCATTGTACACCAGTGAAGTGACTTGCATGCCAATGTCTGTGTCAGCTCCCAGGTTCAAGGGACCCACAAAAAAAGCATTTTCACCCATCCTTGGGATGCCCCACGAAATCCGTGTTGCTACCGGGAGGGCACTTCATCCCATGAACCGTGTCCTGTGGTGCTTGGTCTGGGTACCCAGCCCCGGCTGTTACCAGTTTTTCTTGCCTTCATTGCTCTGCTGGGCTGGAGCCTTCAGCATTTTGCACAATTAATCCTGATTTATCTCCTCTTTGAAATGAGGATACTGTAAATGCACGTTGAGTTCTTCTGTTTCTGTATTATTTCCGTGTCCCGATCAACACTTCTTTCTGATGTGTGTAAACAGCCGGTGTTGCCTCATACTGCTGTGTGTCTGGTGTGCGGAGAAGCTGGGAAAGAAGACACCGTGGAAGAGGAGGAGAGCAAGTTTAATCTCATGCTAATGGAATGCTCCATTTGTAATGAAATCATACACCCAGGATGCCTTAAGGTGAGTACCAGGTTGTGATCCATGTTGGTAACAACAGCGGGATTAGTTATCACCTTAACGTAAAAGTAGTGCACAGAAGTTGGCAAGCTTTCATGTTTTCGTCCTCGGAAAGTTAAGCGAGCGAGGGGCTGGTGTGAGAAGCAGGGTGACAGCCGCGGCACGTGCGGAGCTGGCTGGCGGGCGCCTTCCTCTGATGTAAGCCCAGACTCTTCCTTTGGACAGCCTCCGAAATGTGTGTGCATGCAAATGGCTTCTGGGGTGGGGTTTTTTGTTTTGTTTTGTTGTTCTCGCTTGCTTTTTTTGCTTCTTGTTTAAGGAAGTGAGGAGTTTCGGTTGGGACGGGGAGCTCAAGAGGACAGGGAAATCTGCCCGTACCTTTGGATGCGTTAATCCGTGTATCGGGATCGCTCCTTCCCGTGTCCCGCAGAGCACAAACGAGTAGTTTGCTGTTCGTGTTTGTCCAGGCACAGATGTGCCACGCAGCTGGCTTCAGAGATGGTGCAAGCAAATGTTGCAGTGGGAAGACTGCAGCTCTAGAGAGCAGAGTGAGCGAGTTCCGGGCTGCAGGAGTGCTCACCCTTGGCTGACTTGAGCCCTGCGAGCAGCTCTATTCCTGGCTGGGAACAAAAGTGTCATTTTGGGCATATCTTTGCCTGTTAGCATTGAGAAGCCTCCTTTCTCCAGAGCTGGTTTGCTTCAGCTGATCAGCCATTTCCTGTTGCTGATTTGTTTATGGTTAAAGTGATTTGCCAAAGCAAATGCATTCTGACGCACCATGCCCCAGAAAGCAGCTTTTGGCCCTTCTGGGATCTCTGGGAAGAGAGGTATGTTCCTTACGCAGGCCTGGGGTAATGCTCTCCTGGCCTCTTCTTTTTCTTGTGCTGCTCATAGCTGAGCTCTGTGCGTGTCATTTATTAGAGCAGAAAGGAGGTAGCTGGCAAACCAGAACTGTGGCTGTCTCCCTGATTCATGAAACTGGTGCTCGCAGCTCCTGCCACAGATGGCTCTGAAAAGGAGCTTTGCTTGGCTCTGCTTAAAACAAGGCTTCGGGGGCTGATGAAGCAAGGGAAGGAGCTGCTCGTTTTCAGAGGTACCTTAATTTTGGCTTGTAGCTGCTGCTTTGCTATTCCAGTCCTTCCTGAAAGTGCCCTGCACTCCCCCAGCTCTCGCTTTGCAGTGTCAGTGACACTTCATGGCTGAGTCCAGAGGACACGGTTGTTGTCTAGTGGCAGTTCAGGTAGGGTTTCCTCTCCCCATACCACATTTGGGACTCGTTGCACAGGATGTGGGTCAGATCTGTGAAATCAAGCAAGTGCTGTTTGTTCTTTTATGCGTGTGTGGTGTTCTGAGGGCTGTTTTGGTAGCTAGGAACCAAGGTTGCTTTGGGTGTTTCTGAAAATGAAGCGGTGGGAGATTTACAGTGTGCCCTGCGTGGCTTGTATTTTAATTTCTCAATGCTTCTGTTGAGCTGAAGTGGTGGGGTAGCTGGTGCTGTTTATTTACCAAGACAAAAGGGCACTGGTAGCATTTCAGAATCATCTTGGAAGGCAAGATGAGACTGTGCACATGGGAGCAGCAAATGGAAAATGTAGCCTCTTCCCTGGATCCCTGCTTGCTCTTTATTCCCAGGTTCCATGATTTTCTGTGAGACAAATCTGTTGCCATGTTTACATGTTGCTTCAGCCCAGAGGATGGAGCCCATAAATAGCCTTTGTGGGAAGTACCTTTGAAAGCAGATGCAGCCCGAAGGCAGCTGCTTCAGCTGTCCACCAAGAGAAAGTCCCTTCCTGTCCTGCTCGGTAAACCGGCAGCATGTGAACTGTCCATCAGCTCTAGCTAAATGTCCGGCAAAGGTACTTTTGGAGGAGACGGGAATAAACTGCATCAGTGAAGGGAGGAGTGTCCTTTCCTGTCTTATTCCCACGTGGAGTGAATTCCCTCCAAGATGGATCTCCAAAGCTTGTGGAGAAGTTTGGCACATGCAGTGGCTAATTTGTACTCCAGGGCACGCTGTTCCTGATTTGAAGTCCATCCTCTTCCAGCTTCCCAATTTAGCCATACAGGTTTGTGGTGGGGTTTCTCCATGAAAAAACAGTCTCAGGAGATGGCATCTTTGAGGAGATGAAGGGTAGCTCAGGTACACATGTGCTCTGACATAGTCACAGCCTTGAGGGGCTTCTGTGGGTGCCTCTTGCTGGGGGAGCCCTGGGTACCAGAGCACATTGGGTGCTTGCGTTGGAACCCTGCTGAGGGCGACCAGAATGTTCCATGTTCTGAGAAGTGTCATGGGAGGCTTCTGACACGCTTCTTTCCTTGAAAGAACCAGCACAAATGCCCATTTTACTGAAGAGTTTCTTAGGAGAACAATCTTGGCGAGCATTTTACAAGTGCAGCGTTGTTTCCAGAGGGAGCCAGTGAGATTTTGGGAGGAATGTTCCCTTTTGTTGTTACAAAGCATTGGAGTAGAACCAAAATTGATGAATTTTTCTTGCTACGTCTCCAGTTGCTGTTAGTCCCGGCTAGCGTGTGAGTGAGTGCAGATCTGATGGTGTTTCCTTAAGGAGAAGGGGTTCCTTTTCCCCAGCAGGAGCCTGTTCTTTCTCATCTTAGGTGGATATAGTGATAACGACAGAAAAGGTGAATGTTGAGGTGCCTTGTCAGAGCAGCAGAAATACGAAGACCTCTTCCAGCCCAGCTGCACTGCTGCCCATGGCTCCGGCCCAGGTGTGTCTCACTGCCTGGGTTGTCTCAGTCTTGGCACTGCCAGAATTCATAGCTCTCACCCAGTGACATCAGACCAGCATCCTGAGGTCTCCATGTTCCCTATCAAGAAGACTTCACAGTAGCATGTCTCACATTTGGACTTCCTGAACTGCTGCCCTCGTGCTGCAGGTCCGTTCTGCAGATGCCTCTCGCCGTGGCTCAGACACTCACCTGCTGCTGGTAACAAACACTCGGAACTGGCTCCCACCCAGCCCGAAAGGCTTGGGACAGATTCAGTGGCAGGTTTGTGTGTGTCTAATTAGTTTGCTTACAGTTCCTCACATCTGTTCGGTTCCTTAAACTTCACAGAAGGGACAGAGCTCTAGTGCTTTCCCTTCAGTAGCGTTTGTTCTATATTCAGTGCGGGAAATAACTTGTTCCCAACTTGGGCTTGGGCCAGGAATCGTTCCCCCGAGGCAGAGATGTATACAACAACTCCTGGAGTATCTTACACCTACCATGGGAAAGAAGGTTCAAAGGCGTGCAGTTGTGATAAAACCAGTATTTAAATTCTGCCCACTTCATTTACTCATTTATTAACTCCAGGAGACTCGCTGAGAGCGACCGACGTGTCATCACTCTTGCTAGATGGTGAAACCCGACTGGCTGCTGTCTGGCCTGGGGATTTGAGGAAGCAGTTCCCCTAAAAACAAGGGCTTGCTCCTACCTGGCAAGCGCCTTTTCGCTGAGGTGGGAGGAGAGGAAGAAACGTCTCAGAAACATGAAAAATCTGCAGATCTCTGCCCCTGCTTGTTCCAGCAGCAGTCTCCTGCTCCGGTGCTGCTGATGCCGGTGCCCAGCTATTTGGCTTGACAGGAGCGTGTTTTTGTTGTCGACAATAGTAATCAATTAATCTTTCTTCCCGCCCCCCGAGGCTTTTTTCAGAATAGAGAACTAAACCCTTAAATGTGAATGTGCCATCAGCGAGCGTATGTTCGCGCGGAGGGTGTTTTTAGCTTAGCTCTGCTTTTCCTCCTCAGTTTCATTCACAGAAACGTCTTTCCAGAAACACCTATCTCCTGGTTGGAACATCACGTGAGCTCCTTCTGTGGAAAATTCAGAAACCAGCAGCTTTTCAGCCGCGTAGGGCAGGACTGTGCTTTTATTGCAGTGTAACAACACCGGGCGTGCATCTTCTTCAGAAAGCAGAATGTCCCAGTCTCTGGGAGGTGGCGAAGCAGTGTCCGCTTCTCTTCCTCACACTACCCGCGTAACCGTGTGTGAGAGAAACCTCTGAAACGCTTTCGTGTGTCCAGTCTTCCCAAGAAAAGTGCCTGTTCTCTAGCAGACTAGGCAACCATCGTTTTTCTTGGCACACGGGCTCGAGGGCTGGAGGCTCGGGACTGCTAGTTCTGCTCCGTAATGAAAAATATTTTAAGGAGCACTTGATTACAGCACGGGGTGATTTGCTTCTAAAAATGCCAAACGGTATTAATGTATGTGAGAATGCGTGTTTGGGAAAAATCCCTTCCTATTAAAAGATCAGGCTGTGGCTCACGCTGCAAGGGGACGGGACGGGACCGAGCTTTGCAGATGAGCGGTGGGAGAGGACGTTGGGAGATGGCGTCATCCCAGTCCTGGGGTTTGGTTTGGGTTGTTGGGGTGTTTCTTGTTGTTTTGGGTTTTTTGCAAGACCAGAATGTGCCCCGTGTTAATTGGGATTGTTGCTGACCTTCATAAAAAGCCTAGACCTGAACCCTTTGTCACATACCGATTTGACCAGTGTGCTTTCCCCCGGTGACATCACCAGAAGGGTCATTGTGCAGGACCTGCTCAGCACCAGCAGTGAGCTGCATTTCTTTTCTGCAGCCAGTGGGAGAGCAGCAGCAGTCAGAGAGAATCATGAGCTGGATGAACTGCCCCTCAGTGATCTACCTGTGGACTTCTGGAACTTTCTGCAGAGTGTGAATTGAGTTGTGCTTCTCTTTCACCAGGTGAAGGAATCGGATGGTGTGGTGAACGATGAGCTGCCGAACTGCTGGGAGTGTCCAAAGTGCAACCATGCAGGGAAAACTGGAAAAGTGAGTTTAATGGGGATAAGTGGTGCTGGAATGAGATACAAAATCTCAGTCGTTCCTTCTGGCTTGTAGATAGAATTTTGCCCAATACCAGCTTTGGATTTTGTGCTTAATTCAGTTGAGTTGAAAGAAACAAGCCGATGACTTTCAATTCTTTAATGTTTTTGTTCCATGTACCAACACCTCACCCAGAACCTGGGGAGTATTTAGGTCAGTTCTGTGCAATGCTGCACCTTAATTTCTAAGGTGAAAATACTTTTTCTTACAAAAGGAATTACTGAAACATTATTTCTTTGCAAACTGAGACAGACACTTGCAAACGTGTAGCTACAAAAATAATTTTATGAAGGTTGAAACAACTTTAATCATGTTGTCTGTTACAAAGGGACCGGCCCGCCAGTGTTGGAGGCAACTTAGATAAAGAGCTGAGCAAAGCGTAAGATATAAAGTTTGTTTGTGGTTTGTGTCTCTTTGGCGTACAAGCAAAAGCGCGGACCAGGATTCAAATACGCATCAAATCTCCCGGGCTCATTGCTGAAGGAACAGAAGATGAACAGAGACAACAAGGAAGTCACAGATGCTGCCAAACGGAAAGGGGATTGTGAAGAAACTCCCAGGCGGAAATCGGAGGAACATTCCAAAAAGACTCAAGTTGACTCAATACTGAGGAGAAAGTCAGACGAAGTGCATCTGTGGAGGAAAAGGAAATTTGAGAAACCCCAGGAACCCACCATGCGAAAGCGGGTATGACAAACCACTCTTTTCATGTGCTTACACAGATGCGCGTGGGCTGGTTGGGGCTGATGTCTCTTGCCTTCTGGCTTATAGCTCATCTTGAAATCCCAGATTGTTCCAAAAGCAACTGCGATGTTTTACCTTCCTTTCTGAAAGCTGCTAGTCTAACAGGACAGTAGTTTGAACAGTGATGCTTGGGGTGATGTTCAGAGGCTGAAAACGCTGGGCTGTGGCTGTTTTTCTTCAAAGTACTGGAAAACCCATTAACTGAAAAGTCTTTACAAGATGCTTGGAGTAGGAGCAAGGTGAAAATCAATGTTTCATGGAAACTTTCGTGTCTCTCCACTTGGTGGCGCGTGGCAGCTGGTTCTGTGGCTGATTCAGGGATGAACAACACTCGTAACCCATCAGAGACCTTTAGAAATGACACCTTCTGTAGCCTGCAGAGAGGAGGAGCTGCTCACAACAGCCATGCAGACAGCTCTTCCCTGGATTTGACAGTCGGAGCTCTCGGGCCAGGCAGGGACGCTCTGAATTGTCACGTGGATTGTAAAATACAGTACTTGGGATATACAGAAACGCTGTTTTACAGAGGTAGAAATGAGAACCTAGATTTAATACCTCATGAGTTAATGGCTGACGGTTTTAAAATCAGAATCGGTGGCTGGTTTTGTTGCATGTGTAGCTTACGACCTGCAAAGCTTGACGGTGGGAATGCTACAGCACAGTAAATGTAGGGATTGGGGTTGCTTTGGTGGAGTCAGAGAGCAGAATTCACCCTTCCAGTTTACACATCTCTCCTTTCGGGCCACACTTTCCTTTTCCCATCCCTTTGGACTCGCTGCAGCATTGATGGATGGCTTGAGTTGCTCCATGAAAGCCCCACCGTGCGTGAGGAAGGCGCTGTGGGATCACCAAACCTGCAACAGACAGCACAACACGTGTCATGGTTTGGGGTTTTTACTTTTCTTTCTTCCAACAGCTAAAACTTGGAAAAGAAGACAAACTCTTCAGGAAGAAGGTACTTTGCCTTTTCAATAGATGTGTTCTCAATCCCTTTTAATCCCTTCTCCTCATGTGAGCTGAATGGTGGTGAGCTGGTTTTTCTCTCTCAGTCATGTCCTTGTATCACTGCAGGCGTTTTTATTATCTCATTTACACCTTGAAATTACAGAATCTCTCTCTGATGGAAACCTCCACACTCCAGGATAGTTCAGCTGCACTGTCCGGTTTTAGATTTTTCTGTTCCAATGTCCCATGTTAAAATACAGCAGCGAGCTGTCGTTTTGATGACCCACGGAATAAAATCCTGCTTCTATCCCAGTGTTTCACTCTTCCTGTGTGGCCGAATCTCGCCCTTTTCGGTGGTCTGCACCGCAGCACCTCCCTGGAGTCCCCCGCTGACCCCCCCAGGGAGCCAGCAGTGACCTGCCACGCGAGTATTGATCACCTCTCGCAGTCTGGCCCGATGGCAGAAGTCCCCTACTTGTAAGCGCTCTGTGTGAAGGATGCTGCAAGCTGCCAGTAGCCTGATGTTGTAATTTTTAAATTCTAACCTGTCATTAACTCACTGTGACCTCTTCCTTTATCACATGTTAATTTAGAGACAGGGTGATCAGCTTTCTCCGCTGCGTGCCGCAGTCTGAAGCATAGGAGCACATCCACTGACTTGATCCAATTAGTTTATTGCACAAGCGGAGCCCTTCTGATACACCAAGTGTGTTCACAGCAGTTCGCCAGATCTCCTCTTATTAGAGCAATTTCAGTTTAACAGCTGGTGGCTTCTTTCTTGCTTGTAGTGATCAGATTAGACTTGAAGTCTTCCCTGGTCTTAGTCTGTACGTCTCTTACACTTGTGTCTGGCGCACATCGAAGGGAGATGTGACGAATGCGAGCCGGTGAAGCGCGGTTTGCTGCTGGGAGCAGTGGACGGGGCAGGGAAGGGAGGTGCCAGCGAACCCCCGTCAGCCCGCGCCGTGCCGCGCTGGAGAGCGTGGCAGTGAGAGGTCTCGGCAGGCTAGCGTGTGTCAGACCCCTCAGCCAGACCCCCCGTCTGCACACGCCAGAGCTGGGGGAAGCTCGAGAAGCCGAGCAGAGTTTAGCGGGAGATAAAGGAGAGGCTAAAGTGTAAGGAGATGAGTTTGTGAATATCCAGCAGTAGGGACTGCAGCAGCCCAGCCTCGACCTCGGCGCGGGTCGGGGAGTGCGACTGAGGAGGTGTCAGAAACGGGCCTTTTGGCTGTCGGGCACGAGTGCATGGCGGGGGTGTTTAAAGGGGGTGCTTCACCCTTGCACGTGTCCCAGGCGTGCCTTCTTCTGGCCTGCTGGGGAGAAAGCTGTCGGCAGCGTGCCGCTCGCCTTCTGTATGTAAACTGTCCACTGTGTCATGGGCAAGGCCCTGAAATCTGCAGGACTTTGCATGGTGCACAAATGCGTTTGTCACTCTCTGGGAGTCCGGAGAGCCAGTAGCTGGACTCCTCATCCATGATGGCACTTGAACTTGACACCTTTGGCCAATGAATGTACCCTTGTGCTCGGATGGGTGGGGCCCGGTGCTGGCAGGCAGCCTGACCCCCCCGGGCAGGGCTGCCTGTGGGGAGCATCAGCATGTGAAGTGTTGCTGAGGAGGTTCTTGCTCAAATAGTCAGCCCTTGTCTCTTCCTTTTCAGCGGCGATCGTGGAAGGCTCCCGATGACCGAACTGCCATGATCAAACCCCTGCGGCGCCTGAAGCAGGAGCCAGAGGATGACCTGCCGGAAGCACCGCCCAGGTCCAAGGATAGTGACCAGTCGCGGTCCAGCTCGCCCACCGCAGGTCCCAGCACGGAGGGCGCCGAGCCCAGGGACAAGAAGAAGTTCAAGATGAGGAGGAAAAGGCGGCTTCCCAATAAGGAACTGAGCAAGGAGCTCAGCAAGGAGCTTAACCAGGAGATCCAAAAAACCGAGAACAGCCTTGCCAATGAGAATCACCAACCCATCAAATCTGAACCTGAGAGCGAGAATGAGGAGCCCAAGCGCGCTTTGAACAACAGCGAGAGACTCCATAGGTTCAGTAAAGGGTTGAACGGGACTCCCCGGGAGCTGAGGCACCAGCTCATCCCCAGCCTGCGAAGCACACCTCGGGGAATAACCCGGCCACCGCCTTCGCTCTCTCCTCCCAAATGCATTCAGATGGAACGGCACGTTATCCGGCCGCCGCCCATCAGCCCCCCTCCGGACTCGCTCCCCCTGGATGACGGGGCAGCCCACGTGATGCAGAGGGAAGTCTGGATGGCTGTCTTTAGCTACCTCAGTCATAGAGACTTGTGCATCTGTATGAGAGTTTGCAAGACCTGGAACAGATGGTAAGGAGGGCGGGAGACGGAGACGGGTCTAGCGCGTGGTGGGATGGACTCAGAACGGATGCACGTAGGTGATGGAGGCGCTGATGTTTCCTGGAAGAGGTGTGCAGGTTGTCGCTGAAGTTGTGTTGAGCCCGTGGAGAAGGGGTGGCCAGCAGTGTCTGGAGAAGTAGCAGGTCTTCTGGTACTTTCTCAGAAACAGCAGGTCCTGGTGGGAATTTTGTGTGTGTCAGCCTGTCGGGGCTGGGAAGAACACGGTGGTGTCTACAGAACAGGCTGCTCTGTAGTGAGACACCACCGTGTTCTTCCCTGCTGGAACAGCCAGTCTAGGTCATGCTGAGCCTTGGTGTCACTCTGCCCCAGGACTTGCTGGCTGCTAATGCAGCTGTTTGTTCAGCTCAGCTGTTGAGTATCTGGTGAGGTACAGAGAAGATCTCCCAGTGCCCTCAGTGTTCTCGCAAGGTCCGTGCTGATGGTTTCGCTGTAGAGGGGATGTGGAGAGCAGTCCTGTTCGCTGTGTCCTGTACCAGCAGAGCTGATGGAGGAATCCTTCTGTGATTGTATTTACTCACGGTGTGTCCTTCGGTGCTCAGTGTACCGGAGTGCGAACACCGGCACCGCTGGTGACCGTGCAGCAGCAGGAAGCATCAGTGGACAGATTTATCTGTTCCACTGAACCTGCAGTGAAGTCTCCTTCTGGCTGTCATCTGGGATCCAGCCGTAACGTGCGCACAGATGGGCAGACTGGAACAGAGACTCCTTTCTGGCACGGCCTAGTAACGAACGGGGTAAATGACAGGAAGGTTGAGAGCTTGATAATTTGGTGCAAGATGCTGTGTGCGGAGTGTCTCCTCCGTGGGCTTCTTGGTGTGACAGAAAGCTGGTAAATGCCTCTTCCACTCCAGGGCGGTATTTCCTAATGGAAAAAAAAATGATAAAAACGCAGAATCTTGAGCACTCGTTGGGATTTCTTGTTTGTCGCCCTTAGAGATCCATAAAGAGGGTGTAAAAATTCACGAGCCACGTAGATAGGAACACCACACACAGAGAACAGGATCCGAGTGATAACATTCACTCGTTTGAAGTAAGGAAAGCACAGGGAAAAACCAGGACAGAAATACTTAGAAGCAATCTTGATAGTCAGAAGGTGAGCAAGAGGGTGTGGCTCGTCCTCGGGCGAGAAGATGGATTTTAGTAAGTGCTGCGATGACTTAAAACGGGATCCAAAGTTGTTGACAGTTGTAATTCTGTGGAAATAATTCTGTGCTTTATTGCATGATATATTTGATGGAGAAACTTCAAACCTACGGAACGTTGCGTGGTGGTGTGCTTGTCTTAGCGTCGCTCCAGCCTTATTTTGGGTCTTTTCAGTTACATGCTGTAGTTTTCCCTACTGTTTAATTATATTTTTTTTAAGTCTTGCAGAAATCGAAATAAGTGCTGAATTAAGTGCTGTTGGCTTTCTTTTCTTTTTGGGTTAGGTGCTGTGACAAAAGATTATGGACCAAAATAGATTTAAACCATTGTAAATCCATCACTCCACTTATGCTTAGTGGCATTATTAGGAGACAGCCTGTAACCCTTGATCTTAGCTGGACAAATATATCTAAAAAGCAGCTGAGCTGGCTCATCAACAGACTGCCAGGTAAGTGCTGCGTCTGACCACTCCACCAGTTTGTGTCTGAACTACAATCCCTGAGGAACGTCTGCAGGGATCAGGGTGCCCTGGGAGAGGAGCTAAATATGTAGGAGTGGAGCGACAGTGGGTTAGAACGGGCCCAAAATGAGTTATGTTGTGGCTGGTTGTGTCAAGTGGATTAATTGGAGGTAGGTCTTTGTCAACAGGTGACGTTGCCGTGGAAAGTGCCTGTGCTGGCGTGATGAGCGGAGGGGGTGTTGGGGCTCTGCTCTCACCCACAGTCGTGACGTTCTGGGTGGTGGGAGAGGTGGAGAGCATGGCAGGAGGAGGCTGACAGGGTCCCTGCTGGCCCTGGAGCGCTGGGGTTGTCCATTAGAGCGTCACTGGGCTCCACCCAACTGCGTGTGGTAGCGGCGATCGCCGTGGATGTCTCTGCGTAGGTCACATGCTCCAACTTCTTCTGTATCTGCAGGTCTTCGAGACCTGCTGTTATCAGGGTGCTCATGGATAGCAGTGTCGGCACTTTGTAGTTCCAGTTGTCCTTTACTCCGAACTCTGGACGTGCAGTGGGCAGAAGGACTGAAAGACGCACAAATGAGAGACCTCTTGTCACCACCCACAGATAACCGGCCAGGTAACAGGCGGGAGGAGTGCGGGAGACCTGTCCCAGCCGTTCTGTGGCATGTTCTGCTGCTAGTCCCTCTGGGAGGAACCGGGCAGAGACCCCCGCAGCCAGTACCAGCGGGGTTCTGGGCTTTGCTGATGCATGAGGTGTTCAAAGTAGTCCCTTGCAACACCTCCTGGCTGGAAGCCACCGGGTAACGAGTGATGTTCTCTGGCTGCTGAAGTCATCTGAGCCACTGTGCTGGTTTTCTGTCTGACTTTCTTCTCTTCAGGCTGCAACGGGTGTACTTTAGAGAGTATGGAAACACTTTCTTCCAGTTCAGGGAAGGAGCAGTTCTGTGGGTCATGCCACATTCGCCCGGATATCAGCTCAGGTGAAATTTTGAGCAAATCAGATCTGCTTTCTGGCATGCACTGCACAGCCTACTGCTTATTCCCGACTTGTAATTCCGCTGGGCCCCTGCAGTTACTTTCATCCCTTTTGTTTTGAAATCAGGAGGTGGCTTTGCCCACATGCCTGTTCCAAAAATAGACAAGTGTTCCTGCTGATGTCCCCTCCGAAGCTCCAGACAGGCAAACGCGTCTGAAGTTGACGTAGGGCAGCAGTGTTGTGTGTCACAGTGCATTTCATATAGATCTGCAGATGTTTGCGGCACGGGGGGAGGCTGGGAGTGACCCGCTGCCTCCGCTTTCCAGGTCAGATCGACAACCGGAGTAAGCTACGGAACATCGTGGAGCTGCGTTTGGCTGGCCTGGATATTACAGATGCTTCTTTGCGGCTGATCATAAGGCACATGCCTCTGCTCTCCAAACTCAATCTCAGTTACTGTAATCACGTGACGGATCAGTCTATTAACCTGCTGACCGCGGTTGGAACCACCACGCGGGATTCATTAACAGAAATTAATTTATCAGGTAAGCAACACAAGCGGAGGGAGGGAGGGAGGACGGGAACTGCCCATCCCTGGTAGGCCGGTGTGGAGCGCCCAGCAGTGGCGCTGGGTTTGCCCGGCTCTTCTCCTGCCCCCGGGGTACGTCACCCCCCCGGGGATGGATAAATAACCCGGCAGCTGCTCAGCCCGTCCCAGGAGCCCTGCGTTGGACCTCGCTCATCCTCCACAGGGAATTCTGGAGGGGAGATGTAGATAGATGTAAGGAAGAAGTTCTTCACTTTGAGGGTGGTGAGACAGGTTGCCCAGGGAGGCTGTAGATGCTCCAACACTGCAGGTGTTCAGGACCTGGCTGGACGGGGCTTTGAGCAACCTGCTCTAGCGGGAGGTGTCCCTGCCATGGCAGGGGGGTTGCAACTAGGTGATCTTTAAGGTCCCTTCCAGCCCAACCCGTTCTGATTCTGTTTTGCGATGCTGTTCACATCTGGTGCTCTTCGCTTTATCAGTTGCACAAGCGAAGTCATGGGGCTCGGGGAACAGCGATGGGGCTGGCAGAGGACACAGCACGGGAGGAGCAAGAGGGACCTACCGCAGTCGGGACAGACTGTCCTCGTGCTGGAGAACAAACCAGGACACGCCACTGAATCTTTCCCCTTCGCCTTTGTTTGTTTTTTCCCCGGCAGACTGCAATAAGGTTACTGACCAGTGCCTGTCTTACTTCAAACGTTGTGGAAACATCTGCCAGATCGACCTGAGGTACTGCAAGCAAGTGACAAAAGAAGGCTGCGAGCAGTTCATCGCGGAGATGTCAGTAAGTGTTCAGTTTGGGCAAGTGGAAGAAAAACTTCTGCAAAAACTGAGTTAGTTAAAGGACACGTGTAAATACGGGGCGGGGGGCGGGGGGCCGGGACTAAGAACACGTAGGGATTTTATTTTCAATTGGGAACTTGGAATATTGGAAAATACCGCGATTGGATTTTACAACTCTTGTCGAGGAGAGAGAAAAACATGAAACTACCCATGGTAAGAATTTCAACTTGTGCCACTAATTCAGTCTACCTGGGATGTCCTGCACTGGCTCTTATGCAAATTCATAAGGCGACTGTTATTGGTGAGAATTGTTCACACCCGGAAGACGACTGATCTCCACGAAATACTGTTATTTAAAGTACCACAGCATGTGCTTGGTAGTGTAAATTTGATTTCTGCTTTTCATTTCTTGAAACAACAACGACGACGACGAGTTGGTGTCATTAAAGTGGACCACGCACTGCATTTCTGCCTTCTTAACACGTTTTGTTTTGTTACATCTTACATTATGCAGAACTATTTTTGTACAAAAATTGTTTAAAAATTATTTATGCAATGTTTGAATGCATTACCAGTGTTTCGGTTTTGATTGCCAATTTTTATCTTTACTTATGGTAGGCGAGAACTTAACCTATACTTCGTAGACAGTATCTATCTACAAATGTGCCCAGGTCAGGAAAAGTAGGTTAATACTTTCAACTTCAAGCATGTTTTAATGGAAGTTTATATCCTGCTTTGTATACTTCAGAAGTGACATAAGCATGTTGTGGAAATAAGGTGTAAATTATAGTTGAAGTAAAACACTTTTATCTGTATAGAAATCACCTTTTTCTCAAAATTTTAAAAAAAAAAAAATTCCAATTTCAGCTTTTGCACATAGGAGGGTTTCACTCTGTAGCATGAGCTCTTGTACTCAATATAAAATTAATTTATACAGTGAGTCCAGCCGTAGAATAAATGGTCAAACGTAGTCTCTCTTTCTTTGAAGTGTGAGTTGAGTTCTCATTTAAGGTTTCTAACATGGTTATTTCCTGATTGTAAAATTCTGCATTCATAAGTGCCATTGTTGTACGGTGTTGTTTTCGTAGACCTTCCTGATGCAGTTTTACCTTTGTTGAATTTGTATAAACAATTGTACAAAAAGAGGCGCTGGCTCTGGCGGTTTCTGTCCTGACGCGGGGTTCTCCGGGCTCTGCTGCGCGTGGAGCGAGCACGGAGCAGGTCGCGGGTTCCACGTTAACAGCAGAAGGCACACGGAGCGCGCCGACAGCACTCGGTCCTTGCAAGTTGGCGTGTTCCAAAATATTCTGAGGGACTAAAATACACACATAAACCTTCCTCTGGCTCGACTCTTCCTTCTCAGTTCAAGGAGGATGTTAAAGCGCCAGCAGCCCTCCCACGGCTGCTGAAGGAAAGAGACGGAGGCTGAGAAAGCCCATCACAAATCTTTATTAATCTTGTGTGGCTAATGATCAGCATGGAAATGACACACAGGGTTTGTTTTGCTTCATTAGCTTACCCACTGCACCGAGACTCCAGCAGTTCAGTACCGTGAAAAAGTTACTTCTAAAAAACAAAGCCATGGAGAGGTTTGCTCCCTTCTGAAAAATAACCAGCAGTGGCTCCGAGCGGTGTGGGGTTTTTGGAGGAGCTACTTTCTCTTTTTCAAGCCAGCTTCATTTTTTTTTTTTACATAGAAGACAAGAGCAGGCGTGAGAGCACAGCAGAGGTAAGAGCTCTCAGGGGCCTCAGCCAAGGCAACACGTGGCCCTGTCTCTGTTACTTCCCGAGCACATGGGACATGAAAAGGAGAAACTGCAGCTCCATAGCTCAGCCCTGCTGGAAGGATAAATCCTCCAGGACAGTCTGGGTCCTTCCTTGGCTCCTGGGAGCTTAAGCATGGCCATGCTCCACCACAGGCACCCTGGCCCCAGCTCAAGAGCTGGTCATGCCAGCATCTTCCCCCGTCCCCGAGGAGGCCCACAGAAATTCAGGCTCCCAGAGGCCCCTGGAACAAAGCTTGGCTAGAAACAGAGCCAACACAGGTCATCCCGCAGCCATGGGAGCTGCGGTAAACAGTGACAGGTAAAAGACTGAGAACAGGAGGTTTTAGACAAATACCATCGTGCCCTTCCGCTCACCAAAGCCCTCCCTGTTTCAGGTTAGTTACACCACACTTACATTCCACGTTAGCAGCAAATAGTTTGATGACCCTGATGAGTATTCACAGTTACATCAGGTTGTCGGCACACGGCGTACAATCATCACACGGGAGGTTAGTAGGTAGGATAGGCATGAGCGGGTTAAGGACCACAATAATAGGGTTTACTATACCCCTGGTTAAAAAAATACTTTATTCCTAAACTAGAAAACACTTAGTAATGGGTATTTGGCCACCACGTGGCAGAGCCCTGCGACGTGACGGAGCTTTCTGTACGTTCACACAGAACGGCCGAGACCGTACGTGTGTCGTGACAGACATTCAGAACAAAGCAATCGGTGTAAAAATCAATTGCTTAAGGGCTTCTGTGCAGGTACAGTTAATGGCAGTGCTTCCTACAGTCGTATTTTATACCGGTGACGCTGCCGCGGGGACAGTGTCACAGCAGTTACATTCTATAATTAGGTAAAAGCTGAATATTCAACTGATATATTCATTGCTTCTAATGCACTAGACAAGGTAACGCGCTAAAACAGTCGAGCAGAGGCGCTGCCGACCACCCGCCGGGTACTGACCGCGGTAAGCGGAGGTGATATTCTTCAGAAGAGAGCAAGAACTGCTGTACACAGTTGGACTCCGACAGCTTGGGGGTTTGTAGGTAGGTCGGGCGGTGCCGCTGCTGGACGCGCAGGGTGCTGCCCGACCCTTGGGATGTGGTACGCTGTAGAAAAGTGCTTCACAAGCTTCTGGGTCCTCATGTTGAAAACGCTGTTTTTTGGGAACTAAAAAGTGGACCTAGGCCCCCTTCGCGGTGCTCCTGCCCACAGCAGTCCCGGGCGGGCAGCTCTAGAACCTGGCTCTGGTCTCGGTTTAGGATTTGAAGACGTGCACGGCCCGCACCACGTACTGGCGGCAGATGGGACACTCGCTCATCCTCTTGCCGCACTTGGTGCAGGTCACCATGTGGCCACACTCCAGCAGGACACAGTCGATGACGGCATCCATGCAGATCCGACACAGGTTATCGTCGTTGTCATTCAGCTGCATCTTCTCACCCTCTGAAAACCAAAAGCAAGGCAAAAACCAGTTCAGTTCTAGCCCAAGCACCCACTACAGCTTAGCGCTGTGGAACGTCTCCCTGTTCACAATCCTTTTTCTAACCCACAGCTAAGAACTCATCTATATTCCTTCAAAAAAAGCAAAGAAACAACCAGAAAGTCCCCAAGTGACCATCCAATACCTGGCTTCCTTCTTTAAACTGTTTTCAATTCAGACTATAACAGCTGTGAAGGCGGTAGACTGAAATTCAGCACGTTGGGATTGCCACCTCTGAGCTCACTTCACTCGGCAGAACGCTTTCCGTAGAAGATTAGACAAAATCATAATAAACAAAAACGAAGAAGTGGAAGCCTTCAGCAAGCCGTAAAGGTGGCAGAACTGACCAAAACCTGCCCAAGTTTCATCACAAAGAGAACATCCCCTACTGATAACGGAATGTTTAGTTGGACCATGTTGAAAAAAAAAAAAAAATAAAATATATATTTACAGCTTGATTTCAGGCAGGTTTTCAGTTCCAGGCTATGACCAAACCGAGGGTCTCACCCAAGCCCTGCTGGGACATTCACCAACAGTCCACCACCTTCACAATCTTTCTCCACCCCAGCAGACTGACTGTTCCACGCCCCATTATCGCAGTCCGTGCTGCGCATGCGATGGCACAACCTGGCCGTGCAGTGACCCAGGGCTGCTGAGTTTTCCAGTCACCATATTCCCCTGTTCCTGACTGCAGGGAGCAGGAACGACGTGCCAAGCAGGCATGAAAAGCTGCTAACGACATCAAAAAGTTGCTCCTCAGATCATATTTTGCGAGCAGGAATCGGTCTGTGGATGTACTACAGTGAGCAAAATGACTCCAGTGTAACAGAGTGTAACAGGGTACAAGAGTAGCAGTGACCGAGCGGCAGCCACAGACCCACCTTATCATGAGAACGTGGACTGAGACCAAACCACCTGAGCTTGGACTTCTGCCCCTGCAGCTTTTAATTCTGAACGGCGGTAAAAGTCTGAACTGCTCTGGTCTGTTGGCAGCTACTGAGCAGCTCTCTCGCTAACGCCTTGTGAAACCTGATAAAGGACGTGGAGGTGCCAAGTTTCATGTTCTCTGAGGAACTGGTTCTCAGTTGTGCAATTTTACCTTCCCTGTGAAAGCTAAGCTCCCCCAGCTTTGGAAAAAAGTCTGGAAAAGCCAAACAATCCTGGAAAGCTTCATTTACTCACTAGAACCACGTTCAACCACTCGGCTGCACCGTCAATTGTTCAAACCCACCTTCCAGTTGTTTCAGCCAAGCAGACCAAGTCAGATACCAAATCCTTTTGTTGGCAGGACCAGCTATTGGAAACCAGCAAATAAATTGTCTTGAAGTGAGAATAAAATATAAACCTACGTGTCTTGTGGTTTTCCTCGCTCTCTCTGTACAGTCTGCTCACTTTCTCCACAAGTTCCCATTTTTCACAGCATCCGGAGTAGTTGACAAAATTACACGCGAGTATTTCCTTCAGCTGCCGAACGCTCAACCCCTCAATGTCTTCCGGACTTGAAATATCGGACAGAGATGCCCTCGCTCGCTTTCTGGACAATCCAGGGGTCTGGAACACAACAATGGGATGTTTTTAACTGTCCTGTAAGCTCAGAGCACCAGATCTGGTGCTACATTTAAGCCGCAGCAGCTTGGCTGAAGTTTCTGGTGAAAGCAAGACAGGCGTTGCTAGACACAGCAAGCTCTGAAGAACCAGAGCGCGACACCCAATGTCAACACACACCAAAAATGTATTCTTTGGACAGTTCCTATCTCACCTGCTCTTCTGCACTTTCTTCTTCTTCATTATTTACGGAGGATGTTTCCGTTTGTCCCTGTGAAACAAAAATGAAACTAATCAGGATAAAACCACGTTCTCTCTTATCAAACATTTTCCTTTGTATCGAACTGATCAGAGGACAAGGACATTTTGAAGTTTCAAAAGCTACTAATCGTTATTGATTTAAGTTGCCCGTCACCTAAACTAGTAACCGCATCTAGTAGTCTTCTGTTTTCATGTGAGAACAATGTTTCCTGCCACCCAGAACTCTACCAATTGGCATTTTAAAGTGATACATACCTAGTTAAAAAAAAATAAACCAACCCAACACATAAAGCAGATGTGAACTGCCGTACCTGTACAGGTGTTCCATTGCCTGTGCTTCCCCTTCTGCTTGCAAGTTCTCCTTGAGACGACACCGATACAGACATAGAAAATGGATGAGTAAAAAACCCCGAAGTCTGTGACCGTGACGAATGCAATCTGCCAGCGTCCATGTCCTCCCCCGAACCTAACCCATGGTGGCACAGCACGAGATCCACCAAGTCTTCTTTCTCTCTGCAAGTATCCGTGGGGATGTTTCTGAGGATCAGATACTGACGCAGATCCTTTACTTTCAATCTCATTAACTGAGGTCGCTGAAAGGCTGTTTCTTGCAGCAAGTGACAAGTGGAACATCTTCTGAGATTCTCTTGTGAGACAGAGCAAACGGAGCAGAAATCCTTCTTGCAGTCACAACACACGTGCTAAGGAGAATGAGAAGATAACCGTTCAGCTGCGGGCCACAGCAAACAAACCCAGACCCTGCCCTTTCCTTCTCCAGGCTACGCAATTTACTACTAGTCTTCCCATCATCAATTTTGACAGACATCCTTTTCAGGATTTAAGTCCCTGTCAAGTATTTCGCAGGCGTTCCAAGGCAGTCTGTTGCCTTCACAGCACTACTGGCAGCTGATTTGAGGTTTCCGTGAAAAAACATCACGAATAAACAAAGCAATGAAGTACCCCAGTTGTAGTTCACAGAGTAAGTGAAATCGACAGCCAGTCAGTCTTAAAGGATGTTAAAATACTTTTGAACATACTGAGTGTCACTGCTCTTTTCACACGTGTAAAAACCAGTATAATCCCCAGACTTTGAAGAACGTACTTTGTCCTCAGCTGACTCAAAGAATTCAAGGTAGGCCTTCAACCAGGTGGATCCCGTGGGAAGTAAATACTCCCAAACACCCGGATGTCACCTCTGAAGAGGGCTTTGTTCAAAAGACTCACTACAGTAACAAAAGCTACAACCGGCAAGACTCAGCAGCGATTTAAATGGTCACCTCATCCACTGCGAACCACGCCAAACTCTTCCAAGATTTTCGAGATTTTAGTATGTTAATATTAGCTTCAGAAAATGTCTCTACACAACGTTTAATTCAGCAAAGCGTTTGCCATGTGACCAACAGGACATGCAGGGAGGAGGAAACTGAAGGGAAGAAGCTTCATGTTTATCTAAACGAGCTGCAGAGAATTAGGTCACTGAGTGGACAAAATAGTGATGCTGGACAGTCTGACACAGAGAAATAATATTAACAATCTCAGTTTGACTTGTCTGCATTAACCCCCCAACCTGCTGCCAAGAAGAGGCCACTGGAGTGCAACAGCACTTCAGAGAACTAAACCTGGGTAGGAAACCAGCAGAATTACACAAGTGTTTCACAAGAAGCAGCTGTGATACTACATGGCGAGTTTTGAGCTTTTCCACCACACGATTTGTTCATCCCAGTGCTCAACCGCTATGTTTGGTATCATCTTCAAACCCAGATGTTTTAACGTTCAAGCTTCTGAAGCTAAAACGCGTACCTTGCAAATCTGAAACTACTAAATTGTGGTCAGACCAGATCCAATGCGTCACCGATTAATGAACATCAGACCTCTGAACTTCTAATCCCGCCTGACAATTTCCTGTGACCTCAGAATAAGGCCCTTCTCCCTCCCTGGCTGCCTGCCTCAAGTTTCCTTATCACAGGAGAAACACGCGTTTGTCTCCCGGTACACACACGGCTTAGTTCGTATGAGCACAAATCCCACGCGATAGGAAACACACTCACCTTTTTCCTAAAAACGGAAAAGGAAAGTCCACAGGCTTTGCAGACTATGTTGGCGCCTGCCGCGGCTGGAGACGGATACGCCGCGAAGTCTGCGTTTGGTGCGAATCTGAAGGGGCCAGCACCTCCCCCAAAGCCAGCCTGCTGGCCACGGACGGCTCCGGTCCCCATCACTTCATTCAGCAACCCACAGCAGGAAGCCCACATGGAAGTAGCTCCCGCCTGAAAATATTCATAAAGCAAACAAAGAAAATTAGTAGCGGAAAGGCCACATCAGATGCGACTTGCTACTGATGAGCAACTTCACTCTGTCATCGTGCCAAAATTCCCAGAGCCCCGGGAAGTCAGCACGTGGATGTCTGTAAGAGCTGAACAACCTCCGCTTCCCAGCTGCAAACCAAAGTAGGTGACATTTGCTTCCGAGAGGCTCATGCTGACACAAGGGGCTTGCTTCATAACTCCTTCTCTAGCAGAGTTCCGCACAAAAAGGGTAAGAAAGTTGAGGAGGCAACGCAAGAACACAGCAAAAAAGGAAGAGGCCAACGGCCAGTTGTAGGTGAGGAGCAAAACCCCAAGTGTTGACAGGCAGCAACACAACCATTTACTATAATCGGTGCAGAGCTGTCTCCTGCAGGGTCTTCTTCTGAACTAATCCAGCTCTTAACATGGCTCATGATGAAACTGTCTACAAACATTTCCGGGTTTTCAAACTTCAAAGTAACAAAGCAATCCCAGAACCTTAGGATTGGGCCGTGTGGTGTGCACCAAGCTGTGTGCACCGTGAAGGAGACACACGGTACTTCTAGGCTGCAGAACCAGCCTCAAAGGCACTATGGAGTTAGTTCTGCAGTTAGCTTGGCTCCTCCTCAGAATATAGGCTTCATTCAAACTCAGAGACTGACTGATGCAATGAAGCTGTTTGGGGTGTTTGAAGATGAGAAAGAACTGGCTGTGCCTGGAAAACTGAGTAACTTGGTGAAAGAATGGATTTCTGAACTTGGTGGGCGCAAGAATCATCTCCCTTCAGCAGCAGCAAGCGTTGGCAGCAAAATATTTACATCTGGTTCTTACAAGCTTGGAGAATATATTAATGGTGCTGATATCGATGCTCTTTGGGTTGCTCCTGTACATGTACAAGCTCAGACTTGTGGAAAGATCAGACTTTTTTCAGTCATTCTTTGAAAAACTGAAACATCAGGAGGAAATACAAAAATCGAGTAAGAGTGGTTGAAGATGTGTATGTAGCAGCTGTCAAGTTTGAGGGCAGAGACTGATCTCACGTTTGCAAGACTGTCTCTGCAAACTGTTTCCGATAATCTCGATCTTGGACATGACTGGCACTTGAGAAGCCTGGATACAAGATGTATACAGAGCTTCAATGGCTGCAGAGTTGCTGCAAAAATATTACATCTAGTGCCAAGAAGAACTTCCAGCTCATGCTGCGTGCGATTAAACCACAGGCAAAATGACACGGCGTTTACTCCAGTATGCTGGGATTTCTTGGTGGGGTTTCCTGGGCTATGCTAATAGTAAGAAGTGTCATCTCTATCCAAATGCTTTGGCTTCTACTCTTGTTAACAAGTTCTTGTTTTTTTTTTTTTCAAAATGGGAATGGCCAAAACCTGTACTGCTAAAACAACCTGACGAGAGCAACCTTAACTTCCCAGTACAGGACCCTAGGGTGAACCCATCAGACCAGTATCCTGTAATGCTGATCATCACCCCAGCCTACCCACAGCAGAACTCTACAGAAAACGTATCCACATCAACGGGAGCAGTAATGGTAGAGGAGTTTAAACATGGCCTTGCAGTTACCAATGAGATTCTCCAAGGAAAATCAGAGTGGTCAAAGCTCTTTGAAGCACTGAACTTCTTTCAGAAGTCCAAACACTCTGTTGTGCTTGCTGCTAGTGCCTCTGCTGAAGAGCAGCACGCAGAGGGGACTGGCCTGGTTGAATCTAAAATTCGTGTGTTGGTTGGAAGCTTGGGGAGGAATGAATTTATAACCATGGCATGTGTAAAGCCACAGCCTTTCCCTGGCAACCAAGAACGCAGTCACCAGGGTGGATACCTGTCAGTGTGGCTTCTTAGAACCCTATTTAGGAAATTTGTGGAGTCATCTCCTCTGGAGACTTTCAAAACCCATGTGGACACATTCCTGCGTGGCCTGGTCCAGGTGAAGCTGCTCTGGCAGGGGGGTTGGACTAGGTGATCTCTAGAGGTCCCTTCCAACCCCCACCATCCCGTGTTTCTGTGAAAGTGGCAAGTGCAGAAAGTGCTAACATTGACTGAACGTATGTTGTACAGTTGTTCACAGATACAGTTTGCAAACAGTAGCAACCTCAGCGTGTGCTACAGGAAAGCACAAAGACTGAGGCAGCACATGTGAAGGGAACCAATCTTCATCAGAAACTAGTTACGGTCTAGTTTATCTGAGAGGTGAATGTTTTTCAGGACCTCCCTGAACCTGCTGGTTTGTCATTTTACATGTTTAACAAAAATTAAAGTAACTCTCGATGAAGTTCTTCTATATTGATTGGATTTCAGTTTTGAGTCACACAATGTAATCTCAGAACACTACCAAAACTTCCGAATAAATAAATTGCTACTTCTTGTTCTTGAAAGCCTTTAGTGCTGGATTCTCTATCAAAAGTACATATTCTACTTAAGGTTGGAATTTGGACTCCAAGTTGTTCAGGTCACATGTTTAATCACCATCATGTGGCTCACTGAAACCTACAAAAAAAAAACCACCACACAAAGAGAATCACACCAGGTTCTTTTTGAAAGTTGAGTGGTACAACTTCCTTTAAACATTATAATTTTTTTATACCTTTTTTCTTCACTATGCTGGTCACAGCTGCTCTGTTTTTCATTCCAGGGCAGCATCTTTTTTTTTATTTTTTCTTTCTCCAAAGCATAAAAACATAAAATAATTGCTTTTGAGACTTGTAGTTCTTGCTGTAACACCTAAACCAACAAGAAGATGCACTTCAGCTCAGTAACGATGGTGCTTTAATTCCTGTAGTAACTGGACCAATTTCTATGTGAAATGGCACTTTCCCCCTGAACCAAACACAGTCTGGTTACTTTCCTGGGAACTTAACACAGGAACTGGGGATACACCAGAACATCTCCTTCCAAACCCCTGGGCAACAAAGGTAAGAAAAGAGGCTCTAGGGAGAAGCTGTGAGAAATCATGCCATGGGACCAAACATGTTCTACACCACCACACTCATGTAAGCACCTGAAGCATGGAGCACCAAAAGCATCTTTCCACCCCACACAAACCTGGTGCCTCACTTTTACTGCTGTAAGCTGACACCAAAAGTGTTGCAAGACAGCAAAATACCCAACACAGTCACTTGGCTTCCAAGCTGTACAACACATAACACTGCATGCAGCGCTAACGCCAAGTGTACACGCAACACATTAAATTCACTACTCAAATTTTATCGGTAATTCGAGAGCAAAATTCATCTCGGGCACGACAAGAAGCCTCCATGCTGTGGGCACCCCACGCATAGAAGAAAATCTTCCTGAGCCTCCTGCAAACAGAACGGAAGGAGGATGAACTGCAGTGGCCCTTCCCTGACCTCCAGCCAAGACACAGGGAGGCTGTGCTCACCAGTACACCCTGCGCTTGGGGCCTGCCTGGGGTGCACTCAGACTTCCCCGGCAATCGCTGAACTACCATCAAACCAAGACTTGTTCTCTACTTTTCAGTAATAGAGAGGAAACACATCAGTAGTAGTATTTCCTACAGAAAACAAGTTGTGCTTAATTACCCTAGCTTATTAGGCAAGAGTCGTTAACTTTTCAGAAATACATTGTGAAAAGCTGTGGCTTAATCCAAGAAAGCTCCAAGTTTAAAAACTTGGGACTTTTCAAAATTATTTCCCATCTTAAGGGAAAGTTGTCTGTTGTAGAAACACTAACTCTTCACATATTCTTAAAAATTGATGAGATAGCTTTATATTTAAAAGATTTTAAAACTAGCTGCATACAAAGAACAGAAAAAATAAAACAGCGAACCAAAAGGGTCTGTCAGAATTCAGCTTGCTTCAGAAAATGACTGGTTTTTTCAGGGGGTCGCAGCAGCAGGACACCCAACGACTAAAAGAACATAACACAGTTGAGACCACAACCCTTGTCTGATCATCTAACACCTGCTTCTCAGACTTTTATTCAAGAGCCTGTAACAACTGCTCAAATATCCCTGTCAACACGAAATATATTTATACTTCGGAACTTTTTTGTTACCCATTTTGGATACATGAATATTGTTAGTATCAAACAGAAAATCCCTTTACACACACTGCCAAGCATTCTGTCATTTTAAGACGAAAGGTTAGGCAATGTGGGGCATCCTTAATTCTCTCCTTAACCTAAGTCAGCTGCAGGTTCTTTCTGTGCACTTGTGTCATTAGCTGCTAATTGAATTAGAGTGTCTAGGCTCTTCATAATACTCTGTAAAAGAAACTAGACCATGCTGAAAAGCACCAACACAAGGCACAGACGAGACGCACGAAAACAAAAACTCCATCTCTCAAGAAATAATGGAAATGTTGCCAATTTCTGCACCAAAAGCCTTTCCAACTACATCAGCCACCACTTCCATATTCTCTTTTCACAAGCTGCCAACAGATACCTTCTCTCTCCACACCTTATGCGTATCCTAGAGGGGCAAAATACCGCGTCTGAACTTCTCTGCGCTTGTTTTTGGCTTTAAGGGCGTTGAGTGACTGATGAGAGCATCACCTGAGGCAGACCCCTGCCCAAGAAGCTGGGAGGCTGCGTGCTGCTCCTCACACAGCTGTGCGAGCAGGAATGCTATCAAAGCCGGCAGACCAAAAGCAGAGCAGCTGAGAGGATTTACTTTTTTTTGCCAAAATTTCGTCTTTACACTCACCCCGACATCAAGCGAAGCCTTCTCTGGGATCGCGCAACCCCCAGGACCCGCCGAGCTGGGACATCCCCGGTGCCCACAACCCTCAGCCCTGCCTGGAGAGCACAACGACAAGGCCGGGCGCGGAGAAGGGCCGTTGGGGAGCGACCCCCTCCCGCCAGCCCCCGCCGCGCCCCGCGCTCACCGGCCCGGCCGCAGTTGGCTCCCAACCGCCGCTCCCCTCACGGGCCCAACCCTCACGCCCCGTCCCGTTCGGAGCCCGGCAAAGTCCTTCAACCGCCGCCGGGGATGGGCCGCGATCGGTGTGTGGAGACAGG